>OY796882.1:9439030-9964588 GCA_963680785.1 Diplosoma virens
AAGTGGGCTTTCGATAGACTGAAGTGATGAATTTATTGTCAGATTTCGTAACTATGAATTTATTGTCAGATTTCGTGATGAATTTATTGTGATGAATTTATTGTCATTGTGATGAATTTATTGTGATGAATTTATTGTGATGAATTTATTGTGATGAATTTATTATCAGTGATGAATTTATTGTCAGATTTCGTAATTTATTGTCAGATTTCGTAACCTCCCTGCTCCAGTTATTCCTAAACATGTTTTTATTGAACTGATGAAAACTGCAACCACTTCTGTTGAATTTAGCTTTAACAACATTATGTACAGGCAAATTGATGGAGTTGCTATGGGTAGTCCCCTTGGTCCCGCTCTAGAAAATATATTCGTTGGCTATTATGAATCAAAACTTTTCAATGAAATTTCAAAACCTACCGTATACTGTCGGTATGTTGATGACACTTTTTCCCTTTTTCACAAAGAAACTGAATTCCAAAAATTTTTAAATTGTCTTAACTCGCTTCACCCCTCCTTAAAATTTACCAATGAAATTGAAACCAATAATTCTCTGCCTTTTTTGGATGTACTTGTTACGAAATCTGACAATAAATTCATCACTTCAGTCTATCGAAAGCCCACTTTCACAGGTCAATATATTCACTGGAATTCCTTTGGACCAAAACAACGTAAAACAAATCTCATTGATACTTTAACACATCGAGCCTTAAAAATCTGCTCTAAATCCACATTAAAACATGAACTAGATAATATTCGCTCTATTCTTGTACAAAATGGTTATCCAGAATTCCTTATTGATTCGAGAATTTCTAAAAAACTTTTACGTTTCCAACAAAACACTAAAGAAGGTCCCAAAAAATGTCCTGTCTATGTAAAACTACCTTGGATTGGCGAAAATTCCCTGAAATTTGAAAGAAAAATAAAATTATCTATTAATAATTGTTTTGGAGCGGTCCAACCACGAGTGGTCTTTTCCACCAGACGAATTTTACCTGCTATACATAAAGACGTTCTTCCCACTTTTCAACAAAGTAACGTCGTATACGAATACGTGTGCCACTGTGATAGTCGGTACGTGGGTCGAACGTCTCAACGTTTGCAGGACAGAATCCGCCAGCATGTGCCGAAGTCTATTCGGAATAGAACCAGTAAAGAACGTAAACAACCAGAACGTCCAGGTAAACTAGCTAATTCAATACCGCACTGTGACTCAGCGATTGGAAACCATTTGTTACATAACCAAAAATGTGCATCTCACTATAAGGACAATCAATTTTTTATTCTCTCTAAAGCACGATCCGATTTCCACTTATCAGTCTTAGAATCAATTTTCATCACTCTTCGAAAACCTAATTTGTGTAGACAGAAAGAGTTTGTTTACAAACATAAATTGTTAGCATAATTTAAAAAATTTTCTTTTTTAGTTCCAAATTTTAACACAAAGCTTGCATAATTTTGTTCCTTTTTTTGCCAAAAAAAAAATTTCTTACGCTGACGAAACGTGATTTTATTTATTAATACTTTTCAATTATTATGATAACTATTATTAACCTTAATTTTTAGCCAATCAGAATCAGCTTTATAACTTTTGAAATACTACATTCAGTTCTGCAATTCATTCTAGCGAAACCTCCTGAAGAGAGCTAGACGAAAACGTTCGGGTTTTCAAAACAGCCTTTTTTAAGGCTACTTAATTAACAAAAGAGCTTTAAATGAAGCATTTGTTGTTAAAAGGATAATTCTTAGTTTTACGGTAGACAGTAATGCGGACTCGGGTTTGGACTCGGACTTGGATCGTCACTTTAACCTGGACTTGGACTCGTTTCAAAATCACTTTAACCCGATTCCACTTCCCTGTTTTATAAGTTATTTAATCAGTTTGGTACTTTTTCGTACGATTGCATTTATCACGTCATAAAGCGCTTTTTTATATATTACGTAAATAATTAAAAGTTCATGATCGTACCAGATCTTTTTAGTTTTTTTCTGTTAACTTTGCCTGATTAGTGAGATAAGATTATTAGGTCGAACTATTAAGTTTAAGATAGTCATCGGGGTCTTAATTATTTTTAATGCGATACATAAATTCATTTTTAAAATAAGTCAAACTTCAATGGGCCAAATATTTGATAAAAAAATTAAAAACTAAAACTAACGAACTCACAACAAAAAATTGATTTTGACCTACAAAGGTCATCATTAGTTTCCGTAAAAAATCAAAATTTAAAAAACTAAAACAACGTTATTCATTCTGGTCGGGTCTTGACTCTAAAGACACAAAGTGAAGCCTCAATGAAAGCTACAAAGCAAACGACATAACAGCTGACACTATGAATATCAATCACGTAATAAAGATGAAAAACGCAAATTGTAGAAATCTGTAGTAAAATAAAAAAAAAAAAAACGCAAACTCCCGTTATGATCAGAGCGTTGATTGAAAAGATCAAAAAAGCCGCAGTAATTTCCTTACAGTGTGTGGCAGTTTGAAAGGCAATAAACAAATAAATGGTTTTAAAACTCAATTACAATTATAAAACAGAAAAATTGTATTAATATTAATTTTAGCATTCAAATTATTAGTCCATTTATTTTCACACCAATCTCAATCAAAATTAAAAAACTACTCTACGGCCAGTTTGATAATTTCAATCTGCAACTAATTTTGCAACTAGTATTAACACCGAAAAATTTGATAATGAGCTCGAATTTTTAGATGCGCTCTTTACGACAACCATAAATGTCAAAGGTTGTTTTATTACTAAAAATTTCATAAAATCTACAGCCAAAGTTTGATGTTTTCTTAATGGCGCATCGTATCACTTAATCTTACATTAATATACAAGTCAATTGTTTTTGGAAAAGCTGTCCGACTTTGTCGTCTTAATGAACGTAAATACAATTGCTTAAAAAGTTTAGTTAATGTAAAAGATGAGTTTCTTTGCTTCAATTGTGGCCAAAGTATGACAAAAAATATGTTGGAAATTGCTGAACAAGGGAAAGATCATTTTGAGCCGAAATCAAAGCATCATAAGAAAAACAGAATCTTTCCTATAAACTACTACCTTACCGTGGAAGGAAAGTTTGCGTGTCTCAGTGACCTGTAAAGCTGTATTGGCCGGAGATTTTACCTCTCCTGTTAGGAATATCCATGCCAAAGAGGTTTGCAGATAGGAAACAGACAAAATATAGTTCAGAAGACGGCAACTTCAAACCTGGGCAGACTGTGCTCAAAAGCTACGGTAAGCAAGCAGTCTAGGAGAAGTAAATCTCTTATATAAAAACCCCTCACTGTAGGTTTACACAACAAATTTATGGTATGTCACCATGAACGCCTTTTCATGCTCCTCGAGCGTCGCGCAGATTAAAAAGGTCCGCGTTCAGGTACTTGGCGGAGGTATCTGTTCAAAAAGTACTTTCCTAAATGAGTCAGCCTCGTCGAGGTTAGGACAACGGTGGTCGATTTTCAACTACTACAAATTGACTCATTTCTGCTTCCTGTCTGATTTCTATCGGGTGGAGCTCTTGCTTTATCCGATGAGAAAAGACTCGTCTCTGGCTTCTCGGGACAGTCAATTTTTCAGTTTGCTCACAAATTGGATGTTCAGATTGCTGCTTCTTTGGGGCAACATACACCCAAACCCTGGACCACAAACACGCAAATGGGTTTGTGACATTTGTCTCAAATCTATCACTAAACATCAAACATTTATTTTATGTAACTACACAAAGCATTGAGTGCATTTAAAATGCTCCCAAATTACAGCAAAAGACTAAAACAACTCATGGTACTGCACACTTTACAGCACTTTTAAGCACAGAACACATACACACACAACAGCACCAAAAAACTTTTTTAAAGTACTGCAACTTATTACAAATGGAATTCGCAACAAAACAGATAAAATACAACTAATCATTAGAAATACACAAGCAGACGTCATAACAATACAAGATACAAAACTCAATCAATCCCACAAAACACCAAACATTCCTCAGTTCACATTTATCAGAACAGACCGCAATTACAACCAAGAAAGAGACCTCCTCACTTACATTAAAAACAGCATCAGTTTCTCTCAACTCAAAACAATTAATTCTATTATTTTGCACCCAAATAGCATAACATTTCTTTTAAAACAACATCTTATTGGCAAAAATTATGGTATCTACGTGGCAGGGCATAAATTTAGCAAAATGCAATACGTAGGATAGAGAAAAATAAATTTTTACTCGCTGGGAAAATTACCCCTCATTCCGGAAAATTTTTTTTAATGATGACAGTGACCAAGCTGCCCTGGGGCAAAAATTTTCATAAATTTCACTTGGACATTCGTAGTATTAACTCTGACATTACTGAATGCTTTATGTTCATATTTGTAGAACAACCGAATAAAATTGCTATAAACATTTGGTGGTACAGAATTTGAAGATTGCTTGAAGTAAAAGATTTTTCTTCCCAAAGCTTTTCATCTGACACTCTTCAGGGGAAATCGTCAGAATGAAGCAGAATTGAAACCGAACTAATTTATAAAGGGGAAAGTAGAGTTCTCATTGGCTGAAAGAGTCAACCAATGAGAAAAAAGATTAAGAAATTTTCAACGAGTATACGAATTCTTTTTGCTTACACAGAAGGGGATTGAGAGATTTAATGAAAGTCGCTTCAAGAGCAGAAAGGTGAAAGGAAGAGCGACCTCGAGAGAGAATAGACAATTTTTCGTTGCTGTAATGGAGGGCACATTGGGCGTTGTCAAGAAGATGTTGACCAATGGCGGATTCGTGAAATTGTTGTGGGCGTATGTTGTTCTTGCAAGAGCAATAATTGCTATAAAAGGATGAGTATAGGGAATCACCCCTAACTCTGCCACTGCTTTAACGAATATGACCAAAATCACTTTTGGCCTGCAGTATATTCAATTGATCGAGAAAATGCACACACAGGGATAATTTGACCTTTTACCATCGAGGCAAATGACACATTACTGTGCAAAAGTACAAAGGCTCATTCGATTTCGACCAATATCACATTGGTACTTCGCTGTTTACGACCGCATTGCGCTAATTTTCAACGCCAGGACAATTACTGGTGAAAATTGACTTGGTAAAGTGCAAACATTAATCAAACTAGCTAATTTGAAAAAAAAAATTTTTTTTTTGTTTATCTAGACATAAAACATTAGAAAATTGAAAGCATAGTTTGGGGGCTTCAATTGTAAAAAAAGAAAAGATAATCTTGTCATAAAACATTAGAAAAATAGATTAAATTAAAGGTATAGCTTAGCTTGGTGCATAGAGCCTAATTAAGAATTGCAGATACTATTGGGAAGCAAAATCCTCCGCCGGACAGCTGTTTCGACTATTGAAGTCTCGTCAGTGACAGTTTGATTTTTGCAAATGTTAAAAAACTGAAAGGCCAAATGACTGAAGTGACGATTTTATTTTCACAGAATGTCAGAATTCAAAAAGAAAAGATTAAAGTACCAAAAGAAGTCTTTTGTAAATTGGAATCCTAACTATCGAAGTCACCAGCTAAATTAAATAAAAAAAAATCCGAATAATATAAGACCAAAAACAATAAACTGGAAAAGAAATCGATAAAAAGATTAAGCACTAGGAGAACTCCTTTGCAATTCTTTTGGAAAATTGGAATTCTAACTATCACGATCAAAAGCCAGAATTAATTAAAAGAATTTCGGACGCCAGCGAAGTAACTGAATGACTAGCCTATGTAGCCTACATTGAAATACCAACAAAATTGTTCAAAGAAATTTGTTGTTATTTAAAAAGATTCTTGAAATGGAACCT
Source organism: Diplosoma virens (assembly GCA_963680785.1). NCBI lineage: Eukaryota > Metazoa > Chordata > Ascidiacea > Aplousobranchia > Didemnidae > Diplosoma > Diplosoma virens. The sequence continues at coordinate 9,444,833 of OY796882.1, forward strand.
ATTAGACTAAAAAAAGATAATAAGATCCCCTTATTATCATTACCAGAAGATCTGGGAAACATCAGAAACAAATAAATTATTAAATAATGACTACAAAACTTCAAAAAAATAAACTTTTTTAAATTTAACCAAATAAAACTTTATTAGATTGGTTTAAAATTAAACGAATTAATTATTTGAATGCTAAAATTAATATTAATAGAATTTTTTTTATAATTGTAATTGAGTTTTAAAACCATTTATTTGTTCACTACCTTTCAAACTGCCACACACTGTGAGGAAACTACAGCAGATTTGCTGATCTTTTCAATCCACGCTTTGGATTATAACGGGAGTTTGCGTTTTCTTGGATTTTACTACTGATTTCTATAATGTGCATTTTTTCATCTCCATTACGTCATTGATATTTACAATGTCAGCTGTTATGTCGTTTGCTTTATAGCTTTCATTGAGGCTTCACTTTGCGTCTTTAAAGTCAAGACCCGAATAGAATGAATGTTGTTTTTTTTAGTTTTTCAAATTCTGATTTTTCACTGAAACTAATGATGACATTTGTAATTTTTTTGTAATGAGTTTGTTATTTGTAGTTTTTAATTTTTTTTATCAAACATTTGGCCCATTGAAGTTTGACTTATTGTATTAATTAACTTATGTATCTAAATAAATTCTTGGTTACGCAGAACTTTAAAATAACTTTTGGAATGGAAAAAACCATAACTTTTGTAATTTTTCTGTAGTCGAAAACGTAATGCCGTACCTGCAATAATAGAAAAAGTTTTTTTTTCCTGCCTGCTGCTGTTTTCTTTTTATATTTCAGGTCATCGTTGATATCAATTTAAGAATTCAACTCTACATACACCTGGAACAATCGTTTAATCCCAAATTGTATTAAACTAGTCTTGAAACGCGACAAACTTTTTTTTTTTTTTTCCTAAAAATTGACCAGATAAAAAAGTTTAATGCCAGCAGAGTCTTAAAATAAACTCATATTAGAACTTTAAATAATACGTTTAAAGAATTTTAAACGAAAATAAATATGTTACAAAAATAAGTCTTGTCTATAAATATGTTTCTCTTGGGTATGAGTGTAAAGTCCATCCGGTTGTAAGCTTATCAACTGATAAGTCAGGATGAATGAGGATACCCAATTATAACTTCTTCCAGGTCACCCTTGGGCAAGGTGTAGTACCTGAAAGCCTCCCTGTGCTGGGGTTACATGCCAGCAAATAATATAATAATAAACAAGGCTGTCTTAATTTTTGTTGTTTTTTATTCATTTTTTTTATGCTTTTTTTTTTTTTTTGTTTTAGGCATTTTTATTTTCTATACTTGTATATATATTTTTTTTTCTAGGTGATGCAACCATGCAAGCCGTTACCCTAGCTAGTGTAGTTTATTGATTTTTTGTATGTTTCAACGTTGTTTCATTTTGTTGCATGTCCCTTTTTCCGTAGTGTAATTACGTTGATGTAAGTATTTTGTTCGACAAGTGGCGGAAATAAAAAACGACTGAACTGACTGAAGTCTTTGAAGAGAATGTTTGCTTGAGGATTCTTTCGGCAAACTCTTGTTAGAAGAATTTGTTGGCAAATGACCTATTGCAAGAAAACCGTGGTTTATGTAGTATTGGAAGACATCGAAAGCAACGGTGCCTCTGATTGTTTGGAAAAAGCGAGCACGCGATTGGCTATGCACTCACTTTCGCTGCAAGCCAGAAAACGTAAATCTGTAGAGAAACTCTTTCTGACGACAGAGAGAGGGTTTAGAAGACTCTATGAAGGGGTCAAGTCTAATTTGAAAAAAAACCAATAGGAGTGAGAGTAAAAAATAAAAAACATTAGTTGCTCTAAAAGATAAAAAGAGAAAAAAAACCCGCTCAAATTTTTCTCGCGGGCCCTAAAGCGGCCCAAAATTTTTTGAATTTTTAAAAATTTGTTAAAATGGTCAAGAAGAACTTATTCTCTTTTGAACCAACTGCTTTCTTTCTAAAACTAACTCTATTTCTCCCTAAAGCTAACTCTCACTCTGATCTGATTTTCTTTGAATTAAACTTGACCATATGAAGGTGGCTCCCAGCGTTGCCAAATGAAAAGATGATCGTCCTGTAGCTAAAATAGAATTATTTTATTTTATTCTTTTTACTTCTTACCTGTTTTTTTTATTTCATTCACAAATGACTTCTTACCTTTAAAAAGTTTTCAAGCCAGAGTTTAAAAAACGGTCCGTACTTATTGCGAATTGTTTAATAATGTATTTTGTAACTCATTTGAAATTTGAAAAGAGCTTTTATTTAAATGTTAAGTAACGACCTTTTTTGTCTTTATTTGACTTTTGCAATATTTTTACGTCTGAACGTCAAAATATTATCTTGGAAAAATTTGATACCACCTGGTTCTAATATGTTTATCCTATTATACTCCAATGTTTTTGTAGCTTTAAAATGACTTCTAATTGGAAACCTCTGAATCTAAAATTTGAAATCTTAATTTTTCATTTACGGGTGACCTGTGCTGTTTGCAAAGGTTTTGCTACGTAAAACTAGGTAAAACTCGGTGCCCTAATTTTAAGTGCACAAAGCTTATAATTCATGTTAAATCTGCTTTAAAGTCTTGGTTACATACCTTTCGCTCTTCCTTCTTGCGTAAACTCCGAATTTTGAAAATCTACGGAAGAGAACTTGTAGTCGCCATACAAAAACAAAAACGGCTATAGAAGATTCAAAGAGTTATTGAAAAATATATCAACTTTATGTCCCTACAAAAAATTTGAGACGCTTACTTACGTCTATATCAAACCAATTGACCTATTGCTTTCTAGAGAGCAGAAGCAAAAAGTCAACCGTGTATCAAGTCGTTCAGTTTATACAAAACCACAAGAATTTTCTCAAGGTTAAGAATAAAATGATCGGTGCCATATTTGTTGTTCCGACAGCTGCATATAACACTGCTATTCCAAACAAACTTGGCTTTAACTAACAAGCTGTTGAGGTTTAATTTTTACTTTTACTAACGGCGACAGTAATCAAAACAGGGAATGGGATAACTGGCCGCAGCTTAACTAGCCATAGAGTCTTAAAAAAGTACAACTCGCCGCAGCCATTTTGCCACTTGCATATACAAAATATCAAAATAGATCTAAAATAATTATTATTAAAAAGCTAAATTATTGAAATAAAAATGCAATAAAAGTCATAATTTTTGTAAAAAGATTTTTTCCAAAAAAATATATAAAAGATAAATATTATTAAAAAGCACAATTATTAAAATATATTTATTACAAGACAATAAAAATATGTTTTTCCTTTTTTTCTGTTTTATCTTTTTATAAATGACTCTACGGCCATTCACGCTTTGGCCAGTTAGCCTTAATTGCCAATTAGGCTGCGGACAGTCGGACACAGCTAGTTGGGTTGTGTCCAGTTGTTCTAGACCCAGCAAAACAGTCTCGGCCGTAAGAAAAACGGTGTTACTTCAAAATCGTTCAAGATCTATTTTTTTTAACATCTATACGTATAATCTACTTTCCACAATCTCCAGATTATGAAAAAAACTGAACCAAAACTTTACAACAATCAACTTTTACCATTCTGTCCACTTTCTATTTATTTAGGCGTAAAACTAGGCAGATTATTTGCGTTCCGTCACTACTGTTTGTCATTGCGTAAAACAACTTTCTTTGCCTGTCCCGCTGCTGAGGCAACTTGCGGCTAAAAGTGAGTTCTGGTACCAAAATATCACATGCAACTGTCTTACTTGTGGTGTATTTGACAGCTGATTACTCAATCCTGTTTGTTGCTCTAGTGGTCATATTTGCTTTTTACTTGTCCTTTTGATTGACGCTTTGCGCTAGTTTACCAAATGACTCTATTTCTCTCCAAAGAAATACTTGCCAGTTTTTAAAAACGTCCATCCACCTAAGCTAGGATAACCAGGAGCGACACTCTTTTTGGCTAAAAGTGTTACTCTAGACCAGTTCTTCGCTACGTTTTTGGACCTGCGGCCTACTTGGATTACAGTGAACACACAAGCTGAAAAAAAGCGTTCGAAACTTATTAAAGATCATCAAATATCTTGTCATTATAAAATGAGAGGTACAATAAATTCTTTACGTATATAGGTTGTTATTTCAAGGAAACATAATTTTTTTCCATTTCAACGAGTATGTTTATCATTTTCCCGCGGCACATGGATGGCAGAGCACAGCTCTAGATACTCACTATGGTTTATTTATCGGGTTTAAAAAGCTTGCCGAAAATGACTGAAGTCTAAATATTTTGCATCCGCCAGCTGCGCACAACTTTTTGAACAATTTTGTAAAATCAAACATCAGTGCTGCCCATTAGATAAATCGTAGACTGAACGTGGAGCACTGTGAGAGTACGTTCCAATTCCGTGCTTTTATTATTAGCGCCTTGCCGGTACCCATCTTGTTTGAAACAGCGTGCCCAGAACAATTTGGGTTATGCCCAACACGTGCATGGAAAAATGGAATCTCGTTCCTTTCTTCCATTGCTGATGCGGCAGCATTGCACAGTTACGTTGTATTGGAATGCCACATGCATTGGGCATTGCATGAAGCACAAGGTCGGAAAGAGTTGGATGAAAACAAAAACCGTTGTTAGCGTGTTACATTGCTGACAGCATCTGATCTGGGTAATATCTGGCAATTTGAAGTAGTAGAAAAACTAAGCCAAGGGAGCCAGCACTACAGTATGTATGTGTTTCATTTGGAGTGGATACCTACAATAATTTTGGCATGGTATTGCCCCGCTTAACCTTATGTTAAAAGAAGGCCTTTGTAGCTTACCATTTCAACGAAAAATTGAATCTTTTTTTATTATAATGAGTATAACATTTCCTCAAATAAAGGTTTAATTAACTGAAAAATTCGAGGAAGTCTAAAAAGTAAAACATAAATAAAGTAAATTATAACACATAGCGAAATTATAAATGAGTAGTGCTAAACAGAAAACAAACGAGTTGTACTGAAGTGAGCTATACTGAGCAAAAAACAAAGTAACACACAGAATATTAATTTTGCGAATAAAAGCGATAAGCGATTTTTTCAGTCAAGTCTGTAAATAAGACCTTTTTTTCAAAGATTATTATGTTTTTGGGACAAAAAAATTAACAAAACCGAGATAGATTCAAAGTGAAAACCTTTTTTTGAAAAAATACTTTACGCGAAAAAATATTTTCGCTAAGCTCGTTTGATTGTGATTGTATGCGCCCTTCTTACGAAAATCTTCGGTATGCCATTAATGACAAACAAGCGGTTTAAACAAGATATTTACAGCACTTTCTTAAAATTTGTGCGTTATGCTTTGAACAATACTTAGAAATAAGTTTCCATGATATGATATCATAATAGTTTGTTTTTCAAAAATTTTTATTTTACTAAGTGTCCTTTCATATTGAAATAATTTAATCGCGTTTCATTTATAAACAGTAGCAAAAAATACGTAACCAAAAAAACATTGTCAAATAAATAAAAAACAAAGAAAGAAACAGAAATAAAAAAAATTTGAATTGAACTGAACTGTAAAATAGGTAAAATTTTTTGATTGTGCACTATAAACAAATAGAACGTTCATCTTGCTTGCAGTGAGGCCTTTAATGTTCAGCTGAGGATCTTCGGAACTTGCTGACAATGTGCCCTGAGAAGGGCAGTTTTTTCCTGGCACTGCCCCGTCCTGAAAAGACGTTTTCCTATTAGCAGACCTACGCTGAACATCGGAATGGGTGGACAACCTGACATCCGCGCTTCTGAGTGGACAAATTATAAATGGAATGCGGAGTATTGTGAAAATACTTCTGGGCTCCGTGTTTTTGTGCCCAAACCGGTAACAGGCCTGTTGGAATGGGCTTGTCCCGAGCAGCTTGGTTTAAGCTGAATCGCTTGAGAACAGGTGTTGGGCGATTCCATTCGTCCATGCATAAATAAGGTCTCGCTCCTTCACCGAATTGCGAGTGCGGCACCGCTGAACAAACCGCAGACCACGTTCTAATAGCGTGTCCCATGCATCGGGAACCAGATAGAGCACTAGGTCTGACGGTTTTGGATGACAAAACTCGATGCTGGCTTAACAACATCACTGCCAGCATCTGATCCGGGCAACACAGCAGCCTGGGGTAGTAGAAAGATAAACCTTCGGCCCCAGCCCTGCTCGTGTCTGACGTGGAGTGAATGCCCTTCCAAACGACGACGAGCACGTATATATTTTAAGTCTGTAGTAATTTGTGTAACACGGATAAATATCTATATATCGTCTATTCAAAATGCTTTTTTTTTTGCAAAACATGTATTGTGATTTTTTATGTCATTTAAAAAAATTACAACACTAATTGTACACCAAGAATTGAAAACTGGTTTAAGATATTTTCAATTAGGAAGAGAATCACTTTTTAAAATGCATTTGTAAATAATAGCCATCAAAAGACAACATTTTATCATTCAGTTAGCAAAGTTTTATTTTAAAAGAAAAAAGTTGGTATTATTCTTAATAATTACTGTGCTGATTCCAACAAAAATGATTCAATTGGGCTTGAACTTTGCGAATTAAAGAATACGCGTCCCTTGCCTTGATCTTTATTTGGTAACGCTTGATGCAGTTGAATTATAATTTATTGATAGCTGAAACCGGATAATTTCAAATTTTTAGTACATTATGAAGCGACAAAAATAGATATGACGGTAATTTGGGAAATTCACAGTTAAACCATAATTTGATGGTGATGGCGAATTTACCGGAAACTGAAAATGACGAAATGGAGCCAGAGAAACAAAAGCGACAAATCGAAGGAGACGAAAGGAAGGCAACGAGACGTAGGCGACGAGATGGTTTCTTCAATACTGTGGCGAACAATACAATTTCACAGTTACCACTACGCACAACTTTTAAACTTTTCAAAAATTCAAAAATAAATCTTTTACCAGTACAGAGAAAAAACTCAAAAACGCTTCTCAATTACTGCGCGCTTATTCAACGTCATAAAAACAAAGCAAAAAACGCACAGTTGGCAAATTAAACAAAACGAACACGCATAAGAGGATCGAAACTCGAGTCTAACAGAAAATCTTTCTTTTTTTTCAAATAAATTAAAACACTAAATACTTTTGAATTAAATTAGTAACACCAGCGTGTGCATAAACTCGAGAAAACTGTTTTATATATTTTAGTTTAATTGTGAGTCATTGTCGTTTTATGGTTTATTGTTAATTTATGCTAATTTATAAATGCTTCGATAAAGGCTATTGAAGTCGAAAACATTTAACTTTTTTGTTTCTAAATAAAGCTTTGCAAACTAATGATAAAATAATGACTTCTGATTGCTATTATTTAGCCTACCAATGAATTTCCGATAATTTAATAAATCAGGCAATAAAGCAAGCTTCCCTTAGCTTCTTTATTGTTTGCAACTGTTGTGCGAGTTGACGTCACTCTTTACGTTGAATTTTTAATTAAGTTTGTGACTGTTTCAACAGCGAAACCGTTACAATCGCATTCTACGCTTGTTAAATAAGTGTCTATACGTAAATATTGAAGTGACCTTGCTAAAATCTAATTTTATAATACTTTTTTTGAATAAATTTTCAAAAACATTTTTTTCCTAATAAAATTCAAATAAATGATTTTTATTCGGTTTTAAATGTCGAAACAACAGCGAAAGTAGTTTTTGAGTTATGAATGGCCAACTTTAATGGGCTTTTGAAGCCCAACCGTTTAGAAGTAATAGCTCAAAAAAGGTTGAGGAGAATAGGGTTAAACAGGTCTATGAGGGAAATCATAATTTTTGACTATCTTGCATGACAGAATAAAGATGATAATGCCAATAATCGCTAAACAGATAATATTGTTTGTTTTTTGGCCTTTAGTTTTTTTGGCCTTTAGTTCTTCCAGTTCTTTATAACTGGTGAACGGAAGCCCATTTCTTATTTGTAACAATAAATTTTTTTACGCATAACAAAGGTAGGCTATATACGCGTTTTCACAAAATTAAAAAAATTAAAAAATGATTACTCTCAGTGTACTAGAATGGCTGGCATATTTTGATGTTTTGGCATTTATCGTTTAAAGAGACCTTCAAAACCTTGCGTGGTAAACAAAAAGTGAAAAAACAGAAATATTTACAAAATTTGACATTAAATTCTTTTCTATATTTATTAGGTAGATAACTCGAACTTATAAACAAAAGCTACAAAATTACTTTTACAAGTGGGAAACATTGCACACAAAAGAACAAAAATTAAACAACAATTGACTTATCAATTAATTGTAATCCAATTTTAAAAGTTCGTATGTGTTTGTTAAAAAAAATTGATTCTTATAATCGAGCAAATATCAAAAATAAAACTAATGTAAAAGTTACAATTTTTATTCAGTAGATTAATTGTCAGACATTGGGTAAATAATTTATAAAATTTTAAACCAATCTCCTTAATCTATCTCAATCGGTCTGATCTTCATTTTAACTTCTTTTAAAGAGTAAAATTGAACTGTCCAATTAAACCAAACAACACCGTTTTCTTCTATTTGTTCATCTCTAAAATACTTTCCATTCAAGTTAGAATGATAGCACTTTCTGTACCACCAAGCTCCGGTGAAATTAACTGCACAATTACCACTGAACTTATCGTTATCACGATCCTTTGTTGTAAATTGTTGATTGTTGTGAAGCTTTAAGGAATCATCTGCAATACAATAAAATCATAACATTATCATCTTAAAAGAAACTGTTTCATTTTATTGCTCTAATTAGGGCGACTACAGTGAGCTAACTCAAAGCGAGTATCGCAAAGTGCTTTCAAAAATTTCAAGTGCTTGCTGTCCAATTAAAACTTACCATTGTTTTGTTTAATTGTTAGTTCCGGTACGGAAAATGATTCAAACTTGAACGAAGAATACTAGTTTATTCCAATATTTACGTAGTTAAATAAAGTATACTAAATTAGTTTATATAAAAAATTTTGTTCCGTTCCGAACCTCTGCCAAAAAGCTATTCAATTGCAAAAAGATATAAGAGAAAGCGGCCAGCAGGCTCTACAACTAATCCGTCTCAAAAAAGGCAAACAACAAAAAATAACTGCCTTATTTGCCAACTATTACACATAAAAGGATCGCCAAGAGGCAGGCAACAGCAGCATGCACAAATCACCAGGCGCCATGTGCAAACTTTAATTAACGCGCAATCACAGACTTGGTTCGCGTCTTGGCGACGCTACATTAATTTTTATAAATGTTTTTTGACTATAAATTAGTAGGCCACAACTTTTTGTCAACACAGTCAAGTAGAAGAAATTTCAACAAGGTTGTTTTATCAAAGATAAATTGATATTACGAGTTGAGGAATTAAAATCATATATGTCGATATAGAGTCGCCTTTTGACAGACTGATTTATTCTGCCGACAAAATTAGATTAAAAATGAATTTGGGTCATTTATATTTAAATGAAAGCACGAAATACAGAATGTGAACAACAACACTACTCAATGAAAATTCTAAACTTCACAATGTTATTAGAAAATCAAAAATTTTTTAATAATGAATTTTTTTCAAAGTTTTAGACAGCGCATGGAGACCAAAAGAAATAAAATTGGTTATCAAAAAAATTAAAAAATATGAAGGGTTAATAGTTTTCTTTTATACAATTACTGTATAACCTTGCTGGAAAAAAGGGAAAGTTCAAATTTACTTGTGGTCAAACCAAGGATGCGGAATTTTCAAGATTTTAAAGCAAGTCCGAGTCCAGGTTAAGATGACGAGTCCGAATCCGAGTCCCGAGTCCGAGCCAGAGTCCGCACCCCTGTCTACCGTAAAGATAAAAATTATCCCTTTGACTTTTCTGGAAGAAACCAGGCAAGAACTGACATAAGTTACAAAAAAAAATGTAACAGGTGATATTACAATAATAGTACAAATATTGCACCCAGAAGGGCCAAAAACGGGGACCTGGATGGCAACTTTTTCCTGCATTTTTATTCCCTTTAATTCGGATCCTTGCTTGACCAAAATATCAGATCGATTGAAGGTGAATGTTATTATTTTAATTATGGTCTGTACATTGAATTTAGAACCAAAGAAGGGATCATGAACTCGATTGAAAGTAATGAACTTTTTTTAGTTTTTATCTAACATTTGGATAAAAATGGAGATTTTGGAGAGTGATTGAAAATAATGATTTTTTTAGTCATCACTAGATTATTACGCTGAAAACAATTGTGATACAAAATGGCAACTCTGTAAAAGCAACTCTCTAAAGCCGATTTATTTTGAAAATCAGGTGTCATTTTAAAAACTAAGATGCTTTTTTTATTTTGCTCCCGCTCCTGACAAAATAGCTTTCGTCGTTCCTGTTGAATACTTGTTATTATAAAATAGTGGCAACCTTGAGCGCAACAGCATAAGCAACAATTAGAAAATTTAGATTAGTAAAGAGGATTAATTTGAAAGAAATTATAAATTATCTTTTATTTTTCATTCAAGGCTTAGCAATTTGTTTTTCTTAATAAGTATTGATAACAGTAATCTGCAAAGCCTTCCAATCTTCGATGCTGCATAAAATCTAGATGTTGGATTTGCTGGACTTACTAATCTTTTGGCAAGTTCACGTTCAAGTCCACCTAAATTGTACCGAATTCACGAGCCCCGAGTCCGGGTCCGCATCTCTGAATTAAACCACAGATTTAACCGGTAAAGTTTTTTAAAATTTTTACAATATATTGCGCATTATAACTACGTGGATTTAAAAAAAAAAAAAAAAAAAAAAAAACAGATAAAAATGACCGCTTTTTACTCTTCGGACCTGTTGATATTGAAATAACTGGCCGAAGGTTAAAAAAATTAAGTGAATGCATAAAAATCAACACTGATATTTGCGTTTTAACAATTTAGTCCAGTGCAATGATGTAATCATATGGTTCAGTCGTATAGCAGTAGCAAATTGTTAGCAACACTTTTTCAATGCATATTGTATTTATATTTACTTGCAGTTCCACTGAAGTTTCCAACTGTCAGTAGGTAGTTCGAATCAGAGTTGCCAATTTTAAATTTTCTAAAATCAAACACATTTTTACTTGTTTGATTAAATTTTACAAGAGTTAGACTCGTAGACTAAGCAAAGTATTTAAAAATGTTTCCGAATAATTATTTGGCAGTGTCTATTTTTCTGATAGCTATTTTATTTTTAGCGTTCAGATTAAAAACTTTAAAAAGAAAAATTTTTGAATTAAAAAACACTCTTGAACAGTCATACTTGTATTCAGCATATATAGTGTTGCCATTCCAATCTTCTAAATCTACGCGCAGTTGATAGGACTGAGCTTTAGTTGTGGCGTGCAAAATATCCAATCCTGAAATCCAAGCCGTAGCACTCAATTAAATTGGAAAATTTTTGTACAGAATTTTGGAAACAAAAGAGTTTTTTTGATGGTTTAGCAATATCTTTGAAACGTTGATTTATTTTTTCAAAAATCTTAGCAAGTAGTATCTTTTAAAATTTAGAAAAAGACACGACTTGTTTAACGTTTGTGATTGTTTTTCAAATGCTTGAATTATATAAAAAAATTTCTGCCAAACATTTTCCAAACTTGCAACCTCAATAACAATTGTTATTTAAGCATAACTTTGCTGAATTTATGGTTGTATGCTCTGTTTTACAAATTTGAAAGCTGTGTTTTTCTCACCCAGCCAAAATTCTCCATTTTTATTTCCAAATCCTTCTTGATAATCGGTCCAGTTCCGATAGAAATTTTCACTTCCATCGATTCGTTTTTGAAACACCTTATGTTAATAGTTAAAAATATAAGTTAGGCATGAGTTAACCTAAATTTTGGAGTTTTATTGTAACAAAAAATTGTTCTTCACCAGCCATTTATTTCCTTGATTAGGTTCGACCTCGCAGTAGACTTCAACTAGGCTTCCGTTAAATTCCATGAGGAAAATTCCGCTGATATTAGCTGATTGACACGGGTCCATATTTGGTAAGGCTAAAGGTTTAAAAAATAATTAGAAGTTTGTGTAAAGTACGTGTATTTAATTTTATTTCATTAAAGTTTTTTAAATGAAACCTGCGAAATTCTAAAATTCCATTAGTTTAAAATTCAAAAAAGATTTTGCTGGTTTTGAAATACGATGTCAAATTTAAAAAAATTAGATCCAAATAATCAGTAAGCATTGACTTTTTTAAAATTATGCATCGATAACTTATTGATGGAAAAATATTTATCGTATGGAAGTAACGTTTTTTTTTAGTGTCAAGCCATAATCAAGGCGTCAAAGAGAACCCTAACAACAGGAACCGTAAACCCGTATTAATCCTTATTATTCTTTGATCCTGGACCGGAACTAAACCACTAAATAAATTTTGATGAACTTGACCTGGAACTGAACCAGCAAAAATAGAATTTGCTGAAGTTAAAGCTGGACAGTATTTTAAACAGTTCCGGTTTGATTCACTGATTTTAATCTTTGATGACTTTATAGACCAAATAAATCAAAAATTTGTATTTAAAGTTGCCGCAATTTGATTGGTCCCTTACTTGGTGTGGAAAAACAAAAATGTCATAAACGACTTTACAAGGAATAATTAAACCAAAAAATTTAGTCATGAGGACTAAATTAAAAAGCGCAGTTTCTAGACCGATCCATGGCCGCACTAGTATTAGCGCATTGGGCAAACTTTTTAGCCCGAGGGACCGCCTTTAAAAGTTGATTTTGATCGAGGGCCGCGCTAGTTTTCACAACATGAATTCGTGCCTCAATGACCCAAATGATTAATATTTTTGACTTTGTTAAATAGCTTAGTGCTGGGATGCTCAACCTTCTTGCTGTTGCCGGCCGCATTACAAAGTTAGTTTAACCCTTGCTGGTATTGCTGAAATTACTTTTGTTGTAGTAGTATTTCTGTTTACATTTTGTAAGCAATCTCACAAAAGGAGTTTATTTTTGTACATGGCACTATTATCATAAAATTTTGTGTATTTTAACAAAAAAGCAACATCAAACTAACATTGACAAAAAATTATTATCTATTTGCTACGGAAACATAATGTCTACTGTATATTTGGAGAATTTGACTAGCTACTCGCGCACATATCCTTCGAATACTACATTGCACCGTCAGTGCATAAGTTTTTTTGCACGCTATACATTGCATTAAGCAATTTTTTTAATAATAGTTGATGGCTCTGCAAGATCACTTGGCGAGAAAATCCCACCAGAATAGCAACGTTTTTTAAATTGTTTTTGATTGAAAAATCTTCTGCAAGCTTTTTAAAAACGCTTTTTGATAGCTATTTTTCTACCTTTTCTCAATAAAATGTACGCATTGTTTGCTGCATCATTAATGATATTGTAAAAAAAGTTGGCCATGAAACTGTTTTTCCTCACCATGTAAATTTATCTAAATTTTGGTCAAATATCTCTCCTGCTCTACGCTTTTGTTATAAATAGTTTTGAATTATTAGCGTTAGCAGCTACTAAGTTATTTGCGTAACTGGAGCTAAGTTACATGAAAGGATTTTGTTTTTCTTTGTTTGATAAGCAACCAGGAATATACCATCAACCTAGTTAAATAAAAACTTGCGAGAGTAGAATGATAACATTCGAGAGTAGAATGATATGCATTCGATTCAGATATGCAGTCATCTGATGCATATACCCGCCTCAAATAGACAAAAAATCTCTCAGACTCTGTTATTGCAGCAAATTTATTGTGGAGTATTTTTTCTTTTTGAATATCCAATTCTTAAAGCGAAGGCACCTAATGAAAATTTAAAATGGATCAAGAACATTACAACTTAATAAAATGGTTTGCTATTTTCCGACTGTCGTAAGTTAGCAAGATCGGTAAAGTTATTCTCGTATTCCGGCTCCTAAAATTATTGCCCTTCTTGCTTTCAGCTTATCCATGAAGAAGATTTTAAAAGAGAAAACTTAAAAAAGAAAGCTTTATCACAAAATAATTTTTAATCTATTTAGAGTTAATGCTTGTTTCCACTCCGAGCGTTGGTGGGAGTATTCTTTGTTTGTTTAGTGACTTTTTACTTTTTTGGCGTTTAAAAGCTTAGAAAAGCAAACTAAAGAATACTTCCACCAACGCTCGTAGTAAAAATGAACTGTAGTATCAAACAAAGTATCGAACTGTGGCATTATTTTAACTGTTTATTATAATCGAACGATTACCCCCGCAATCATAACTAAAGCAATAAAAACTCTTCGTAATTGTAAAACATGTCAGTTGCGCTTTGCAGCCCTTGTGATGTTGACTCGAGTGTAATTGTAATTGTTATACTAATGGTTGTTCTGTTTTGTTTAGAATGTTTTTTTTAGTTAATAAAGCCTTAGTTTGCATATTATAAAATAAATCTTGTTACACGAACTCTTAAGCGTATTTTTCCATATCCTTCCGACTTTACTGTTAATGTGTCTCATCTATTTAGGTTTGTAATTTAAGGAAAATATAGCAAAAGGTGCTGTTTACAAAATTTAAATAGAAATGCGTCAACGTAATTGTTTTCGATACTAGAAAAATTAAGGCCGAAATTTAATTTCTTTTAAACTGAACAATTTAACTCTATTTTCTTTCATCATAGTTTAGTGGGTGCTTTAAAGACCACACATGATGAAAACTACACCGCGATTAATTCCTTGTGTTTACAAAATGTATATAATTATAGCGACAAGGGTTGAGTTATGGTAGACTAAATAGATGAAATTATGAAGCCTACAATAAAATTAGTTTCATTGACAACATGTTGTTTACTCAACCGATTGTAATGGAACGAAATCTCACAATTTTTCAACGATCGAATTTATTCAAGCACGATTATTGATTGTATCAATAATTTATTTTGTCTTGCATGCTGGCCAATAAACTTGCTATTGTTACATTAAAGCTCCTATCAAAGTTCCATTGGCTAAAACAGTGTGGTTATAATTGGTTCAAAAACGAAAGAACTTTAATCAAGTTAAATTTGCAATGAGTTAAGTGTATCACATATTTGCACGACCGTATTGTTAACGAAAACCGCTTGCGTTTGTACCGCCACCGGTTATGCACTGTTGACTTAGTTGATAAATTATAGCTTGTTTAGATGACGATTTAACTACAATTACTTAAAACGATGGTTCTCAGTAGACGAGAACTTTATATATATTTTTTACCTCCGTCACAGCATCATTTGAGAAAAAATATCTATTTATATGCAAAATGCAAGCAGAATAGAAAAAAGCAGCAAAACGGTTACAGTTATAACTTGCAAACAAAGTAGAAAAAAATACTTGATAGAAAGACTTGGATTGTTGCTATACCTATTTTTCATATTTTTGCACATAAGTGACCAGTCTTAAAAGATTTAATAAATTCATTTACGCCAGTATAAAAAAAGCTTTAAGACTTTCTCACTGGTGTAAAACAGCGCCGAAAACTTAATATCAAAGATAAAGTTACAAAAATTTTTCGTTTGCATTTTTGGGGCTTGTAAAATTATTGCGCCAACAACTGAATATTTATAACTTTTTAAAAAATATACTTTAAAAAAACATAACAATTTCAAGAAATTTTAATCCTGTGTAACTGTTCGCTATTGTTTAAAGACACAAGTCAAGGGCAACAGTTCAAAGTATATCAAAAAACACATTTGCTTTTTTATCTTGTAAATTCAGGCTTGTCCATGGGACATATTTTTCTGTCCCATCCCATCATATCCCACAGCAATTTATGCCTATCCCATCCCATCCCATGCCATGGGATTCCTATTGGAATACAATTCAATAAAAATAATTAAATTTATGAAAATTTAGGTTTATTGTCTACTAAATAGGACTAAATGTACAAAGAAATATGCAAAACGACAAAATTTATTGACTTTGTTAACTTTAAAATTCAAAAGTATGTCTAACTATGACAATTTAGTATTATTCTGGCACTATAATTCTACAGGGTGTCTCAAAAAAATGTACTCACTCTTAGAATGACCAGAAAACCTTTATTTATGAACATAGAGTGAAAAGAAATAGATTCAAATACATGAGACAAATGTAATTTAAGAATCATGTTCGCAAATGTTCAAATTGATGACCATTATTGTCCAGACAACGCTGATAACGCGCACCTAGGGATTCGCAAACGTCGCAAAACATGTCATTAGGAATATCACGACATTGTCTTTCAATTTCCAATTTCAGTGCATCAATTGTCCTTGGTTTATTGCAATAAACCTTGTCTTTTATGTATCCCCACAAAAAAAAGTCCATGGGTGTTAGGTCTGGGGAACGCGAAGGGTATTCAGTGGGGCCCCTTCGTCCAAGGACAATTGATGCGACGTTTGCGAATCCCTAGGTGCGCGTTATCAGCGTTGTCTGGACAATAATGGTCATCAATTTGAACATTTGCGAACATGATTCTTAAATTACATTTGTCTCATGTATTTGAATCTATTTCTTTTCACTCTATGTTCATAAATAAAGGTTTTCTGGTCATTCTAAGAGTGAGTACATTTTTTTGAGACACCCTGTATTTCTGAGTCACTCTGCTCATTCAGCTAATTATCAATTTCCTGCTTATCGATTTCTAATTATTCAGTTAATTCGGGCAATTCACCACAAAATAGATAATAGATACAAATATATAAAAAAAAAGGAGAGTAAAAAACATTTAAAAGGTAAAAAAGTATAAAAACTAAGGTTAGCTCTGACGTAATCAAGTTGCTATGACATGGCTACTCTCCCATGGAAAATACAAATGTGTGCTGTCCCATCCCATCCCATGGGAATCCCATGGGAATCTCATTCCCATGCACAAGCCTGTGTATATTGCTTACCTAAATGACTTACCTCGTTTGTTACATTTATTTCCCGTAAATCCCGTATTGCACAAACAAACAAATTTGTTTTTAGCAGAGACACACCTTCCATTGTAGCAATATTGAACACAATCCCGATAACCTGCAAACAAATTCACTAATATCAAGAAAAAGCAAACTCTAAAAGATCAAGCTAGCAATTGTCAGCAATGTAGTCGAGACGACATGCTTCCGTCAAAACCAAGATAATCACGACAATGCGGCAACTTCTGGCTTGATTTCCTTATTAGGTGTTTTGACAGCATTCTAATTTAAAAACTTCTAAACAAACTGATGTATTTCATTAACCAACCTACTTAAAGTTATATTTTCGTAAAATTTTATCTTAAGTATACCGTTTATAAAATTAGATGTCTATTTGCTAAAAATTTGCTGAAAGAATTTTTTAATTCCATACTAGAAAACGTTTAGTTACATTAACTTAAAATCTTTTCTTTTACCACGGTTCAATGCTTTAGTAAAAACAACAAAAATATTCTTAATAATTTTAATACATATAAAAGAGCTAAAATATCGTATGAAACGCTATTGAACTATTCGTCATCGTCGTCGTTTGAAGGGCATCCACTCCAGGTCAGACAGGTCAGACAGGACTGGAGCCGAGGGTTTATCCTTTTACTAACCCAGACTGCTGCACTGTCTGAATCAGATCCTGGCAGTGATGTTATTAAGCCAGCATCGAGTTTTGACATTCAAAACCGTCAGACCTCGTGCTCCATGTGGTGCCCGATGTATGGAGCACGCTATTAGAACATGGTCTGGGGTTTGCTCAGAGGCACCGCACTTGCAATTCGTTGAAGGAGCGAGATCCCATTTGTGCATGGACGAATGGAATCGCCCAACACCAGTCCTTAGGCGGTTGAGCTTAACCCAAGCTGCTCGGGGTAAGCACATCCCAACAGGCCTGGCACCGATCCCGGGCACAAAAGCATGGAGCCTGAAAGCATTTTCATAATACTCCGTTTTCCATTTGTGATTTGTCCATTCAGAAGCGCGGATGCCAAGTTTGGCAAGGTTGTCCAAACGATTCTGCGCAGCTGGCACAAACGGGCGTCTGGATCTTAGTCTCACTTGGCGAGTATCTGAGGACCCACTTAAAAGACCATACAAGATATGATCGGGTATCCACCCATTCCGATGTTCAGTGTGGGTCTGCTAATCGGCAAACTTCCTTTTCAGGACGGGGCAATGCCAGGCTACTGAACTATTAATTGATAGGATTATCAGTTTTTGCTTAACTAAGAATCTAAAGATGCAACAAGTTAATAGCAAAACAAATTGATCGCTTTGTTTATTCATTATTTCAGATATCTCATTAATATTAAAAATATTTAGCTTTAGTTATAAAATTGTAATATCTGTGAAAGTAAACACTGAAATTAAAATCCAAAACAAGCATTTTAATTTGTTTTTGATGCAACTTTTACAAATTTTGTAGATTGTTGCAATTGATTGCATAACCAAAAAATATATTTTTATATTTCCATACGAAATGCAAGTGCAACTATTATATTAGTCACAAAGTTGTCTTCAAATATAGAATTTATTCTTCGAATTTCATATTCTGTTGTTTTATTAATACATATCGCAATCACGTGATACTACGCGTACTTCCATACAGCGATGTGGCATTGTCATAGAACGTAATATACGAGGTAGAGAGATGTTCTCTGGTAAATGACAATCAAATCAGTTGTATGTAATTCTGTAATTTTTTTTGTTTTATTCTTAATTTTAGTTGAATAAATTAGGGGAAGTTACTGCAACAGTAAAATTTCAAAACCCAAGTTCTGACTCTTTGTCCACTGCTGCATTTAAATTAAAACTAGATAATCTATCTCGCTGCAACAGATTTATTTTTTTCATTACTTCTGTCGTTGTTCAGTATGACGTCTTTTAGAATTGAAAATAGACAAGCTGCGAAAATTTTTTATGGTATCAGATGATTTGTTATTTCATCGTGAGATTGATTTAATGTGAGTGAGTTGTGGACATAACTTAATGGAAGTGAGCTGTGAAGTTGTAGCTGAGCTTAAATATTCAACACATTAAAGGATTTCTTTGTTCTGAAAAGTAGCAAAAAATAAGGTTTTTTTGTTACAAATTTAGCGTCCTGCAGAGCGCCCAGTTATACTAAAAGTATTTTTATCAAAATAAATGTCTTTAAAATTAAATCAATTTATTAAAAACTGCTCAATCCAAATTAACAACAAAAAATCAAGCGCTCGTATTGCGACAAAATAAAATTGAACAAGTTAAATTTTTGGTGTTTATATACATGAGCACTTATGTTGGTCAAGGCAGAAAAATCACTTAATTTCTAAACTAGGCAGCGTTCTTGGAACTGTTCTCAAAGTGAAGCATTTTTGAACAAAAAAATCTTATCTTCTACTTTAACACTTTTATCAACAATCAGCTTTCTTATTGCATTGGTGTTTTAACAATAAACCTATGGTTAACAGATTACATGAACTGTTCTAAAAATTTTCTAAACTAGTTTTCAATTTAATTAGTAACTCAATTGTTTGTGATATTATTAAAATAAACCAATAACACTAGAATTACCGGTGCGGTCATTTTGACCGTTTTTGGTTTTTAATCGCCCATATCTCCGCTTTGGTAAGTGTTAGAATATTGAAACTTTTTGATTTTTCCTAAGTTTTTGTCAACTTTTAGCATATTAATTTTTATTGCATTACAATAAGCACAGCTGGAGTTTGGGAGCAATTTACCTTAAATTACCCCAACAGCCATTTTAACGGAAAAGCAACTTGTAATTTCTCTACAATTAAAATTGCCTTTACAATAAAGCTTTTGTTGTATTGTTGTCTCAAAATAAGTATGCAACAATTACTGCAGTATCGGGGAAGAGTTAGTTACTAGCTAGTAAATAATGTTGAGTCATTTGCAGAATGCCGAGACCAGAACAGATTAGTAATATCTAAGCTCTAGCTCGGCTGAACGCGATTGCAAAAGATGATTCGGGGGATTAAAGCGAAGGTGAAAATGTTTGTGAAGACTTAGATCAAGGTTGGCAAATTCAGACCAAGTTCGACCTACATGGAAAGTGATTTCTTCAGATGGGTCAGACTCAGAGACTGATATTGAAGACCTGGAGCAAACTGATTCTGCATCATGTCAACTTGTCAGCTCTAGCAGTGGCAGCAATGATACAAGTACTGAGCACAAGCGCAGGGTGATGGTCACTTGTCGAGACCCTGAAAAAAATCTGAAAAGAAGTTCCGCCACTGGTAAAGCTTTAGTAGAGCAGATATTCCAACAAATTGTTGCAAACAAAAAGCGAAAACAACCAAGCCACAAATTTGACAGTTTGCGAACAAAACTAGAACGTTTATATTTTTAGCACAGTTCACACATCTGTTACAGTCGATGCAACAACAAAAAAGAAACCGGAAAGAGTTACATTCTACAATAAAACTAAATGTGATGTTAATATTGCTGACCAGATGATACGACAATACACGGTGAAGGCAGGTACTCGGCGGTAGCCGGTGGCTGTCTTTTATAATATTTTGGACCTTGCTTGTATCAACGCCTATGTTTGTACAAGAAGAAAACTGAAGATGCTATTTCGAAAAGAAATTTTATGTCACAGCTTGCCACTGAACTGAGAAGAGCTCTTGTTCAAGGGAAGACAGCTCCACTAGCCGCAGTTTTTTTTCACTTTTCAACAATTCTTATCAAAATTTGATCCTTGACGAAAGCAGAAAGTGAAAGCAATGCCAAGTTAATGCAAACTGCGAACAAAACAAAACTGCAAAATTCTTTTGTGGATGCCGTAAATTAGCTTGCGGAAAGTGTACTGGTTGTGTAAAACTTGAATGGGTGGACTGCGTGAAGCGCAGCAAATTTTTTGTTTTTGTATGCTTTTGAATAGCCGCTTGTAGTTTATGTAAACAGCAGCATGATGAAAAATAACCATTTGATATTTTGAGCTCATTTTAAGGTAAATTGTTTTTCATTTAGTTTCAGAGCTCATATGTGTTGTAAATACAATAAAAACTTTGAAAAAATTTTAACCACGCAGCTAAAAAACAGGTTGAATGAGGTCAGGGCCAATGCTGTATATTCCAGAATATGATATTAAAAAAGAGCCTAAAACGCACCAAACGCACACCTACAAAGTTTCAAGTCATTACTAGGTATACTACACAAGTTAAAAAAAACTTAGAAGATAAAGTAAAGCTGAATTATTGCGCATTTTGTTCTTTATCAAAAAAACGACCATCTTGTTCACTCGCGGTAATTCCAGGTAGGACAAAAACGCGGTAATTCTAGTGATAACAATAGATCAACTTTTAACTAAATAAATACAGTAGTTGTGTTTATGTTTAACCAAAAAAATGGTATGAAATCATTTGAATTTAAAAATCTTTTCATAACAAATGAATCTAAAATACTTTTCAGATATGTTAATTTTTATATAATAAAGATATTTCTTTAACTCGATCAACTTTGACTGGCTTATCAGTGCTTTTTGTTTTTTTAATGTTATTTATTATAATTGTACATTATTTGCTTTTCCTATTTTTTGATTTATAAGCCCTTTAAGTTTTGTAAATTTTTGTTGTAAAGTTTACAGATACATGTTGAAAAGGTTTCAGACCTGATAAGATTTTTTTTATGGTTGGTTTTTATTTACTTACTTTGTTCAGTTGACCTGAATTTTTATCTTTGACTAGCTATGCCACCCGTCAGCATTAGGCAGACTAGTCATACGTTGTTTATACATGTAAGTTGTTGGACTAATTTTTTCTTAATATATATATATTTTATATATTGCTCTTTTCTTTTTTTCTCATTTCTTATATCTTACCGGATCAACGCGTTGCAGCAATGCTTTTTACATTTTCGTCTTGCACGTTTCTAATTATATTTTCCATGTTTTAACGTCTGACGTTGTGCTGCTTCTTCCTTTTTTTGAGATTTTTAGTTTTTATGATTTTTTGTGTGACTTATTAAACAATGATTGAGAAAAAAAATGAATAAAAGAATGAAGAAAACATATTGTTTTGCTTTTCATCTTAAAATTAATGATACAAATTTATAAACTCATGCCAAAAATGGTTTCTTGAAATATCTGATATAATTTTATACAATTTTCAAGCTAAGTTTATAGTTAAAAAAGAGCAATCAAAAGTTAAAAAATAACGTCAAAAGTCTTTGCTGCGTCATGAAAAGTTCTTCTTGACTTCTCTCCCTTTAAATTTTTTTTTGCACAATCAACTACTCCAGTGCTTGTGTATTTCATCATTTGTTTGTTGTAGGTGCCCATTTAAAATGTACAAAATATATAAGGAATCTTAATCCAACCAAAATTTGTATATTATAAAAAACCAAGAAATCATAACTATATTGTCTTCAATGCACCAAAAAAATGACGGAGATTTTAAGACACTAAAAAATCATCACAAACTGTGAGTTTGCTGCTCCAAGCAATTTATCAAACTGGTTGCATTATTCATTGTTCGATATCGCAGCATTCAATTTTCGTTCCATGTCAACTTTTTACAATATCTCGAAATGAACACTAATAGACCTAAAATCAGGTTTCACATGAATTCAACGTCGCAAGTAATATATTATAATTGAGATTTTTACTGTTAACATTCAGATCTTCAAATTGCTGCTTGTAGCTTTTTATGAGTTCAGCCAGATGAGTTGCCTTTTTTGATTTTTCTTGATTTTATTTAGACTTTTAATTTTTATAAAATAAATTGTAGAAACTTCTCACGGCACATACAATTCACACACCTACCTAGACGCCGTACCAGTTAAAAACGTCCGTTGTGCAGTAATCATATGGGTTACATGGTTTACGACAAAATAAAACGTTTCTTTCATACTTTTCTTTTGGTTGACACGATAATTAGTGCTTGTCGCTGACGAATTTAAAAAACAGATAAAGAAAATGGTTGAAACATTTTAAATAACTTTGTAGTAAAATTGCTAATTTTCAGTTTTAATTCTTATAGAACACACGAGCAATTAAGCTATAGATAGACCAATGCAGAATGCATAAGTAATGCATAAGTATTGTGTTAAGGGAAGAAAATGAGAGACAAAAAATCTTTTTGCACTGAGCAATTTGCTGTGTTAAACAGGATGTAGTTGACAATTTAAGTATCTAAAGAGTAAGTTATTTTAATTTTTTCCAATTTAAATTTGATTTCCTGCCCTCGGTAAATTAAATCAAACCGTAATCATTCAGGCTAATAATTGTTAGCTTGAAAATGACCCATAAAAAGCAGCATACAGTGGAAGAAGTGCTTGAGCGCTTACAAACTGATCGGTTTGACAACTCTTGTTACGAAAAAGAAGAGCTTGAATTACAAGCTGAAAATATTATCTATTATCACAACATTGAAAAAGAGAGTTTTTCTGACACTGAAGTGGATACGATATGAATCAACAACAATGTCAATCAACAATACGCTTTTCATCTACTAATTGATGAGCACATTTAAAAGTTATTCAAGCTCCTACTTTCAACCAGGGAAAAATGAATTTAAAAATAATCAACGGAAAACGGAACGATTGACTAATGGTTTCGTCCATAGGATATGGATTTCTTCAGTACTATTGGTTATTTTTAAATTCAATACAACCAAGAAATTAATGAAAAATGAATATTGATAATTTTGGTTTACATTTGGAGAGATTTTTACACGTAGGTCTTCAGCTTGCTCGTGAAGTGTTAACTGAGAAAAAGTCATTTATCAAACAACTTTGTAGTAATAAATTGGAACATTCTGTTTTTGGAAACATCCTGGCTCGTGACAAGTACCAAAAGAATATGAAGCTATTCATATTTAAAGAATATTGCAGTCTCAGTGAAGGGAGACAAGCTGACAAATTTTGTTTAATTTCTAAAATATGGAATGCGTTTATTGAAAACTGCCAAAGGTGCTATGTTCCAAATTTCAATTTGACTCTTGCCGAATAGGTATTCCCTTGCAAAACTCGCTGTCCATTTAAACAGTACATGGTTAAAAAGCCAAAAACAAGTTTGGTATTAAGTTTTGGTCTTTGGCTGATGTTGAAACATAGTATTTGTGCAACGGCAAACCGTATATGGGAAAAACTCTAACCCGAAGCAAATAAAACGATTCTGCAATTGCATTCATACTCTTTTGCCTCGCAACTAAATCGAAATTGTCGAGATGACAATTTCTGTTGCAGTTTAGAGTAGAAATTTGCCAGCCAAATAATTAGGTGATAACAGCTCCTCCATCAATGTCAGCTGTAGTAACAACTCACGTCAGGAAAGGAAGTGGAGATAGTGCCAGTTTCTTTCTTTTTAAAATAAGTCTAGCTGCTCCTATCAATCTTACAGACAAATTGGTTGTGGAAAACAAAAAGCAGAAAAACTTACATTTGTGGCATGTAAAACTGTGTAGTCTAAATGTATAGCTTTAAAAAGATTTTTTTGGTTTTGCAGATTTGCTTTTTGTTATGTTTGATTTTTTGTTTTGTTGATTACGTTTTTGTTTTTGAAAAAACGATAACAGTGAAAACATCCTCTTGTTGCCTTTTACCATAGATTGCGTTGCAACAAAATACCGCAGCAACAATTAAAAACATAATATCATGACTGGTCAAAAATGACTACTCTCGTCCTTCTAAGTAATGCAACTTTTCAGGGTTTCTCTTGTTAAAGACATTTCTGGTGAAAGATAGATGAATAGTTTAGATTTAAAAAACATAACCTCTTGAAATTCATTTGCATTACCAATCCAAAAACTTTTTATTCATTTAAGCTTCCTTATATCTTCAAAAAATATATCTGAAATAAGATTAGCAAATCCAAATGCAAATTCTTGCAGAATTAGATAAAAGTGCACTGTTCATATTACACTAATCTATATCTTGGCAGATGAGATTACCAGATTGTGAGCATAAGCTTTCATACTGCTCGTTATTTTTCAAAATCGCAGTTTTAGGTTAAAACTGTACGTTGTCATGGAGTTACAAGATATTAATATCCTTTTCCTGAAGCAAGATTTTTAACTACTTAGTCTTGCAAAAATATTACAGAGGTACGTCAAATCAATCAGAAAAATTCTCTCTTCAAATGTCGTGGTAATTGCTTGAAAAGTTGTGAAACCCGTTTCATATTAGACAAAAAAATTATTATGTTCGGCTTTCAATTAATGGCACAAACTTTAAGAACTTTTTTTACAATAAGGTTAAGACTTTTAAAAAACAATTTTAAGCCCTCTGTTTAAACTACTAATAAACTATTGCAAAGCAGCGCCTCACTATGCAGTTCTAAGGTATTTGGTGAAAATTGCAGCGCCCCATACAAACGCTGGTATAGTTCACAGAAACAACTGGACATGGCACGGGCACTACACGTGCGAAAGCAAACACTATGTATTTATTTAAAATTGTGTTAGAAAAGTGTTTAGAATTGCAAACAAGTCATGTGCTTTAAAATTTGTTCATATGGGTTAAAAAAATTTGGATTATTGAACAATACGGTTAAAGTTATTGGTAAATAAAACATTGCAAATCAAGTAAGCATCTTTATTAGTACTACTGGTTGTTGCCTCAAACTGTAAACTAAACTACTCTTTTCTCATTCTTGTGCGTGCAAGTGAAATTTAGTTGCAGCAATTTTTGGCAAACTTACTTGGCGCCCAATTTCAGAACCACAAAACTGCAGTTTTTACTTTTTTTTAAAATAAGAGAAATCAAAAATTTACTGTATTTACATGTATATTAAAAATAACTGAGATATTTTTGGTATTGCACTTTTTCTCTTACCATCATGATTTTGTTGAAGTTTTTGAAGCATAACCGATGTATCTGAAACGTTTTGAAAAGTATTAGATATCTGATAAATAACTTTTCATACTTGTGTGTGTGCTAGTGAAACATTAGTTGCAGCAATATCCGGCACACTTACCTAGCGCCCACTGTAAGAGCCACTAAAATGCTGTTTTATTTTCTTTTAAGTAAAATAAACTCAAAATTATTTATATATATTAAAAATAACTGATATAGCTAAAAACTTCAAATGTTCTTCTGGTGATAATACTACAGGAAAAATTAACAAAGAATTTCTACTAAAACTGACGTTTCATCGGTCAGAAATCAACCAATATCTTCAGAGATAAAATGTTCAAAGTAACAACTGATAAAAGCTTGTCATCACTAACCGCGGAAATGCGCCCAACGTCAAAAATAATTAAAAATAACTGAGATATTTTTAGTTTTGCACTTTTTAGCTTACCATTATAATTGTCTTGCAGTTTTTGAAGCACAATCGATGTATCTGAAACGTTTTGAAATGTATTAAGTATTTTATAAAATTACTTACAGTATAAATCATCTTACTTAGTTGCAAAGTATAAAAAACGAACAATATTGACTGTCAATATGAACAAAAAGTTTACCGAATCGATAGGCATTTAGTTTCAGTATTATATATTATTGCAGTTTGGTATTATGCGAGAATTCTTTTTCTTATCATCACAAAATTTAAAATATGAATTTGTGTTACGCATTTGCACGACAATTCCTTAAAACACTACAAAGACCATTATAAAATTTTTATACAACATTAACGGCTTAAGTTATATGTTAATATTGCAGTCTCGAAACAAAAGAATTAAAGAAAGTGCTTTTGCGGGATATGACGTGTTTTTCTCGCACGTTTAAAAAACTCTGTTTAGGTTACTATTGTTTTATTTTTTTATTTATCTAGAAGTGAATTGATTTTACTTTTTCTATAACAAAACACAAATAAAGAGAAAACTTTAAACAAATTAAGATGAATATTATCAATATTGAGTCAATAAAACTAATATTAAGCCAAGGTTTCCCAAAAGATCGAATTTTCCTAAATTGAAAATATTCATTAAAGACAAAGTACCACTAAAAAAGTAATTGTCGGCAAGAATGGTATGTGTTTGGAAATTGTATAGTAGTGAATGCGACAATTTTTGAAAAACCTTTCCTGCTACACTTTTATGCTTTCTTTTGGAATACAACAACATGAAAGTAATTATTGCTAACTTAGTTGACCAATAATTCAATTTTCAGCTATTTCTACGTAAAATATGGATGTTTGTTTTGTAAGGATAAAGTTTTTTTTGTTTGTGAAAAGCATATAGCTAATATCGTTTAATTTTATTTCTGAATGATTTAATTTAGGCGCTAGGTTAAGGTAAAGAACCTTAAGTGAAGCAGAAATTTAAGAAAAATTTGACATACTCATCATTTAGAGAGTATATAGCAAAATTTTAAATTAAATTTTACAACTATTTTTTGTGACGAATTCGTTACATACAGCGTTAAAAGATTAACGTAATAATTGAAAAGTTTAGAGCTGTGCTAAAGGTAGTTAGCCAGAACAGTTTAAACTTATTTCTGCTTCCGTTGTGTTTCATCTGCAGCAAAAATTACCAAATCAAGCACTGGTTCTCAGTATATTCAAAATCAAGCTGACAAAAATTATGGTCCTACTGAAGTTTTGACGTTGCTTGCAGCAAATGTTGATTCAGACAAAGAAGATCTTGATGAAACAACCCTATTATAATAAAATAGGAGAATATCTCTGAAGTTAATGAGAATGAGTGTGCTGAAGATGCATCTCTGGAAAACGAAAATTTTTACCCACCTAACTGTAAGAGCGAAAGCAAATTGAGCAGGGACGGAACTATTTGGGAAAATCGACCGCCGAATTCTGATGGAAGAACAGGCAGGAATGACATTATTCAAACCAGACTAGTAACAAAACCATTTATTCTTGCTCAAGTTGATTCGGCATTGATTATTTTCAAAGAACTGTAGGTTCACCAAAACTTCAAATGAATTTTACGGTACACAAAGGTTGAAACTCTTAGGCAAGAAATAAAGAATTTTTCATCACTAAGCAAAAATTAGATGCAGTGTTTGAGTTTGTCTTCTTCGTGGTGTAAGAAACTAACCACTACCAAGATTTTGAGAGTCAAAACATGAAAGACCCATCTTTCGTGAAACAATGCCAAGAAATAAGTTTCAATCTATTCTTAAATATATTCGATTTGCCGATAAAAATTTCAGAACGATTCGCCAAAAAACGGACAAGTTTGATGATCGAGAATTATGGAAATCGGTAATAGATAATTGCCAGAAGTCGTATTTTCCTCATGCTGATGTAACAATAAATGAGCTACTTTTTCCATGTCGATCGAGCTTAGTATGTATTTACCATAAGCAATTTACACTGCATTATCGTCTTGAGCGTTATTATTCTGATTTTTACGAAAACAACTTGAAATATCCAAAGTCAATCTTTATACAAATGACTGTTTTTTTATGAAAATAATGTGTTGCGTTTTACTAGCTTTCCCTTACATGGACAAAGAAAAAGATCGAGCCTCGACGGGCATGGTGAATTTGTAACATTGTAGTTATTGGAGTCTTACCGAAATACAGGTCTGAATGCGAATTGTGACAATTTTTTTACATTCTTGTCTCTTGCAAAAAACTTTTGCAACAAAATATAACATTAGTTGGTATCATCAGAGAACATCGAAGAGAAATTCCGAACCAAATCTGCTTTGAAGAAAATGCTGCTCTTTATTCATGTAAGTGTTTCTTTATGTTGCCATCAGAGAGCATTACGATGCTCAGCTACAAAGCAAAAAAAAACAAGGTAGTGTTTTTGCTTTCCTTTGAGTATAAAACTGTAGAAGTTTATTAGGAGGAGACGAGAAAGGCAAAAGCAATTTTGGGCTAGAACAACAACAAAGGTGGAGTTAACATTTCAAATGAAATGCTTTGGTCCTATTCTACAAAAGCTTCATTTAGAAGAGTTCCTTTGGCAAGATTTTTCAATCTGCTGGATAGTGTGTCACTGAATACGTACAATATAAATAAGGATATTTCCTTTTCTGCCAAAACAAACGTCAATTTTTAATCAAGCTGTTAGAAGAGCTCTGCGCTTCAGAACGAAATCGCCAACATGGAATACTCCATTTGTTTCGATTAAAATGAGTTTGCGATGGAGGCGATGAAGATTTGAGTCGAATAAGAGAACCAAGTACAGGATTTGCAATTCTAATAAAACTCCCATAAAGTGTGAAAATTACTCTCGCTATGTTTGCGCTATGTTTGCGCTATTTGCTCAACTTCTATGTGCAAATAATGCATCAGTTTAAAATAAAACTTTTTTTGGAGCTTTTATGCAAAAAAGTAGCCGTGGGGGGCTCAATTGAACTCTTTGGTAGTTGGCGTAAAACTGGACAAAAATGCCCAATTTTTTCATTAAATTTTTGCGTTACTCAATTGGAGTGTGTAATAACCAAAATAAGTAGAAGTAAAAAATTTCAACCTGCTATGTTATGTATGCTTTGTTTATTTTTAAAAAACAAAGCAAAAAGGGGTTAATTGACTTCTTTGGAAGTTCTGGAGTTAAGGAAGATCCAGCTAGTTTGAAGCTAGGAAGTACTAGCTTCTCTGCATCAGTGCAGTAGATCTCCTGTAGTAGGACGACGAGTACCTCAAGCTTCAGAGCAAGATAATTATCGTAATAGTACGTTCATTCTTGCTGGCAGCCTTCGATGTTTAGTTATCGTAATAGTACGATAATAGTACGTTCATCTTTCTGGCAGCCTTCGATGTTTAGGTGGAAAATAGTTAGTCTTCGGAACTTGTTGGCAATGTTCCCTGAAAAGGAAGTTTCATTTCAAACATTGCCTTATCCTAAAAAGGACGTTTGCCTATTAGCAGACTCTTTCTAAATATCAAGATGGGTGCATAACCTTGCGTTTCGTCAACTTTGATTTTGGTCTGTCATGTTTAACAGCAACTTTCTCACGGCGCAGACTACAAATAAGCACCTGTCATCTGGGCCTCTTATACAAGTTAAAGTGATGTTGCTTTTCTGCGACTAGATGAATACGCCGATATCAAGGAAAAAAACCAACTCCTGGCCCACGTCAGATGCATTGAAGAAGGATTCAAGAAAAAAATTTCACTTTGCAAATACACTTTTAAAAAATTACAAGAAAAAGTATTTTACGCAACCGAGTCTTTCTTCAACGGACCAAGACTGTTGAAGAAAAGGAAACCAAAGCGTTAGCCTTTGCACAGACGTGCAGCATTAATAACAGGAAGCCAAAAAATATTACTAACCCCAATTCTTTCCACAATTATCGTTTCTTGTGGATTTTCACATCTAAAGCGTACATTGCAAAGGTTGCCATTCCAAAAAAAGTTTGGGAAACCCTGACCTAAATCACTTAAACTATAGTTTTGTTAAATTATCTTGCCTTTGATATACATTATACTAATGTTAGGTGTCACCTTTTGAAGTTTGTTTTAAAATTCGAATTTCTTCAGCTAACGTGAAGCCCTGTTTCAATAATATTGAATTAAAATTTTTTTTATTAGTTGAAGTACTACACAGAATATAGAGGTGAGGGGACTGGGACGTTACCTTAGTTTAAAATCAGGGACCACAATAACTGTTGCTTCCCAATTAAAAATTTAAACATTTAATTGATGCTCTTTCAATTGGTACGCTTCTAAGGTTACACGATATAAAAGTTCAAAAAGAGAAACGACTTGAGCTTCTACCTAACTTTTATATTCAGAATTTGATTGTTTTTTCAATTTCTTAATAAGTAATTACAAAAAAAAATTAAATAAGGAGAAGGCGTTGTCCCAAATTCTAAAAATTCATAGAACAGATGAGCAAACAAACGCGCTACGAATCAAATCGCCCTATATAACCGCTCTGGCTGAAAATGCAATTATCAACCTTATGTGGAGAATGACACAATCAACACGTACATAACTGCTAGCCTAAAATACTGTAAACTGAAAGCGTAGATAAAATATAAAACGACTTAATTATTTCTCCTGCAGCAAATAAAAGTAGATAAATAAAAAAATATTGCACAAAAAAGTTTATGTAAGCCAAATTTATTAACAAACATGATTAAAAAAAGACCCTTAAATAATTAACAACTTTATAAATATTGATTCTATCCCCGTTAAGTATTTTGGTTTTAAAAAAATCACGAAAATGTAGATTTTTTATCACCCGACTAAATAATTTTTTCCACTTCCTAAAAATAAAATATAATTGAATTCATTTTCGCTCACATCACTTAGAATAAAAGAAAATAAAAAAGTTGAGAATTTAAGAATCAAAGCATAATATTAATTTTGTTATTTATAAAAAAAACTTAAACTTTGATTATCTGAATTTTGTTTCGTTTCTTTAACTGCGCATTTTCGTCAAAACACTTACTTGAATTAACAGAGCAATGAAACCAAATAAAAGAATTAGACCAAACAGCACAGAAACTGTGGAAATCACACAAGGCTTGGAAAATAAAATTTTCTTAGGTTTTTCTTCTGTAAAAAAATCAAACAAACAAACCAAAAACAAAAATGATTTTGAAGACTTAAAAAAAAAATATTTACAAAAAAAGAATTTTTATTTACAAAAAAAGAATGAAAAACTTGACTGAAATTTTTGTTATTGTAAGTATGGTCTGCAGATAGACAGATTGCTTTGATTAAAATTTATTAACTTATGTGCTAATTTTCTCAATTTTCATCACTGTAAAAGTTCAAGTTATTTTATGTTGAATTGTTATAATTGGAATCAACTAAAGCCAATTAATTTAAAATTTTTATAGGTTTTTGCTAAATCATAAAACTTACAAAACGTTAGTTTCGGTGGCTAAAGAGTCTTTTTACCAAGTTTTATAGGTCAAAATAAAGTGAAAAATTGTCAAAATTTTACAAAAGCTATGCAACTCCTTTTTTGCTTTTTTTGTAATTTTTCGAACAGCAATAGTTATTTTCAAAAATTTGTTTCTGCAATTCATATCAGTTTTTTTTAATTTTTGGGCAACCACCAGCGATCCCTTAACGTCAATCTTAAAACTTTTGGCCGTCTTTTTTTTTATAAATTAAGAATCACAAATATAACTATTACATGTTTAAAATATTCTACCAACTTTGGTCCTCTACTGGGGACTTTGAGAGTCCCACCACCGGGGTGCTATACGTCTACTGGAGAAATATTTAATAATTTAAAATTCGATAAATTTACAGTTTTATCCTCATTTAAATGAAAAAAAAATGTGTTTTTAAATGCTTGTTTAATGTAAAAAATTGACTGGATAATATTTTATGAATTTAAAGTTTGATAAAAGTAAAATTTTAACTTCGTTTAGTTTTTAACACTAGAATGGCCGGAAAAATTTTTTAACTTTGTTGGCCGTGGTGTCGGTTTCGACAACGCTTGACAAATGTGGTCTTTATTCATTGAAGCAGAAGTTTTTCTACACAGTTTCAACTTGTAATGTATGAAAGCAACACGCGGAAAAACAATTATATCAAAAATCACAAAAAAACTCAGTACAAGTATAATCAGGAATAATCATGTGCACACTGCAAAAAGTTATCACTGCTTATTTGCCTGGCATTGTTTGCACATCACCGAAATTTCAGTTGCACACTTTCCGCAGGTAGGACTTTCACATGCTCTGCAAATTGTGACAGTTGCGTTAGTGCACCCTGTTTTTGTGCATTTTCGTCTTTTTTTAGGCCCATGTGACTGTTGCAGCTTTCTCTTATTGGCTGTGCTTTCTTCGATGTTCCGTCTAACGTACTGTGCTCTCAGTTCTTCAATAAGTTGAAGTATAAAATTTTTTCGTGAAATTGTCTTTCAAGTTGCCTTCTGATACAAAATCCAAGCATTCAGTGCGGCAATGTTCAGTATATTGCACCACACAGCAACTGACCACCGTCTTGAAGCAGAGTGGGTTGAATACTTCCTGACCATTTGGTCGACTACATCTACACCAACTTTATTTTTGTTATAAAACAAGATGACGTCTGGTTTGTTTTTTGCTGAATCATCGACGGAAGGGGAGTTGTGGATTGTTGAGAGAAGGCACACAATTTCTTTATTTTACACTGATAATTTACAAACAAACAGTGATGCTTGTCATTATAGTAGAATGTTGACTTATTTGTTGCACCTTTTACAGGAGCTGTCATGGGTTTTGCGATACCTTTGCTGCTTGCTCTAACAGTTCCTACAACAGTAGTTGCAATAGCTTCTAATTTTTCAGCTAAAGCTACGCTTGTGAAAAAGTTGTCAATAGTGATGTTGTATCCTTTGGACTTCACAGGAGAAACGAGTCGCAGTACGACATCTTGGGCTAAAGGGATTCCTTGCCTACTCTCTTTCTCTTGTGCTCCCAAATATGGTCGCAGATTAACCACGTATTTGCTCTCTACTTCAACCAAAAGCCAAAACTTTATCCCGAATTTGTCCGGTTTATTCGGCAGGTATACAATGAATGAACAACAATTTTTCATTGGCATGAGTTGCTCATCGATAGTAAGGCTAAACGTGGGTGTATATTTTGTAGCACAATTATATGAAAACTTTTCAAAAATTTCCCTAATGTGCGTAAACTTATCTGTGTCTAGTCGTCCTCTTCTTGTAGATTTGTCATCAAATCTGAGAAAACGCAAAATAGACTTGAATGTATTTCGAGGCATTGTTTCACGAAAAAATTTTGGCCCATATATTTCATTCCACAGGAAGTCCAAAGAGTGTCCTTTTCCATAAATACCCCTTGCATATTGCAGAGCTATAAATGCTTCAAGCAAATCTGAAGTGACGCCGCACTGCGAATTCTGCTTTCTTGCTTCAATAACAGTATAGTTTTGAACCTGACAAAATATTGATTCAACTATGAATAGTTTCCAAGCCATATACAGGGACTCTGAAGCCTGTCTTCTCACACAAAATGTCATTCCCGGCGTTGCCTTGAAAACATTTGAGGTTCTTGCACGCCCGGCGTTCGAAGTTCTTAGCAAACTCCACTTGGTACCATCCTTAGCTGTAATTGTGTCGATTGAGCTTCTGTCATTTTCGTCTGTTTCTTCTTCTGAGCTTTCCATCTCTAACATTTCTGAGTAGGTCTCACTGCAATCCGAAACAGCATCATTATCACTGCATGAGTCGTTAAAGATATTTTCGATATCTTCTTCTGTCAAACACTTTGCTGCCATTAGGCTGTAACCTCTAGCTGGCAAATGAGTTTTAGTAATGAAAAGTCTCACTGGTTTCAAGCTTATTTACCTGTAATGATTTTCAAAAGGCCGCATCTTTTGTTCTAATGACCTAGAACTGTCTCTATGTTGGCATTTCGGATTATCTCAGCTGGATATAAGATAAGAGAGAAGTGTTAAACAAAAGATTAACAAAAACGCTTCAATTCCTTTGTTCTGAGATAGTTTCTGCAATGATTTCAACAAGATTTATTTGAATGACCTAATTTCTCGTGAGAAAATTGCGTTAAAAGGAAGGGGTGTCGAAATCGACACCTTGGCCAACAAAGATAAAACTATCAACAATTTTATCATCTTATTAAAAATTCGCAACCACGAAGTGGAAACATAAATATTGTGAAAAAAAATAATTGTCAAAGAATTTCATAAAAATAAACCCATATAAACCCTCTGAAAATCGTATTCATAATTCGCTTGGTGTCGATTTCGACACCGCGGCCATTCTAGTGTTAAAAAATGTGTCATTAAATGCGTTTTGTCATAAAATGTCGGAAGCGTGATAGAGTGGTTAAGAGAGGTGTGTTGATGGCGAACATATGTTAAGATGTTTTCAAAACCTACTTGCTTGTTTCTGTTGTATTCTTGAAAAAAACACAAATGGCTATTTTTTCTTCTGAGTGATTTTAGCAAAGATCTATAAATCTCAATCATAAATACAATTGGTTCATGATTATCAAAGTATAGCGACTCCAACCTTTTCGTACGAATCACGAGAATGAATAGAGATGAAAAAATTAAGAGCAAATAAATAAAACTTACTATTGTTAATGCATAAACTTATTTTTTTAACTACTAGTTGAAGTTTTTACAATACAAATTAATTGTTACGAAAAATAACACATTTTAGTACAGTAGTTTTAAAGGTTGTGGACATTTTACAAAATAAACTAAGATTTTTATCTCATTATTAAGAAAAGTATATTTTTTTAAACTGAAGTAAATTAGAGTTACTGCAATAATTTTAACAATTTAACCAAAATAGAAGAAGTTATAACAAGTCAAAAGTCAAATGCATAAGTTTCCATAAGTTTCCATAATTTCCATAAGTCAAAATAAAGACTAAAAAATTTTTAGGTGGAAAAATTGGTCCCAGTTATGATATTTGGTTGCAAGTATGCCTATAGAAAAATATATTATTTTTATCAAAACCAAAAGTTATTTTCATCAACATATTCTTTGATCAAATGAGAAATTTTACCTACCAATCTTTAAGTTTACGTAATGTGATTCTTTTTGGGGAGAATTTGTTATTGTTTCTTCCATTGTTTTAATCACTTTATAAAAACTATATTAGAGGATAACAGCACCAACAAATAAAACAGCGCTTAATATATTTATAAAAGAACAACGACAATAAATGCTATCACATTAAAATTACCAGGATTTGAAACTACCTAGAATTTCCAAGCGCGTCAATTGACGGACAAGCTCTTTTATCAATAAAAAACTAAACTTAGTTCTTTAGTTGAATTAAAAAATGACAAACTGTATCTCTGTTGACATATTATTGAGAAACTGTGCAAAATATAAAGAACAAAAGTTAAAAAATAAGCAAACAAGTAGGAAATACACGTTTTAATAAGGCAGGAATGTGTAACCTTATTTAGTCTATCACATTTTTTATAGAAATCACATAAACATCTTTTTCTGTGTTTTTGCCAAAACAAGTTTTACAAAATTATTATTTTTATTCATTTTGTCATCTTGCACTAATTCTTTAATTGAGGCAACAGCATCATCTGCTATCTTGACAATGCTTGGCAAGTTTTTCTTTGGTTCCAGCGAATAGTACTGACAAAGCTTAAGGCTTAGTTTGACTGCACTAAAAAAATCTAACGTGTCAAGTAATTGTCACTGGTTAGGTTATGATCTTTCTTAAGCAAAGTTGTTGTTAGCTTCATGGCTGCATCAGTTGTTACGCGCACATCACGCTTCCTGCTTTTGTCGTTTTGTACAATGAAAATTTTTGACTATATAACATAATTAATTTGCACGGTCAGAACTATTTAAAACTTTAGCAGTATTGTATATACTTGTATGTGTCTTACACCGGAGTAACAATACATCAGTAGTAATGTTGGCATTACGCCTGAATATATTTTGATAATTTTCAAAAGATTGCCAAAAAGAATACACATATAAAATTATCGTTTTTTGGAATTTGTATTTCAGACTGTAAGTTGTAGTTGGTTGTTCGTAATCTCAAGAAATCTTAGACAAGGCATAGCTTCTTACAACCTACCAAATTTTACAAACTGAGGATGAGTAATATCTTACCATTAAGTACTCCTCGTGAAATAATAGACCAAGAAGCTTCTACAACTTTTCCAAAGATTTCTTTCAATTTTGATCCCCTGGTGCAACTAACTGAATTTCAGCACTATAACTTTTTTGGAGGTTTTGATCAGCATAATTTTATTAAAAAAAATCAAAAGCAATGAGAGGATGGTTCGAAACGAGGCAAAAACCATCATCCCCAGTAGCACCCTTGCCCAATTATCAATATATTCTGCTGCTGCAAGCATTTACTAAAAATTTGATTTAGCCCAAACGCCTACCGACATGATACATCTTTACCCCGTTTCCTGAAATATACTACATAAGCCCTGATCCCCGAATTACATTGTAGGCCTTCAAACTGCTTTTTACTTGCGTAATTGAAATTTTCTCAAAGTTTTCATTGTATTTACAACAAATATGAACACTAAAATTAAATGAAAAACAATTTAGCTTAAAATGATCTCAAAATATCAAATGCTTATTTTTCATCATGCTGCTGTTTACAATGACCACAAGCGGGTAGTCAAACGCATACAAAAGCAAAGAAATTAGCAGCACTCTGTGGAATCGACACATTCAACTTTAACACAACCTGTACACTTTCCGAAACTGATCTACCGCATCCACAACAGAATTTTTCACTTTTGTTTTGTTCACAGTTCACATTAACCTGGCAGCACTTTCGCTTTCTGCTTCCGCCAGCCATCAAATTTTGATAAGAATTGTTGAAAAATGGAAGCTAAGCTGCGGCTAGTGGAGCAGTCTTTTATTAAACATGAGTTTCTCTCAGTTCAGTGGAAAGCTAAAACATGAAATTTCTTCTCGAAATAGCATCTCCAGTTTTCTTCTTGTACAACACATTAGCGTTGATACAAGCAAAGTCTAAAATAGTATAAAAGACGGACAGCTACCGGCTACGAGCGTGTACCTGCCTTTACCGTGTATTATCGTGCCATCTGGTCAGCAATACTAACACCACATTTAGTTTTGTTGTCGAATGTAACTGTCTTCGGTTTCTTTTTTGTTGTTGTGTCGACCATAACAGATGTTTAGAGTGTGCTAAGAATACAAGCGTTCTTTTTTTGTTTGCACTGATAATCTGTCTAGGTTATAGCTTGGTTGTAGTCGCTTTTTGTTTGCAAGTGTTCGCTGGAATATCTATTCTGCTGTAAAGCTTTTATCGGTGGCGAAACTTTCTTTCTGATTTTGTTCAGGGTCCCGAAAGGTGACGTCATTTTTTCCGGAGCTGCGTGGCAAGATGAGTCAAAGTAAAAAAGATTGTCAGTGGTGACATCCCTTCCTTTGCCAAAGTATGGTTCCACTAATTTATTACCACACTCTCAGTCAATTTTTGTGTAGCTGGTCTGGCTTCATCTTTGCCAAGACATGGTATGGCCTTTAGTATTTATTTTGATTCCACATCAACAGCAAGCCGAAATTTGATACCGAATTTTTCCGGTTTGCTGGTCATACAATGTGCAAATCTGCAGCGGGTTTTAGTTGAAAATAATTGTTCGTGCTCTGTAATACTTTCTCCTGGTTTGTAGCAAACAATACAGATCTTAATAAACTTTACCTAGACGGAAGAAATTAAAGCAAATTTATTCCTTTTAAGTCGAGACAGTCCTGTACTCCGCATATCAAATTAAAGAATTCTCATGATTTTGCAAAAACGATTTCTACCAATAGTTTCTGAAAAAAAAGGTACTCCCCGATTTTTATGGCAAAACTCAAAAATCGTTTGGTGCTTTCTACTTAATGCTCCTTCTACATACAGCAAAAAATTGAAAACTTTTAATTCACTTAATGGTAGTCTTCACTCATCCCTGTTTTTAACTCTATGAGCTACAGCTTTTGTATATTGCTGAACACGGGTAAGCATTGAATTATCGACAAGTAGCTCAAATGCACTCAGCGGACCAACTAACATGCAATTAGCATATCGCGTTAGACCTTTGCTTTCTGTTAGCACGTTCTGAGCTTGTAGTTTATCCCTCGATTCTGAAAAAGATTCCATGTATTCCCATTTTTTTTTTATCTTTAGCAACCAATCCAATTTACAAGTTGTTTGGTGTAAGCCCATCACCCCGCGTTGTGCTGCAATGCTTGTATCATTTCTGCCAAAAGTTGACATGTTGCTCCAGGTCATCAATATCAATCTTAGAATCCGTGAAGTAAAAGATGTTTCTTCCCAAAGCTTTTCATCTGACACTCTTCAGGGGAAATCGTCAGAATGAAGCAGAATTGAAACCGAACTAACTTATAAAGGAAGAAAGTAGAGTTCTCATTGGCTGAAAGAAGTCAGCCAATAAGAAAAGATTAGAAAATTTTCAAAGAGTAGACGAATTCTTTTTGCTTACACAGAAGGGGATTGAGAGATTTAATAAAAGTCGCTTCAAGATCAGAAAGGTGAAAGGAAGAGCGACCTCGAGCGAGAATAGAAAATTTTTCGTTACTATAATGAAGGGCACATTGGGCGTTGTCAAGAAGATGTTGACCAATGGCGGATTCGTGAAATTGCTGTGGGCATGTGTTGTTCTTGCAAGAGCGGGAAAGACTTTGGCGGTTGGCCGAGGCACGAGGATTGGTGATGGATCTAGGAACGTGTTGTTTAATTCGCTCTTCTAGCCGTTGAGACGTGCGACCAACGTACCGACTATCGCAGTGGCACAAAAACTGCTAAATAACATTGCTGTGATGATGGGAAGGTAACACGTCTTTCTTAATCGCTGGAAGGAGCTGTCGGGTGTTGAAAATAACACGTGGTTCGACGGAGAAAAAGCAGCGTTTCACAGCAGACGTAATCTGCTTTTCGAACTTCATCGAGACGTTTCCAATCCATGGGATGTGTAGGTAGACAGGGCACTTTTTTACTGTGTGGACCGGGTTAGAATTTATTTGTTGAAGTTTTCGCTTGAAAGCCGAATTGATTACACGTTCTGGGTAGCCATTTTCCAAAAGAATTGAACGAATTTTGCCAAGCTCTTAGTCCAGTTTGCTTTTAGAACAAATCATAAAAGCTCTGTGAACGAGAGTACCAATTAAATTGATTTTCCGTTTCTGGGGACTAAAAGAATTCCAACGTAGATATTGGCCGGTGAAGGTGGGTTTCCTGTATACTGAAGTTAGAAATTCTGAATCATGCCTTTCTACCAACACGTCAAGGAAAGGGAGAGAGTGATTAGATTCCTTTTCATAGGTGAAGCGAAGTGAGGGATGAAGAGAGTTGAGCTGGATGAAGAAATTGTTGCAGTCTTCTTCATTGTTGAATACGGCGAAAGTATCATCAACGTACCGGAAGTACACCAACGGTCTTTTGGCGATGTTGAAAAGTTTTGCTTCTTGGTAGCCAACAAAAATGTTTGCTAAAGCTGGACCAAGCGGTGAACCCATAGCGACGCCGTCGATTTGTCGATGCATGTTGTTATTGAAGCTAAATTCCACAGAGGAGGTGGCTAGCTGCATTAATTCGACAAAGATGTTGCGTGGAAAGGATGGCGCCATTGAGTCGTCATTGTAAAGGGCATCAGCGCAGATTTCTACGGTTTTAGCAAGCGGAACATTAGTGAAGAGACTGGAAATATCAAAAGAACAAAAAAAGACAGAAGAAGGAGAAAAGGTAAATTTTCTGACTTCTTTTACAAAAGTGAAAGAATCAGACACATAATTAGAGGAAAGGTTTTGGAGAACAGGTTGAAGAAGAGAAGTAAGCCATTTAGCTAGCTGATGTTGGGCCGATCCCGTCATAGACAAAATCGGACGTAAGGGTACGTCCTTTTTATGTATTTTCGGAAGACCATACATGCGCGGTCGCTGAGAGCTAGTGGGTCGGATTGCTTCATAAACTTGCTCAGAAATTAGGTACTCTTTCCTCAGCTGTATTAACCATCGTTATATCCGTGATTCAATTTTAGCAGTGTTGTCGTTGTTCGTGACTGGTCCAAGATCAAGAAATTTGGTCGTGTCATTAAGAATCGTCTTCATCTTGTCGTTGTAATTGTTTTTCTTAAGGATGACAACGCCAGCACCTTTATCAGGCTTTGTTATAAGAATTTCTTCATTCGTCCGAAGGGACTTGATGGCCTGAAAACACTCTTTTGTCATGAGGAAATCACCCAAGTCAATGGGGCTTCCACAATAAGCGTGAGCTAAGTCACTCAACCTGGCCTTTAAAGCAGCAAGCTGCTCTTCAGACGAAGGTTTGTGATGGACGAGTTGAGCGTAGGGTACTTTAAAGTCAGCTAGTATTTCTTCACGTTTGACACTAGTGGGCGGTAAACAAAAAGAAAGTCCGTGAGACAATACAAACCGTTCAGTGTCTGATAGTTTGTAATCGGACAAGTTTACGATGTTGTTCTGCTTGAAACTTGTCTGGTTGCCTAAACGATGTTGAAAAAGAAGTGTCTGTTTTTGTGCCACTGCGATAGTCGGTACGTTGGTCGCACGTCTCAACGGCTAGAAGAGCGAATTAAACAACACGTTCCTAGATCCATCACCAATCCTCGTGCCTCGGCCAACCGCCAAAGTCTTTCCCGCTCTTGCAAGAACAACACATGCCCACAGCAATTTCACGAATCCGCCATTGGTCAACATCTTCTTGACAACGCCCAATGTGCCCTTCATTATAGTAACGAAAAATTTTCTATTCTCGCTCGAGGTCGCTCTTCCTTTCACCTTTCTGATCTTGAAGCGACTTTTATTAAATCTCTCAATCCCCTTCTGTGTAAGCAAAAAGAATTCGTCTACTCTTTGAAAATTTTCTAATCTTTTCTTATTGGCTGACTTCTTTCAGCCAATGAGAACTCTACTTTCTTCCTTTATAAGTTAGTTCGGTTTCAATTCTGCTTCATTCTGACGATTTCCCCTGAAGAGTGTCAGATGAAAAGCTTTGGGAAGAAACATCTTTTACTTCACGCAATCTTCAAATTCTGTACCACCAAATGTTTAATCTTAGAATCCGATCCATCTGAACAAATCACTTCCAATGTAGGTCAAACTTGGTCTGAATTTCGCCGACGCTCGATCTAATTTTTTACAAACATTTTTAGCTTCGCTTTCATCCCTTGAATCATTTTCTGCAGTCTCATTCAGCCAAACTATAGCTTGGGTACTACTAACTCGTTCTTGTCTCGGTATTCTGAAAATGACTCAAAATTATGAAATAGCTAATTACTGACTATTTCCAGATACTGTAGTAATGTTGTACGATTGTTTTGAAACCATAATGCAACAAAAGGTTTTATTGTTTACCGCAGTATTTTGGTTACTTAGTTTAACTGGTCCTTTTGGACTCCCGAATAAAGTTGTGCTACATGATATTGAAGTAAAATTAAATTGCTTCTGTAAACTGACGAAGAGCTGCAGTTCGTGAATTAAATCTAAATAAAGCCATTACTTCAAAATTGTCACACAAGAAGTTAAATTGCCAAAAAATTTTTTAAAAAAATAATAATTATCTATTCAAAAAAATAATTTTTCAAAAATATTGAAAAACAACAACGTCTTTTTGGACTTATTATCATTAGATTGCCTACTGCATCAATAGACGCATTTCGTAATTATGAGTAAGTGTGAGTTTAATCTGTGACAATTGATAAAAATTTTCCAAAATTTTAATCGATTGTGTGAATTTACAAACAAATAAAAGTCAAAAAGTTTTGATAAAAAATACAACTTTTGCTCAGGGACGACTGAAACATTTTTGGTGTGGAGGAGGAAAAAAATAAAACAAAGGGACCTGTTTTAGTTTTTTATTTAAAGTTTATAGCTGTACTAGCCAAAATAAAGTTTGGGGAGGCGATGTAATCTTGCCCAAATTTTATTGACGTTCAAGGAATCCATGATTTTGTTTTATTTCTATGATTAGAACTTTAAATCTCAACCGCTTTCAGCGCAAAACTTTAGTGAAGACTATGAAAAGGTCATCACTTTCACTCAAAGTTCCAGAATCTTCATTTACGTACCAAAATGTTGGATAAGACAAATAAAATATGCAATTTCTTCCTGCTCTCCCGCTTACGGCGCCCCTGCATACGCTTAGAGCAACAAAGTTTTGAAATCAAAAAGCTTCGATTGTCACTGTATATTTAGTGTTAATATCTTTTTTTTGAGCTGAATAGTTTGAGACCAAAAAGATACAAATGTCGTAAACTATCTAGAGGTACAATACTATCGATAAGTACAAGCTCAAACGTGAAATATTAGCACATCACTTAAAAAAACTCAAACAAATTGAAAAAAATAATAAATTATTAAACAATAACAGTGGATTATATACGCAAGCAGTCCAACAAAAAGATTAGCAATTTAAGGTGTAATGTTTGCTGAAACCTAAATAAGCTATACGTTAAATGTGATCGGGCTTACCATTAAATTTTTGCAAAAGGTTACTGAGGTTTGTATAACTATTTTTTTTCTTCAGAGGGTGCAAAGGTACATACATCTCAACTTGGTTCGAATATTTTTGCTATCTCCAACCAAAATTAATTGGCAAAGGGACAAGGTTTTCTGCGACTTTGTAAACAAGAAAAAAGTTTTTTATCCAAATTTTTTGAAAACGTTGAGTTAACAACGTATAATAAGATAATTTTTCTGACACTAAGTTTTCTGATCTTGTAACTTTACAGGACGGA
This sequence comes from Diplosoma virens, assembly GCA_963680785.1. NCBI lineage: Eukaryota > Metazoa > Chordata > Ascidiacea > Aplousobranchia > Didemnidae > Diplosoma > Diplosoma virens. The sequence continues at coordinate 9,487,733 of OY796882.1, forward strand.
GAAGTGCTTTGCTTAAAATTTTCTATTCAGAAAAGCACAAGTCAAACCAGAAATTAATTTAGCCAGAATCTAACCAAAATCAATAACGTTTCTCTTTTACAATAAAAAAAATATCACAAAATTACGAAAATCAAGCTTGGTAAAAATTTGCGCGTTTCCTAGTACGTGTAGGATAACGTTTTCCAGCCGACATACTGGATTCATAGTGAGGCAATGTATCACAATTGTTACGAGGTGGTAAAATAACATGTTTAGTATCAGTAGTATCTCTAAATTTATTCTGTAAAAGTGGATCTAATTAAAAATCATTTAATATCACGTAATCTAGAATGAAATTGATTTGAAATATCTTTCCATAAACCACGCTCAGTACTTGCAACATGAAAAGCACTACAAAAATTTTTATTTACAATAACAAGAAACCATTTAACGCAAGATGAGTAATTACGAGCAAAAACACAATCACCAACAGCATATTGAGGTTTATTTAAAGATGCTTGTTTCTCAATTCTATCATTGGTTTTATTCATGTTATCAGGCGGCGCAGGAGCAAACAAGGACAATAAATTTGTTTGTTGGCGCCATTGAAGAGTTTCAGCAAGTGTTTAAGCCGAGGTTTTGATGAGGCGAACTTTGGTACATGCTAAGACAAAGCGCACCGCTTTCAAAGAGATTTCCGCTCTTTAAGATTTTTTTCAAGAGAACGCTTGAAAGCTTCCCCATTTTATGCAGGATGAAAGACTAGTGAAGTCAAATAGTTTATGTTTAGCAGAACACAAAAATTGTTAAACGGCTTGAAACAAACTGACTGCCATTGCCTGTCACGATTGTGTCTGGCGGACTGGGACAGTTCATTTTTAATTGTATTCTTAACCTTATAAAGCTGTAGTTGACTTTTAATCTTTAACAATAATTTTAAGCTTGATTGTGACTTTATTTTCTCTATTGTTACGTAGTGATTACGTGATTGGTGCACCACCCCACCACTTAATTTATTTTGTAGGCAAGTTGTTCTTATAAGTGATTATAAAGCAGCAGTTCCCAAACTTTTGTTTATTGGTATCGTTTGGTCACTTTATAGGTATGCATGTAGCTCCAGAATTTTGTCACATTTTTAGTGCTACGCTCAACTTTCTCTGATGTATAACTTACTTTTTATGCAATCTGTTGCAATCCTTCGAAAAACTTAAAAAATTGGTAGTTTATAGTGAATAAGAGCATTATCTTCAAGTTTTATTGCAGCAGTTCAAATTTAACCACTAACTTAGTTCTATTTACATTTTTTTATTTATTTCAATGAAGATAAAAACAAAGAAATGCAATATTTCAGAAAACTGATTTTGTCACAATTAAGACAAAAATTTAACGTTTCCCACAACTTATAGCCTTACGTCCAATGATGGCCTTAAAAAAAGACGACCTCAATCCCATTAGTTTTGATTTGGAAATTTTTAATTTTATAGCATTTTTTAAGAAAGTGGGAAAAAGCGATTTGGAAAGCGGGAGATTACATCGAGAAATAACTATGAAATGCTCATGTTACGGTATATACTTTCTTGTGATGCCCGATTTGTGTACCTTTAAAACTCAATGTCATGAAAAGAAACCTGATTGCATTACTTTCTGAACGCCCATCGTACAATCAAAGCCCGGGGTTTCTCCTGGTTTTACGTGGAAGAACCCGTGCAAACAATCTCGGTAACAGAAAAGGGAATCCAGGTTGACCGTCACGATTGATTCATAATTCTTATCTTTATAATTGAATGATTTCCAGTTTTTCAAAGTGATTTTTAAGCTTTTTATTGTGACATCATTGTTTCCATTGTTACGTAGTTATTATGTGATCAGTACACCATCTTTCACTTATTTTATTTCATCTGTAAGTTCTTCTTACAAGTGATTATAATAAGTCGTTTTACTGTTTTGTTCAAAGCCCGTTGACTAGTCGAAGTTTTAAGACATTGCGACGTTCAATGCTGCAGTGATGACTATTTGGCAAGATAATTTGGCTAGATTAATCAAATTAAAAATTTGGATCTTCTAATGTTGTTAAGCAAAATTTATAAGTTGTGCAATCAGTTTTTTATTTTCTCTATATAATTTTTTTGTTCTAGTATCTTCAGTTTTTATCTGGTAGCTGTGACTGATTTATATTTATATAGCTCACAGTTTGCTATACATTTATTCTAGTTAAAGTTGTTAGAATTGTTTGATGTTAATGCCGCTTGTGTTTAATAAATAATGAAGGGTCAATGTTGACGATTTAGAAGTTAATTTTATAGTGAGAGAGAATTGTTTGGACAAGCTATTAAGCTTAATATTAACCATTGGGGTGGTGCGAATTGTTCACGTTTATTTGATTTTGTAAATGATATATTATTTATATAGTTATATTGCATTTATACTTTTTTCTATCTGTTGAGAGAGGTTTTACAGAGAATTGATCCATGCTAAAGCCTATTTATAGTAAAAACGTTAGGATTTTTGGCGCGAAAGGAAGTTTCAAACTAGCAAACAACTTCTCCAATGTAAACTGAAAGACAAATTATAAAAAGCTTAGTCATAATTATTTAAGTGGAATTTAATTGCTAAAGGGTGTGAGCAAAACAGCCAGTACAAACCCAAATGAACAAAAGGTGATGAAAAAATTTTAAAGAGAAAAGCTTTTTGCAAGAAATTAGTTCAGGCAACTCAAAAGATTTTCGAAAGTATAACAAAACTTTTTTTATATTACAGAAATTAAGGAGTAAACTGTTTCAGAGAAATCGCCTAAAAGCTCAGAAAAAAATGCAATTTTACAAAAAATAAATTCAAACGTTTCAGGCATGTCAAAGTTTGGCAATCGACGTAGTTGGTGTAGCCGCGCAAAAATAATAAAGGTAAAATCTGAGTCACATATAAAAGTGTAAAATTGAAATTTTACGCTCTGTTGTCATAGCCACCAAAAATACATAAATGTAATTAAAGCGTCTATTTTATCCTTTAACCCTTTTTCGGGGCCCAATTAAAAACAATGCCATCTACTTTAGCAATTCAAATCAGGAAAATTCAGGAAACTTCAGAATTTTACCTAGGAAACAAGACTAATTATGCTACAATGGAGCAAAGCGCACTTACAACATGCAAAAGATACTTTATTGTTGAAAAATCAAATGTGGAATAACATAAAGTATTGCGGTTTCAATTATTTCTGGTCTTGTTCTTGAACGGCAGGTTTGTCGCTCTTGGTCTCGAAACTGATACACTTCTGCGTAAAGATGCAAATATAACGACAGATAAAGTTTTGATTTAACTTTCTTTGCCTTCAAATTATAACTTAAAATCTGTTACTAAAGCAAAAATTGAAATCAAGATTAAATTAATGTTTTCAACAGCGATGAAAAACTGCCTAAACATTTTAAACATTTCAAAAAGCATCTTTTCGATTGTCAAAAGCATTGACTATCATATATGATATCATAAATGAGTTTACATTATCGTTTCAATCGTAGTTTATGATATTGACGTGTACATTGCCGGTAAAACAATCAGAACAAAAAAACAATACGTCAATTCAGTAAAAAAATACACTTAAAATCGCTTTATTTGTATTTAATATAGACAAAACACTTTACAGAAACAAAGAAAAGTTTATAATGTGATAATCAGCTACACAATAAAAAAATAAAAAAATTCAAGCTTTCAAAAACGACTATTTGCAAGCAAACAATTAAAATAGCCAAAGACATTTTGACTGTTGTTTGATGTTCATGGGTGTAAACTCCATACGTGCGAGATGTGAAATTCTCTGTAATTTTCCACAGTAAAGTAAAAAAATATTTTTTCGAATTTTACATCAATTATTAAATTGTTGTTGTCAGCACAATAGTTTAAACTTCTTGTATTTCACTTTTAAGCAATAAATTTTTACGATATTTAAAAATTTTGAGCTTCGATTCGGCACACGTAAATAAGCTTTAAAAGATAATAGATGAGCTTAAGATGATTATCTTTTAAATGTATTTTAAAAGCAGCCTTTAGCCCACATTGACTTTGCTTTTTCTAGGAAAAGCGCATTCATTTTAAATGGCTGTTAGTGCTCTATAAAACCTGAACCTAAAATGTGATTTAAAATGACGCATTAAGCATCACAATACCAAACAAATTAAAAAATTTAGCTAAATTTATATAGCTTGCCATTTCTTCCTCAAATTAAATGAATCGTTATAGTAATTTAGCTAAATGATGAAAATAATTTGATGGAAGATAATGTTGAAAGTACTATTAGAAAATATTTTTAAAAAGACGTTACAGCTAAAAACTAGAAATAATAACTGGTGGTAAACGTTAACCAAAATTGAATTTAACTACAAATTATAAAAGAAATAAAAAAATTTACGAAAACATTTCATATTTCAATATATTTCAGTGAGAGACATCAAAACTATTTCAAATTAATTTATAGAATCTCAACAACATGGTTTTAAAATACTAAATATTTTTCGGTTTCAAACCTGAATTTTTTTATCTTCTGTGGCACGTTGAATATAAAAAGTACAAAACTGAGTATCCAAATAGACCTCTTCAATGGCATTTGCATGAAAAAGAAACTGCAACTATGTGCCATAACGATCCGAAAAATTTCTTGAAAAGAGTGTCTAGAGCTGACCAAATTTAACAAAAATAAGAATTTATAAAAAATTCAATCTGTGTTTAAAAAAGTAGATACGTTTTCTCGATTAATTACTACTATACCCAATTATACTGCTTCTTTAAAAGATTATTTTTTGCTTTGAAGTAATTACATATTTGCTTTCAAGGAAATAAAAATCTAAGTCATGAACAATTTCATACATTTCTAATTTTGATTATTAGGGTCAGCGACTAACCTTCTATTCGTATAATAGTGATGGTGAACTTGCCGTCCATAATTGATTGGAAATTCTCCAAATTACGTGAGTTATTGGTTAAAATGAGAGTAAATCTTAAAGTTTAAACTTTTGAACCAGTGAAGATCTTTTTTTGGTCTTTCTCAATCTCGAATCCTTTTTATTTTTATTTTTCAAAGAAAGACCATAAAAAGATCATCATTTTTTGAATATCTAAAAACGTGAAATTTTTACTCTCATTTTAGCTTAAAACGTATTTAATTCGAAAAATTTCAAGCCACCTACGACATGTCAATTCCAAAAAAATTTAAAAAAAGTGGCCCACAGCAGTGAAGAGCTTAGAACATACTGATCTAAAACATCCAAGCGGGCTTGATTTAAAAAAATCATTATAATGAGTAAAAGACAAAAATTTGGTATACGGGATTACAATAAACCAATTATTCCCCCCCAAAAAAAGAAAGAATAGGATTGAGTTGTTTTATAAATAAAATCTATAAGCTAATTCAGCACTTCTCAACTAGTAGGCTATACACATTTTACAAAACCATTTCAATTTGGCAGGCTAAGAAGCAGCTATTTTATCTTAATTAATTCTTATCATCGGCAAAACTGACGCTAAGAAAGGAAAGTTACCTAGTTTTTACTAAAAAATATATGCCGGTAATAAAAATGTAAAAAAGAACTTTGCTTTTACATCTGTTTTTTACAAAATGGAACAAAGACACTTTGCTCTGCCGCCACAATTGTTTCCCAACTTTTCCTTCGGCAATATTAAAAAGGTTGGGAAGCACTGGTGCAAGCAATCATGCACTTAATTAGCTAGCTAGCATATACCTAGGCCACCAATAATTATTGCAGGCAAATTTTTATTGTATTTACATCATCGGAAAGTTACATCTTAATGTTGCATGTAAAAAATCCACTTTAAAAATACTTTTAATTTTTACTTACATGTAGCCTACATCAATGTTTAAGGTTCGATCTTAAAATTTCTGTTGTATTTAGCTTGATGCTAGCAACTAAAGCTTGACTAGTCGAAATTGCATTACAAGATATGATTGATTAACATATATGCGTGTTATGGCTGTTGTTTCGCCCATGTAACAAAATAAGTTTTTTTGTTTTGGTTTGAATTATTACGATATCACATATTTCAGTTTCACATCTTTAAAAAAATTCCTGTCCGCCACTGTGGATAATTAGACCTAATTAATTGAAGTGAATTTTTTAAGTGCACCTCAATAACTTTTCATTAATTTTAATAAATCATTAAATAACAATTTTCTTTGGTTTTGAAATTGAATTTAAGAATGCCAATCCATTGATTGTTAAAAAAAATCTAAAACAACGGAAAAACAAAGTCGAAACTATTGTGACGCTGCAATTGTATTATGATCTAGTCTTACAGAACAGTTGATTGGTCGCCCTGAATGTTTAAAGGCTTTATGAATTTAAATAAATACAGTAAAATTTTGTAATGTTTTTTACTTTTAAATTTTATTCTGAAGTGAATTGTTGTTCAAAAGTAATAATTGCAAAACGCAAGAGAACCATCAGCGGCTCGAGAAAAGTTATTCCTTCATATGTCCAATAAACGTTTTAGAACTTTGCATTAAGCAAATCTTCGAAATTGTGCTTTGTAATATTGTGTGATAAGTAAAATGTAAAATTAAAATTAAGTTACCAAAAGGTATTTTGTATTTAATTAAGCAGATTGCTCAATATGCAATACACAAATTAGTAAGTTTTAATTCAAAGAAAACAAAATATTATTTTTACAAGTGCTTGAGGCAGCTTACTCAGCTTTAGATAGAGCAAATATTTGAAGTAGATTCTAAAAACATTGCACACTCGTTTGAAAGTCATTAATCAATTAACTTGTCAGTTAATTGCAAATAACCTCAATACTTTATATTTGGTTTAAAATTATATATATCGATTAATATGATGCAGTTTATACAAAGATCAAGAATAAAACTGAATGATAAGCTACAACATTTCTTTAATATATATTTAAAAAGTCATAAGTTTTTTTCATTCTTTATTACATGTTTAGTTATATTAACTAAAACTCAGTTTAATTGATTACATTCGGTCGGATCTTCATTTTTATTTCTTTCAGGGAGTAAAATTGTTTCCAAGTATACCAAGTAATTGCACCAGTAACGTTAGTTTGACCATCTTTGAAATACTTTCCATTTAAGTTTGAAACATAACAGAATTTATACCACCAAGCTCCGTGATGTACAACCGCGCAATTAGTATAAAGAGACTCATCGTTATCGCGATCCTTTGTTGTAAATTGCTGATTGCTGTGGTACTTCAAGGAATCACCTGCAGTGCAATGAATCGTGAAATCATCGGCATAATAATTTTTTCCCGAAATTTAAGTCAAAATAAGTATAAATCAAATATACTTGAAGAAAAATGGTATAGTTTTTTTAATTACTTGGACAGCACGGCACTCTGACAATATTTAAATGCTACGTGAAAACATAAAATTTGGAATTTCACAATGTTATTAATTGATTTAAAAAATATTTTATGTGAAATATTTTTTGAAAGTTTTAGAACTGTAAAAATTGACAAAAAAATTGTTAAAAGAAAAACTTTGAAAATACTTTCATTCATTATTTTATTGTACAGTTTGTAAAATTGGTTGAAAAAACCAAAAAAAACAATTCTATTTGAAAAACGGTGTTGGCTAACTGCAAACTCAATCCAAAAACATTTCAACTTAATTAAAAGATCAACTCAAAGATATTAACTGCAAACTTTATCAAAAGTTTTGCAATAATAATAGTTTAACATTGGCATAAATTCAAAAAAGATCGGGGTGTTTATTCAATTATTCTTCTCGTACAAGGTTCTTGTAATTCTTCTATAAACCTCCCCGAAAAAAAAAGAACTCTGTACAAGTGCCTATTCGCTTAACATCAGAACAACCGGGGTTCGAATTTTCTGAAACAAAAGTAGCGTTTTTGACGCATTTGATAATTGTTTCGCCCAGTTATGTTAACAAAGCTTAAAATCAGCATAATAGACTGCTAAAGATAAAACTTTTGTTGTTTTCAAAAGTATGTCCTTCTGAAGAAATTAGTCGACTTCTGAAACTTTGCCAAACGCTACCGCTATAAAGTAAAGCCAATAGTAGAACTGCTACTTCAATCGACGCTAATGTTTGGTTATTCTATTATTTTACTCTTTTGATAGATTAAATAAATAGCATGCTGAATTATTAAAATGTTGTGTTTTGATGGGCCATAAAAAAGCAATCCGTCAAAAATGCTGTATGGTTGTTTTTTGTGGTTTTATTTAATTTTTTTCCTTTTTTATGGAATGACAACAAAATTATTGCCGAACGTTGCATTTGAGAAAAACATAATTGTTTGAAAATTTTAGTCAAAGAGCTCAAATTTTGGATGTACGACAGCCGTTTAAAAATTGAATTGCATCAAAAAAGCCAGTTGGTTGTTTTAGTGCAAAGATCCCAAACTTTACAACGTGATTGATATCAACAACTGCACCGGTATTCCTATACCGCATTCGTTATGGAGCAACTTTAAGTGTTAGAAAATAAACCCAGAGAGCGATGCTACGCTGGGGCTGCAAAGGCCCTGTAAGTGCAGCTTTTAGAGGAACCATACCGGTTTGGCCCCGGGTACTGTAATGGCTTCGAATGTCCTCACACAGCACAGGTTTCTTGTGATTGAACCTTTTATGCCCAGTTTTTTATTTTTTAAACATTTAAAACAAGATTTTAGCAACTGACATTTTTTTTCTTGTACCCGTGCGGAAAGCACATTTGGAGCTACATGCACCAGCAGTGACTGCTGCCAAGTTTATACGAGTGCCTGAGAGGATGCTTTCACGGGACTTTGCATGTCCTCAATAGCATTGTTGGCAGGAGACTGGGTTTAAAGCTCCATTAACGCAGATGGAAAATCTTTTGTTGATTGAAAAACCTAACACGTGTTTGTGTTATTACGCTATTTCTTTTGACAGCACTTGGTATTTGATGATAATTTGGCTTTTGATACTACCACTCGCTATCTGGCATTCGAACGCACACAACAAATTTTCTAGATCTCAACAAAATCCCTTACTTACTGCGCTTCTAAAAGCGTAGTCCAAGTACCAAACGATTCATATAAATAGCTTCAAAAGTTTTGCTAGCTTAACTGGCAATTGCCTAGTCTCATGACAAATAAACTTGCTCAAGAACTTCTATCTCTGAGGTCGGATGCATTGACGAGTGATACCTAGGCTTTTATAATAATATTTTTATAGATTTCAATTTCACTTTGTCGCCAAAACAACTATCGGTCGTGTTTTTATGCAGAACGTGAGAAAATATATCAAGTTTTGTTCAGTTTCTGAGAAAGTAAAGTTTTCCAAGGCACTCTGGTTATTATAAGCATCCAACTTTTACCCCTCGCTTCACATACAATTAAATCGCACATAATCGGACACAATTATATTTTCAAAATATAAATTTCACATTAATCAACTGTTACCTTGCTTTAGGCAAAAATTTTATTAAAAAAGCGCATGGTATAAAAGCAATTACAAATATCATATCTTTTATTAACAATTTAAACTTTAGAAATAAAAAAATTGTAATAGTCAGTAGTTTTAACTTAGTTATCAACTTTGTAGATAGAATCGGACACTACTCTCCCGAAACAGATGATAAAAATATTTTCCAAAAATTAAATTCAAATTTTGATCTTGTTGACTCTTATCGCTATTTTACCACCAAACTAAGTTTTTCTGTTTGTCCAGCCTTCATCCCACTTCCAGACTTGACCGTATTTACATCTCTTCTACGCTAATCTCAAACATCATCCAAACATCCTACTCAGTAAATTTTTTATCTGATCATAACAAGTTTCTGAATAGACATTTGGTGGTACAGAATTTGAAGATTATATGAAGTAAAAGATTTGTCTTCCCAAGCTTTTCATCTGACACAAAATCGTCAGGGGAAATCGTCAGAATGAAGCAGAAATGAAACTGAACTGGATTATAAAGAGGAAAGCAGAGTTCTCATTGGCTGAAAAAAGTTAGCCAATGAGAGAAATGATTAAGAAACTTTTAAAGACTAGTCGAATTATTTTTGTTTACACGGAAAGAGATTAAGAGATTTAATGAAAGTTGCTTCAAGAGCACAAAGATGAAAAGAAGAGCGACCTCAAGCGAGAATAAAAAATTTGTCGTCACTGTAGTGAAGAGCGCATTGGGCGTTGTCAAGGCGATGTTGACCAATGGCAGATTTGTAAAATTGTTGTGGCCGTATGTTAGCCTTGCAAGAGCGGGAAAGGCTTTGGCGGTTGTGCGAGGCAGAAGGATTGGCGATGGATCTTGGAACGTGTTTTTTGATCCGGTCTTCTAAGCGTTGAGACGTGTGACCAACGTACCGACTGTCGCAGTGGCACACAACTAGTAAATGACATTACTGTGATGATGGAAAGGTAACACGTCTTTCTTAGTTGCTGGTAAGAGCTGTCGGGTTATAAAAATAACACGTGGTTTGACGTAGGCTTTCTCCGTTGAACCACATGTTACACCATATAATTTCACTTACAAAAATTCAAAATGAAAAGCACAAAAATGACACAGCACTTTGACTAAGAAATTACAACAAGCACAAACACAACTTTTACATCTACCAATTCATAATATAATATAAAAAAATTGACCGAATAAAACAACACAAACAAATAGGAACCCAAATTCTATCCCATCTTCCACGTTTTTCTAGTATCAAATAACCCTCCAACTTAGCTTCTATTAAAAAAAATACAATTCAATTCAAATCCTTAATTCCTTTTCATTCCCCAACCCAGCACTCACTTTATAAAAAATCTCAAATTACAACAAAATATTCTTCTTTAATATCTTTCTTTGATGATCTTTGGAATCCTCATACCACCGCTGCTGATCCCAAGGAATACCTCCAAAACTTGACTTCTACTCTTAATTATCAAGCACTTGAATTTTTTCTTTCTTCCATTCTAATTACTTATTTCGAAATGAATTGCTATTTTTTCCTAAATAAAAACTCTTGGGACCTGATGGTTTTACAACTAAATTCTACTCCTTATAGCCATCCCTAATTGCACTACTTTCTTTAACCTATAACAACTCCTACCTTTCCAATCAGTTTTCAAACTCACAAACACTAGCAATAATTAAACGTATCCAAAAAAAAACCTTCTAATGTTAAAGATTGACTTTCATTTTCCTTATCAATACCGATTATAAAATCTTCTTTCCTATTATCTCCAACAAACTAAAACCTATTCTTAACTCAATCATATTCTCCGAGCAACAATGTGGTTTCCCAGAGCGTCAAATCTTCAAAAATCACTTCAACATTAATATTTTACCAACCCTTAGCCATTGTGCATATTGACTTCTACAAATATCTTTAATTTAATATCCCATCTCTACCTTCTTTAAAATGCAACTAAACTTGGAATCCCTTCTTTCCTACTGAAATGGATTCAAAATTTTCCTTCTAACCTTAACTCTAAAATAAAACATAGTGTAATATATATATATTTACTAAGTTTAATATTTCTTTCTTTCTTTTCTACTGTATTTTTAACTCCCAAATAATTAAATTTTTACCCTAATGTTATACAAATATGCACCTTAACTATTTTTCATAACACAAGACTAACCATGACTGCTCATCATTATATTTGTTTCATTGTTAAATATTGTGATCCCTTTCCCTTTTGAATATAATTATCAATTTTCCTATTAAAATCATATTTTTAAGTGTTTTTTTGCAAGTGTCTTTTTTACTCTATTTAGTTTTTACTTTTTTTCTCATATAAACCCTGAGTCTGAGTTAAATAAATAAATAAAAATTTAACCTTTTTTGTGCTTTTTTAAATTACACCTGACTAAATTAAATGTTAAATTACCAAAATAAGTACAAAAACTTTTGTAAATAACTTGCTCTTTTGTAATTTTTTTCTGTATACATGTAAAGTGTTTTTATGCGTGTGCTTTGTGCTATAATTAAATAGAAATAAAAAAAACTGTAACTGGAATTGTATTTTATTGAATACCCGTTTGCTTGCATTGTGTATATGGTGCTACGACATTGATCGAACAACACTTGCTCAAAACAACACTTGGTCAAACGATACTTGATCAAAACGACACTCAATCAAATAACACTTGATCAAAACTACATTTGATCAAAACGACATTTGATCGAAACGACTCTTCATTGAAACGACACTTGATCAAAACAAACTTGATCGAAATGACAGTTGATAAAAGAAAGCGATTTACTTTTGTATGTTTCTGCAATTAAACAATCTCTTTGTTACTGTAAATTAGATTCATAAAAAGTGCCAAGGCTATCAGTAAGAAGACAAGTTTGTTTTTAATTTTTATAAGTTTTTGTCAATGTCAAGGTCAGGTTTTTTTAACAAGGTGCTTAGAAAAAGCTTTTTTAGGGGGGCAACAAATATTTTCTTGTCGTGGTTATGTTTCGTTGGATGGCTATTGCTGCCCTCTTTTTGCATTCTTTGTACATTGTATTCAGTTATTTAGGGAGACATTGTGCTATGGCTCCACCCTTGCAGACCCCTTTCAGAAATCAGAGACAGATTCAAAGGGAATATCTATTTTTTTAGAGATTACTATGTTTGTGAAACAAAAAACTGACAAAATCGGAACAGCTTCAAAGTTGTAAATTTTCTCTTACATTATTCAATCAACTGTCGTTTCAATCAAATGTATTTTGATTAAGTGTCATTTCGATCAACTGCCGTTTTGATCAAGGTTCGTTTTGATCAAATGTCAGTTTTGATCAAGTGTCGTTCGATGAACTGTCGGGTCGCGTGTGTACATACAGTATATACCATATTTTTTCGTTCATTCGTATTTCTTGGAAATAGTCAACTATTATATCTAAACTTTACTTTTTTGTTAAATAGGTTTTTGTTTTTGTGTGTGTAATCTAAATAAATAAAGCAAAAAAACTATTTTTCAATTTACGAAGCTTTTTTTATTTATTTATTTATACAAATTATAACATAAGTTTTGTTTTCCTTATTTCCCTAAAGATTGCCATCAAGTCGTTTAAATATAAATTGTTTTAATGCTTGCAAGACATCTTTTTAACAGTTCAATAAACGTTACAGGTAATGTGACACTTGTCTACAAGAAATAAAAATGTTCATCACATAGGGCTTGCGCTTTTTAAAAAATCAAGTAATTTTTGTTTTTATGCAAACATAACTTGATCCAGCTCTGTTCTTGACTATCGTAACACTGCAAATGTTATAAATCAGTGTGTTCAGTAACACAATTTTTTTTCAAAATCTGGTTGCTGTTATAAACTGCATGCAACTATTTTTTTTATTTCACTTTCAAATATTAAACTGGCTGTTGTTAATATATATATTTACCTTCTGAAAAATAAACTAAAAACAATGGAAGAAAAATATTGCATAAAAATTGCTTTGTTTTATTATAAACTCCGAATTAAACCAAAAAACTATTACTAATGATTTAGATTTAATTTCTTCAAGCAATGATTTGATATTATAACGTAAATATCTGTGGAAAAAATCATTTTAGAAACTATTTCAACAGATCTTATTTTGTCAATTTATATGTTTATTTTATAGCTATTAATATCCCCGCCCAATCAAACAATCTTCTATGCTAGAAGTGGTTGGCTAAAAGAGGAAGACCAAAGTAGTTTAAAGCTTATTCGTACTAGTTTCTTTATATTAGTGCAGTGGATGTCCTGCAGTAGAATGAGGAATGCCTTGAATTAAAATGCAAAATGATGAAGAACGTTCATCTGGCTTTTGATGGGTACTTTGATGTTCAGCAAGAGAATAATGGGACTTCAAAACTCGTGGACAATAAGCTTTGTAAAAGGGAATTTCTTCCAAAGATTGCTCTGTCCTAAAATAGACGTTTGCAAATTATCAAGCCCTTGCTGAACATTGGGATAGGTAGAAACCCTTTTAAAATTTGTCCGAAGCATAAAAATCTATATAAATACAAACACAAATAGATAAGTTTGATCTCTGTGCTTCAACAATATGTTTCAGTGCAATGATGCAATCATGAGGTTAAGTCGCATTGCAGCAGCGCATCTTTAATAACACCGTGTCATGGCGTTATACATTTGTACCTGCAGTTCCATTGTAGTTTCCAACAGTAAGTGTGTAGTTCGAATCAGAGTTTCCAATTTTAAATGTCCTGAAATCAAATATGCCGTTAGGCCTACTTGCTTAGCAAAATTTAAAAAATTTAATTAAGAATTTTATTAAAATTTAAATTTACAGTAGGCTTTTGTTACGTAATGCAAATCGCGTTTCCGGAGAAAAATTGGATTATTTTCATGACTTCTCGAAATGCGAAAGTCGCAGCTGCTAATAGCGAAGAGATTTGATATACAGTATTTGACGTTTTTTAACAGATCGATCAATTATAGACTTTTTTTATTAGATGTTATGACCTATCTTCGCTCTTGATGACCTAAATGCATCTTCTTAATTAAATAGTAGCGATGTAACCTCGCTTTAAGCAGTGATCTGTGTAAGGGCATGAAATTCATTGATTTCATTGTAAAGTTTGTCGCCCCAGCCACGTGGCCCAATTGAAGTTTATTATAAATAGAGAGACATCGCTCTCATCAAACAGTAATCATAATTTCGCTCAGGGAACAGTGACCGTGATTTTGCTAAGTGGCCAAGTGACTATTGTATTATGCTGTATTATGCTAAGTTGCTGCGCGTGTGACACTGCAGGTAAAAAATAAACTTCTCTCTATCGTATTTAACTTACAACTATATTTTTTCTGAATCGGGGGTCATAGAGTTATGCATATTTAAATAAGGGTAGTTTGTCACTTGGAGGGATTTCGCTGAACTTATTCAAACAACTTCAGCACTTCGAGGACGGATAAAGTTATTAAATTCCGTTAAATCGTCAGACAAGCCAGCATTTTTTTAACGAAGAGTGAATCTAAAAATCGTGAGTCTTTCCTTCATTAACAAAAATTGAATATATAATTTCTCTTTTGTACCAAAAATTGAATTTAGTCTTTATAACAAAAATAGAATTTATCATTTCTCTTTGTACCAGCTTTTTTAAATTCTATATTGTTATTTATAAGTTATCCAAAAGGATCTCGGAATAATTGCAGGACAGCTGCTATTTTCTGCCCACAATTTTTACTTTTATGTTTCAGATTCAAAATTCTAAATTGTTATTTTTACAACAGAAACAAAATTTACCAATCTTACTTGTATATAGCATATGCAGTGTTGTCGTTCCAATCTTTTAAATCTACTCGCAGTTGATAGGACCGAGGATACTTAGTTATAGCGTGCAAAATGTCCAATCCTAAAGCACGTCATATTATCTTCGTTACATACAAATTTTTTCTCCAAGAATTTTAAAAATAGCTTTTTGTGGATTTAAAATAATTTTTAATCTTTGATTAATTTTTTTTATTGTAAAAATACATATCAAAAAACAAATTATATTTAATAAAAGTCAACTTTTTAACAATTTCAACAGTCCAAAAACAAAAGATAGTAGCTTTTTAAACTATTTACACTGAAAATAAACCATTTATCTTAAGTTTGCATTTGCTTTCAAATCAAATGTTAGAACAGGCGCTTACTGATGTTTTCAGTTGATCAAAAGTTGTCGTTTTCGATAGAATTTCTTAAACCTTTGATTTAAAATAATGTTTCACTTTATTTGCTTTCATTTCATTTTATCTCTCTATTTATCTTCTTAACTCTCAGGAAAGCAATGGAGGCGCTAATACTTAGAGCAAGCAACTACCCCGACCTGCTTCCGAAGACACCAAGATAAAACTCTCCGGTTGAAATTTTTTTCATAGTTTTTTAGTGTTATAGAAATAGAAATTTAGAACTGCTTGCCAAGACCAGCAAGCAGGATAAAGTGCCGAAATGCTTTTCCCAATAACACAACAAAATTGCCCGAGAAGGTTTGAACTGAGACTATGTCAATCACAACCATACCACTCTTACCACATATTTACTTCTTACCAAGCCAAAATTCTCCGTTTTTGCTTCCAAATCCTTTTTGATAATCACTCCAATTCCGATAAAAGTTCTCAATTCCGTCAATTCGTCTTTGGAAGACCTTGAGATAAGAAATAAAAACAGCTTTAAGCTTTGAATTTTATAAAAAAAAAATTGATTTTTACCAGCCACTTGTTTTCTTGATCAGGTTCGACCTCGCAGTAAACTTCAATTTTAGTTTTATTAAATTCCATGAGGAAAATTCCGCTGGTATTTGCTGATTGACATGTATTTATTTTGGGAAAGTCTAGTTAAAAACGATTGCTTTTAATTTTTTGCTGTATTTAATTTTCTTATCGCAGTTTTTGTCAAATTTTGTCAAGCATTCATTAAAACTAATATGAATATTAAAAAAATATTTCATAGAATTTGAATTACAATTTTCAATTAGAAAACTTGGATTCGATTGGTCAGCGAGCTTTGACTCCCAATTTATTGATAATTGTGATAGAAATCGTTTATTGACGGAAGATTTTTTGTTCAGATTGTTTGTGTAAGAGTTTTCTTCTTTTCAAAAGTTACGTATTTTGTCAGTAGTATCACAATGGAGTATTTTACTAACTTAGAGCTTATATGATTCGATTTGCCGGCAGCATCAAAAAATCTATTTTCATTTGTTTATACTCCTTGAATTTTAATGGTTTGACCAGTGGACTCAAATTGTGTCCTGTTCTAAAAGCTTTGTTAAAATTGCGATCCGTAAAACGTAACAAAATAAACGGATATAGATAAAATCAATGCAAGATCTCATCTTTTTAACAATACAAATAATTTGATCTCGCCGGCATAGCTCTACGGTATATGGATATATTATGACTTGCGCGAAAAGCGATGCAATAGGGTGCTTAATCTATCAGAGAGATTTTTGCTTTATTGCAGAAAAGAAACTTTACCACAATTCTTTAAATAGAGTTTCCCCTGTTTACGGCAGTAGTGAATTTGGTTAAAATTAAAAGCAGCAACAAGACCAAAAGCCACACGAAAAAAAGCTATATAAATGAAATAGCTTTCATATCTAAACCTTTATATAGTTGCAAAAAAATTTTGAGGGAAACGCCCTTTGAAGTCAAACACAATTTAAAAATATTTTAAAATAGGAAAAATTTGGTGAAAATAATTTGCAGATATTTAAGTTTTTATCATTGTCTAATGCAAGAAAAAGGCATTGTTGTATTGTAGTTTTGGTAATGAAAACGGAAATCAATTAACGAAAAAAAAAAGAAATGAGTATTCGCAATAGGCCTAATTTTTTTGTTAGCCACTTCATTAACGCAATGATCATTGTTGCAAAAAGTTGTTTATGATAGAAATGGCAAAAAGTTTGCGGTAGAGGTCATTTATAAACCGGGATAGTATCATAAAAATGAAGCTGGTGGATTATCTTGCTCTACGAAACTGCTTTCTTTCATCCAATAACACAATCAAGTTTATTTGGTGTTTCATTTAAAGTCTTTATATTTAATATTTAAATAGTTTAAGATAAATTAAAAAAAATCTTTATCTTTTATCACGTATTGGCGTTCTGGTAATTTACATACTTTTGTTGCAGTTGTTTCCAGTATACCCCGCATAGCACAAACAAACAAATTTGCTTTCAGCTTTAGCACATTTTCCGTTGTAGCAATGTTGAACACAGTTTATATAACCTGTAAATGAAATCAGTAATCTGAAGTAAAAATAAACTGTAAATACCAAGCAATGAATAATAAATGCTATTTACAAGCTTTATCAGAAAATAAAAACATAATTTATGCAATTTCTTTCTTCGAACTACTTGTTTTACAAAAAAGTCAGCTTACGTGAGGTTGATTTTTTGTTTTTTTAATTGCTTAATTTTGGTGACAAGGTTGTTTTTAACAAGTGCGATTTTGATTGCATTGAGTTTTTTCAGCTACTTTTAGATTTTAACTCAAAAATTTTTTACTTGTTTTTCTATTAAAAAAAACAACAAAAAACAACTTTGAAGATAAAAAAACCTTCTTGCTTTGGTGACTTTTGTGATATCTAAGACTTTTTCTACTTATTTTGATTCTCTCGTTAAAAAATTTATCATTTTGAAATTTACTCAAAATAGGATAAATTTTTGGTATTTTGATTAATGCATTGTATTTCATGTGTTAATAAACTTGATTATTGTATGGAATTTAAATTTTATTAAGGCTAAACCCCACTAGACTTTAAAAAAAAAATAAATCGAAAAGAAAGTTTTTGCTTTGTCTTTTACATTAGTTGCGTAAATTGCTTACTTTCGTTACAATTGTTTCTGGTATAGCCCGTATGGCACAAACAAACAAATGTACTTTCGGCTTTAATACATCTTCCATTGTAGCAATATTGAACACAATCAATATAACCTAAATATAAAATTGATAATGTAAAATAATTAAAACTATAGTTTTAAAATAGTTTGAGCTTTAAAGTAGATAATAATTGGGATGGGGTGATGGTGCCAAAACACTACGTATAGCCGCCTTATCTCTGGCCTATTCAACAGCTGTGTACTGCGCATTAGTCTGGTGTCGCAACGCTCACACTCGCCTCTTCGACGTTGTCTTGAGTAACGCTTTGTATACAGTCAGCGGATGCCTGCGTTCCACTCCAACGGACCACTTACCCATGCTTTCAGGTATCCAGCCAGGTGAACTTCGCGGACTGGGAGCGACATTCTCTTTGGGCTACAGTGGATCTCGGGACCTGATTATATCCTGTGTGGCTTTTTAAATGAGTCCTCAGATGCTCGCCAAGAAAGACTAAGATCTAGACGCTCATTTGCACCAGCTGTGCGAAATCTTTTGGACAACCTTTTCGAACTTGGCATCTGCGCTTTTGAGTGGAAAAATCATAAATGGAATGCGGAGTATTGTAAAAATACTTCCAGCCTCCGTGTTTTTATACCCAAGACCAGTGTCAGTCTTGTTGGGATGAGATTGTTCCGAACAACTTAGGTTAAGCTCAACCGCATGAGGACCGGTGTTGAACAATTCCATTGATCCATGCATAAATGGGGTCTTCTCTTTCACCGAATTGCGAGTGTGGCGTCTCTAAAGAAACCGCAGACCACGTTCTAATAGCGTGTCCTATACATCGGGCACCACATGGAGCACGAGATCTGACGGTTTTGAATGACGAAACCCAATGCTGACTCAGCAAAATTGCTGTCAGCATCTGATCCGGGCAGTACAGCATCCTGGGATAATAAAAGGATAAACCCTTGGCCCCAGTCCTGTTTGTGTCTGACCTGGAGTGAATGTCCTTCCAAAAGACGACAACGACAGTAGATAATTTCAAAACCACATTTTGCTTTACATTGATTTCAAAATACACTGCGGATATTGAGCTCGCATCACATATAATACTTAAAAAATTCTTCGCGCAAGTTGCGCTGCGCTTTCCTAAAGTAAGAAAAAAATACCTACATCTAAACTTCACCTATCAGTCCGGCTGAGCTACCAAATAAAGAAGAACAAAAATTTTTTAATACAGCAAATCAGGCTTTTATGCAAAGCTCAGAGAGATACTAAAAGAAAATCCAAAGAAAATTGTTGTCAAAATAATAGAAATAGTAAGAGGACACATATGAAAATTTAATGGACAAATTTAGGTTTGACGGCAATTGCAATATAAGAACAGGACATGAATGAATAAGATCTGTATTTATAAATAAACGTGGTTTAAAAGTGAGATGCAACACATTAGACAAAAAAATTTAATCGCACTATAATTTACTTATTTTCAGATTTACACCAACGAACCTTTATACAATTAGATTTAAAAAAAAAAAAGTTTTTTAAAATTGTTCTTTCTTGGCTGTATTATTGATTCTAAAAATTTATTTTTTTCAAGCAGAACTTAAAAACTTTAGGTATTTAAATAGTAAAATTGTTGTTGTGTACTGCAAAACTGATTATTTAAAAAAGGAAAAAGTTAAAACAATGTAGCAGCGTATTTAAAACTGATAGATTTCTGGTGGATTATGTTTAGTATAGCAGCATGTGCAAACAACAAAAAGCTTCAATTTTTAATTTTAGACTTTCCATGTTTTCATGATTATCAATAAATTATACGTAGCAAATTAACTAAGTATTTTATTACCACGTAGTATTTCGTTACCTCATCTAACTATGTACTGAACTCGTTTTTACTTATAGTTGTCTATGCAAGTAAAACATAAGTTGTGACAATTTTTGGAAAATTTGTGCCGCGTCAAGTCTGGGATCCATTGAACAAATGATTTAAAATTTTTTAGAAGGAAAATAAACTCAAGTCTTGTATTAAAAAAACTCGGATATTTTTTATTTTGCAATTTTAATCTCACCATTGTAATTTTCATAAAGTTTTTGAAGCACAATTGATGTATCTGAAATGTTTTAAAATGTATTAGGTTTCAAATAACTTATTTTTTATGTCTATTTTAATATTCATTGCACTTTGAAATAAAATAGGAAAGTTCCAAAAACAACAAATTTAAATAATATTTAAAAAAAAATTACTAAAATTTATTGGCATTCAATGGCAGTACCACAAAATTGTTGTAGTTTGGTTTTATGCAAAAATTCTTTTTTGTCATTACAAAATTGAAATATAAAGTTTTGTTACACATATACAGAACGGTACCTTGAAGTATCTAAAAATCTTTATAAAGTTTTTAAACAAAGTTCACAATTAAAATTTTTGATAGAAAGGCAGAGAAAAAAAGAAAACAACGTTAAACAAATTAATATAATAGATAAAAAAATCGGATAAATAAACTGAATTTAACTCCTGGTTCTAATAAATACATCTGATATATCACATTTTACCGACGGCTTCGAACAGGCCTACTACATAAAAATGATTGTATTCTGAGCCAAACAGCATTCTAAATTTTATATTTTGTTTAAGTGGGTAATATATCAAGTACTGTACATAGCATCTAGCTTATGTGATACTTTTTTTATTAGACAACTGATTGTTAGACAAAAGGTTTTATGGCATTGAATAAAAATGCATGTTTTATGTACAAATCTGAGTCAGACACAAAATACTTAGCATTTAATTCGGCTACCAATGCCATTAAATATTCTTGTCGTGGACAGAAAAATGCGTAATATGTAAGTACCATTCATCAATCTCTAGTTTTTATAAAAAAACATGCAAAGCGAATTAATGCAGTGAAAAAGCTATTTGGATAATCACAGTGTAATCATAAACTTGTACTTAACTTTTTTCAGTAATAGTCTAGTATTTTAATCTCAGGACTGCTCACAAGCTTTTGTTTACTACAGCGTTATAAAAAATGTTTCATCACTATTTTAATGGATAAACTTTTTTGTTGAAGTTTAGAAGGAAAATTTTTGCAATCGGTAAATGTTGTTTCAAACTATTTATTGCGGCTTGCCAATTGAAACAATCAAATTTTTGCAAAAAAATATTATTGCACTAACTCTTTGAAAATTGTTATATACATTACCTTTTGCTTCTGTTAATTAAATAATTACTTTATCTCTTGATAAACGTTGAAAATACAGCATTTTATCGTATTTCAGTCCAACAATTTTGATATTCCTCACAAGTATGCTTTTTAACTATTTATTTGACCACCTAGCCGGTTGTGGTTATTGCAAAGCAATTTATTGTCACCAAATTTCTGCACCAAAATTTTTAAATATTGCAAAGAACACAATGAAATATTGTTTTGATGGTGTTGTTGGGTTTACCATACACATTTCTAGGGAGAAAGGTAGCCTACGGTCTAATTTTTCGGAGTTTCAGTAATTGGCCAAATCCCACTGACGAGATCAAAGATCTAGAATTGAAAAGAAAATAGTCAAATATGGCTAGGTGTAGAGATTCAGGAGCAAAACAGCCTAACTATTGATGCAATATCTTCTAATTCGGAAAAGCGGTGCTCAAAGATTCACAAAAATACCGTGTTTATTTTCAAATTTGGTTTTTGCTGCAACTTTGCATTGCCTGCTTGGTCGTGGCTTTTTTTTCTGTAAACCAAAGCACCTTTAAACAGTCGCAGATTTTGCAACAACATTTTAGCTAGAGATGCAATACCGATTGCTTTCTGAAGGAAAGGCTTTTCATTTGGTAACCCCTTGGTTGGCAATAAAAGAGCACGAGTATGGTTTATCATAATTTCGAAAATACTTCATGGAAGCTTTTTTATAATTTGGTTTCCAGCGATTGCAACATTATAATCTTAAATAATTTTTTGTCTTTTCGAGATTTTCCATTGCATCAAAACAAGATGTTGGTTTGAAATACTAAAAACATCTCTTTGTCTCTTTACTTTCCAACAATAACATTATCATTTACTTTCATAATCAAAAATATTGTACCTGCGTTTCATAGTACATCCCTCATAAGAGTTGTGAGCCAAAATTGCACTATTTTGAGTTAGCTTACAACGTCTAAAAAAAATATTGATTCTGACCCCACCCTGCAAAAAAAATTGGACCCCAACTTCCAAAATGTTTGATTTTTAAACCTTATTTAATCTCTTTGTACTCTTCTGCAAGTTCTATAGAACATTCAATCTCCAAAGAATTTTTGACTCCGACACCTAAAAAATTTTACAACTCCTTCGACTCCCATATAACAGTTCTTTACCTCATACCTGCATAGAGCACTGACCACTGGTCTAACAACTGTAAAATCAGAAACTTTTAAGTGATGCAATTTAGTTAACTCACTGACTTTCATTGCTTGATAAAGGCTACAAATACTTTGTCTTTAATTTTTGTAACTTATCATCCCTCAACTGAACTTGCAATAAGTGCTTGGCAAATAAACATAAGTTTTATTATTATCCCACAGTGTAAATAAATTAAGTTTATACAATAAGGTGGAGATTTGTATTTACACAAGTTACCAGTGCTCAATAGACAATCTCAAAAATTTTAGATTCTTCAAATAGATTGAAAAGCCTGCTGTTACTGTACAATAACTTGCTACTTATAAATCTAGAATAGCTACTATTCTAAACAGATTAAAATCCAATAAAGTATGTAAATTTTTGTGGCAATGACACATTAATGGTAATTGCTCGAAATATCCATGTACGAAAAAATTGTAATGGTTTTTGCATTTTGGGATTACTTTTGTATTTATTTGAGCATTATTTAGCCGCTTTCGTTTTAGCCACTTGGTAGTCAGCGTATTAAACTATTTTATATTTACGAAAAACAACTAAGGGTTTAAGCAAGTCCACGTCAAACAAATTCTTGATCCATTGCTTTTTAAAGCTCATGCTGTGTCTTGCCGCGGTAAATCAACTGTAGAGCAACTCGTTTAGATAATCCAGAACATTAGGAATTCTTTCGAGGTTGAGAAAAACACTGTGCCATTTTTGTTAATGATGACACTTTCTTATATTGTGGTCTTATTTGCAAACTGCTGAGCCTTCTACCGGGTAGATACATTCTAAAAAAGTTATTGAGCTAATTTAAAACAAAAATTTTATCCACATTAATATCGGCAGCAAGAGAAGCAGTCTCCACCGTCTGAAAAACTTACGACATGCTTTTCACAACTTCTAGAAGGTTCGCTTATGCAGATCAAGCATTATTGCACTTTTTGGAAGACTGGAAAGACGTAGATAGACTTTATATCAAGACAAGAACTGCACTTTTACGTGTAACTCCAGACTAGAAACTCAAAAACGATGACAGAGCTGACCGAGAGATTAAACGAAATCTACGTCAGCGGATGTAGCCATTGTATTTAAGTCCAAAAAACACATAAAACGTTTTAAATTTTTTCTTTTTATATTTAAAAATACAAATTGTCCTACATAACCGGTATAGTACCGCAGGCTCATCTACTAGCATTTATTGTGTAAACCTCATATGACGCTTGTCTTTTTTTATCGTATTTTTGCAAGCTATCTAACTGTACAATATGTATGAAATGCTTTTGGACTGATTTTATATTTATTTATAGAAAAATACTGTAATTTTGGAGCTTCTGTGACACACGTGTGATACGGAGCAGCATTTTACTAAACGTCTAAAATATTTGAAACTATCAAGACCAGTATTAGTAAATTTCTCAAAACTTGTCGTGTTTTCGCATGCTGCTTGTTTGGCAGAATAAGTCAGTGCTCGAGCCAGTCAAATCGTCTATTCTACAAAGTCTTTTTAAAACAGCTATGCACGTTTTGGTGAGGTGGAGTCAACGGCACAAGGTCAAGTAGGCTACGTCGTGGATTTATGTCTGCGAAACTGCGACAAATTCGTTTGGTTTTCCACAAAATCTTCACTGCCAGTACAAATTTGCTGCAATTGTCAGGCATTAGTTACAACAATAGAGCTAGCATTTACAATATTTGGTGCAATTATCATTTCATCCGTCTAAGCATTAGTAGGTGTCCATAGAGCTTGGTTACTAGTTAAGTCAGTGCTTATTCAGTTGTGCTTTTTTTGCCTTTTTCGATTTTATTTTCGCCAGTTCATTATCAATTTAATGTGATTATGCTCTTTTAATGATCTAGCTCAGCCAAGGTTAGCAGCATACTTTCCGTTAAATCAATTTTTATTTCAGAAACGTCTTCATTTACAAACTCTTCATCTGACGTTTGACAGTAGCAACGATGGAAGAAAGAATGTAATTTTAATTTGATCATCTTAATCATCTTAATAATAAAAACTATAAAGTTACACAAGTTTACGTATTCTGGTATAGCATAAAAAAATAATTGTCAAGAAGTTTCAAGTTAATTGAGTGATACCCGACGACATAGCCGTACCAGCCAAAAAAATTTTGGGGGGCAATGAAGTTTTGCCCAAATTTTGTGACGTTTGCCCAAATCATGATTTTATAGTACATTTCGGATATGACAAAAAAATTGTCTGAGATTCTAGACGAAAAACCAATTTTGTCCTAAATCATGGTGATCTCTTAAAAAAAAAAAAAAAAAAAAAAGGTCTTCACTTAAATTCAGTCTCCTAATTTTCAATTTTCGTCCCAAAATCAAGGTGTTCTCTAAAAAAAAAAAAGGTCTTCACCTAAATTTGGGTTATTATTTTTTGCAGTTCCTCATCGTCACTTCTCTAAATTTCCTGACTTTGCCCAAATTTTTCGTATCACTGCCCGAAAAATCTTAATTTTGCCCAAATCTTCGAAACTTGGGGGGGCAATTGCCCCCCCTGCCCCCCCGGCAGGTACGGCTATGCCCGACGAGATACGGGCACTTAAAGTCTTAAAATGCTTCAATTGAAGCACTTAATTGTTCTGTTGCTAACAACTACTTAAAGTTTTCACATTCAACATAGTTTTTATGAACCCTCGTTAGAAACCAAATAAATTAACAACTCTAAGTACGTACATTTACATCTAGCTTTCTAATTAAAATAGTGATTCTCTATCATTTATTGTATTTTGTAATTCATTTTCTTCGATTTCATTTTTTTAAAAACTTAAAATTGATCAATAAAATAGTTGCAACAGCTTAAAACAAGTAACTTATTTAACAAATTGTCATTAATTGAACGATGCTTTTTCTATTAAAAAATGCAGAAAACCTTTTCGACAAATCGTAACGCTTGGAAATAAAATAAACAAAGTTTTCTTGAAAAGAAAGCTTTCTACACCCACTATGTAAACACGCGTACATTCATGCGACTTCTGTTGGCGAAAAAAAAGGTCTGTTATAATTTGTTGGAAAAATGTAAAATTGCCGTACGAATCTATTGTATATTAGACATTGGCTCTTATATTGTAACTATTCTTAATCATTTTGCCTTTGATATTAGCTAGCATCTTTATATTGATATGTTACCTTTTGTTATATTTTGTTCTGCTTTTAAGGTTTGTTGTAGAATTCGAATTTGTTGAGAAAAAGTTAAGCCCTGAATCAATAATATTAGATTAGAATTCCTTTTAATAATTAAAATATTGTGCAAAATACAAGAAACTGAAGGATCCCGGAGGTTTCCTCTGTTAAAATCAAAAGCCACAAAATACTAGTGTATCCTGAGTTTAAACTTAACTCATCTTGTCAGTTTTTTTTGTAATAAGTATACTTTATAAACACTTCTCTTTCTTACTTTTGTAAAATAAATTTTGAGAGTCCTATATTTACTATTCTTTAATATTTTTAAATTCCAAAGAAAAGACATCGATAACAGGAAATCTTTGTAGCATTTGCAAACCCACAAATATTATTAATGGTCTATATTTCAACACTACAGGTCGCGCCATTGAACTTATGCAAGTTGATACTGTAGACAGACAGACAGAAGTTTATTTTGTCACAGATTATTACGCACTATGAAGGTAATACATAAAAAATAAACGAAAAAGAAAATACATATCAAAACAGTAAAACACAGGTTATGTACAACTACAGTGAATAAAAAATAAAATAATAACAATCTCGACAGATGATTGCGAAGTGACCGATTAAGGTTTTCTAGTCTAGCAGTCACCCAAAAATTGTAGCGGAATTATTCAATTTCAAAGATTATTACGTTAGGGCATGACGAATTATATTGTTTTGATTCATGTATAGGAATTTAAGAGCTGAATTTTAATATTACGTTTAAAGGTATTAAACGATTGGTTTCGAATATGAGGAGAGATGGAGTTCCAGATTTTGTCCCTTGAAAGTTAATTCATTGTTGACATCGAGACGATAAGAAGTGAGGTAAGCATAAATCGTTTCGAAGATTGGATCTAGTAGAGCGATTATGAATTAAACTGGTTTGGGTTAAAAAGGATGTAAAGCAGATTGGAAGGTGTTTGTTGGAGTATTGGTGCATAATTTTGGCAATTTCAAAATAGTACAAATCTTGAGTTTTTTAGGATTTGGTATTTGTAAAAAAGTGGTGTTGCTGATGTTTTAGAGTTACGGTTTGAGATTATGCAAAGAGCTTTATTTTGGAGACGTTGGAGTTTTTAAAGGTATGCTGGAAAAATACTTCCCTAAATGGGAAGGCCGTATAGTAAATGATGATGGACTAAAGCGAAGTAGATAAGAAGAAGAGCAGAGAGGGGAAAATATGGAGCAATTTATTTATAAGAAAATTTAATTAAGAAAAAAACTGTATATATCTGCTCATTCTCGGAAATCCAAAGAACTATTTAATTAATCAAGTGCAAACATTAAAACAAGTCTCAAAAAAAGGATTATTATTGAATATTTTTTTTACATTATTTTTCTATAAATAATGATTTTATATTTTATTCTTTTATTTTTGCTTTTCAAGTCTTTAATATAATACTTTGAAATCGTTCTGAATAAAAACAGCTTATTTATTTAATCAATTAATACAAATTTTATGAGCTATTGTCAATTTACACAATTGGTATGTTTTATTAATGCTATGATTTAAATAATGTCATAAATTTGCTATGTTTAAAGATTACTGCACTATTTTATCAGTTGATCAAACAGCTGATAAGTGACATTTTTATTGTCATAACTTTTTATTAACAAAATTTTTTCGGCGTTGAATCATCTGCTATTGTTTTTTATTTATAGTTTTTAAAGAGTTTTTAATAACAAAGGCATATAGAATTGGAAGATATTTAGCTGAAGTTTTTTGTTAAGAATGATTTTACCATAAAAGGTTTTATTTTGAATTGTGACCCGAATAATAAAGTATTTATTAATTATAATATACACTGCTTAACACTATAGCTTTACGGGAAATTTTTTATACCTAGTTTTACGGAGGGGTCGTTTTCGACCCCGATCTTGTTTTGCTTATTCTGGTTTTCTTGCATTAGTTTCTGAACTACTAGTCTGCTGTATTGCAATGATTACGCATAACGAAATGATTTTACTTTTAAAAAGTACGTTTTGTACAAAATATAAAAGCATTTTTAACTAGTCAGTTTTACGCAAGCTAAGCACTTTACGTAAGTCACTCTAAAATTATCTTGTGAACATTTTCCACAAGTAGGTTTTTGAAATAAAATACAAGTTCAGACTGTCTTGTCGCAGCATACACCATGGCACTTCTTCCACTTCCGCACTCCTTTATCGTCTCCTCTGAGCTGTCTATTGCTGTTGTTCAGACAAGGTTTTTGCTTGCCCAGCAGGTTTTCTATAAGCATTAGTATGAACTGCCGGCGTGTTATGCAATTGCTTGTTACTCTTTTATACAATACGTAGGAGTTGATAGCAGCAATGCCAAGATATTGCCCCAGACAGCTACCGGCCATCTTCGACTCGCTGACCTTGTAGTGCATAAGCATGTTATTTGATCAAAGCAATCAACTCCTACTTTGTTTGCGTTATAAAATAAAATCAATTCCGGCTTTTTCTTTTCATTACTTGTATCAACATCTGTCGAGTCCTGCATGCTGGAAAGCAAGCAAACTGACTTTTTCTCTTTTGCTTGATATTTCACAAATAAGAAATTTGAGGGATCATGCCAATAAAATTTAGTTGAGTATGTAGCTTTATTTTCTGATTCAATCATTTTTTTGCACAACTCCCGTCGATTTTTTCCCATTGTTCCTACAATAGATAGTTTGTCTCTCGTAAGTTTTTCGGCAACGAGTAATGAGGTAAAAAAGTTGTCACATGTTATGTTGTAACCCTTTCTTTTGATACGTTTGCAAAGATTGACAACCACGGATACAGCAAGAGAAGCACCAAAGCGAAGTTTTTTTTTCTTGAGCTTCAAGATAGACATCAATGTTTGAGACATACTTTGTTTTCACTTCAGTCAGGACCCAAAACTTCACACAAAACTTCAAAGCTTATTTGGCATAAAAGTCACAAAAGAACAGGGCGACTTCAAAGGCATCAGTTGTTCATCCAAAGTTATCAAAACTGTACGCGTATACTTCTTTTGACATTGATTAATAAAATTTTCAAATCCTTGTCTAATCGGTGCAAACTTGTCAATGCCGGGTCCACTTCTGACTCTGTTTGGTTTGTCATCAAACCTCAGGTATTTCAAGATTTTTAGAAAATAATCTCTGCTCATATTTTCATAAAAGATAGGAAAGCCATATCTTTTTGCTCCACAAGAAAGATACGGGATGATCTTTACCATAGATCCCTCTCACATACTGGAGTTCGATAAATGTTTCTAATTCGGCTAGGCTCACAGTAAATTGTTCATCGCCTCTTCGTTGAGCTTCTTCATTTGTGTATCTGCAGATCATACGCAAAATGTGTTCAGAAATGAAATGTTTCCACACATCGTACGGGCTTCTTGATGAAACTACATCACGAGGAACCTCTGGTTTTGCTGTAAACACGTTATGAGCTCCAGCATGCTTACTGCTTACTGGATCGGAGCATTTCCGCGCAGTGCTATCTCTTTCCAAAAAGCACTCAGAAGATGCCTGCACAGAAGATGTAGGCTGGGGTTTAAATCATCATCACTTTCACCTTTACTGGAATCTGAATCAATGTCTATGTTTGCTGGTGATACCACTTCTTCGTCTCCAACAGCACCAGAATAAATCTCTTCTTTATCTGACAGCTCCTCATCTGTATTCCATGATAAGATTGTATGTGCAATTTTGTTAGCATTCATATCTATTATAAGGCTTGCTTTAGACTGTAGGATAAACAAATTCTGCGAAAGAAACAATTTCATTGACTCAAAATTTATACAAATGACCTAACAAATGATCACAAAACAGCTTTTGTTTACTCTAGTACGCTGTGGGCTATTTGTGTCCTGTGTTTCATAAATAAAACTATCCTAGCTAAGGAAAAAACTTTGTTATTATTGGCTAACGCAAATACGTACCTTCTTGCTAGCGGTACTCACCTCATACCAACTACTGTAATGAATTGGAATCTAATACAAAAAAAATTATAAAATCTTGTCAACCAGTGGTATTTACACTTTTCTTTTAATTGTTGTCATTTGTTTCCTTATGAGCAAAATAATTAATATTACAATTGCAGCTGATATGATGCACTACAAACAGAGCTTTGTCTCTAAAAAGATTTTTTCTAAATGGACTTACAGAGTTAGAATACCAGTACCTGTTTTTTATTCTCATAAGTATTTACTTAGAACAGACCTGGGCAATTATTTTTTCCATGGGGCCACATGAGAATAAGAAAATATTATGGAGGGCCGGACCGAAAGACCGAACTAAAGTCTGCATAATATTGTGTTTCTTTATATGAGGCAGTAAATAGCATTGTATTGATAAGTTTGTAAGAGAATATGTGACAATTGAGCAATGAAAAAGAGGGGTTATCTTAGAAAAAATGACATTTACTGAATAAAATTTCCCAAAACAATGGTTAACAAAATGTAAACATTTGTACAGTTTTTGAATTTTACACTGTATTAGTAACGATTTTCAACCACGCTCAGTAGGATACATCGTATTAGAAAGTAATCATGTCTATAGCTGTAGTTAAATCATATTTACACTCATTCTGTGTTTTTGTTATTTTTCTTGTTCAATGAGAGAAATCTAGTCTCTTTTGGTCTTTAACAAGTGTATCAAAGTCCGGTTGAATGTCTGAGGTGGCGATACGAAGCACAGCTGACAGATGATCATCTGTGAGAGAGGATCTATATCTGGACTTGTTAAACTTCATCACTGAGAATGTTTGTTCACATATGTAGGTAGAACCAAAGAGAACAAACATCTTCTGAGCATGTCTCTTTATGTTTGGAAACTTCTCTTGCTTAAGAGAAGAGTAGAAGTTCAGCAGTGGTTGTGACTTAAAATGCTCTGCCAGCACTGCATCAGACTGTAGGTCAATGAGTTCCAGCTGGACATCACTAGGTGCATCATCCACATTGAAGGTAAGTGGAGAGGAAATAAAGTACATTTCACTCTCCATTTTTCTAAAATCTTGAAATCGCCTTGAATACTCAACATGCAGTGCTTCTAACATAGATGAGTACCTGTGGAGGTTATCATCTGATGGCGTGGCTTCTTTCAGGGTTTGCATGTGAGTGAGATTATTCCTCTCCAGTTGCCTCGAAAGAAACTGTAACTTCGTCATAAAAGCCTTTACCAGATTGTGCATTTCATGGACGAAAAGGCCCTTGCCTTGCAGTTTAGTGTTCAGTTCAGTCATCAGTGCAGTCACATCCACAGCAAATGCAAAATCTGCTATCCACCTCTCATCTGAGAACTCTGGGATGTCTTTGTCTTTCGTCTCACAAAACTCTCGGATCTCTGCTTTCAGATCCCAGACGCTTTTTAGCACTTTGCCTAAGCTCAGCCATCGGACAGCTGTGTGATACCTGATGTCACTACGTTCAGTCTCATGCTCCTCTAAAAGTGCAACAAACTGCCTGTGATTCAATGCTCGTGCCCTGATGAAGTTTACTAACATAGATGAGTACCTGTGGAGGTTATCATCTGATGGCGTGGCTTCTTTCAGGGTTTGCATGTGAGTGAGATTATTCCTCTCCAGTTGCCTCGAAAGAAACTGTAACTTCGTCATAAAAGCCTTTACCAGATTGTGCATTTCATGGACGAAAAGGCCCTTGCCTTGCAGTTTAGTGTTCAGTTCAGTCATCAGTGCAGTCACATCCACAGCAAATGCAAAATCTGCTATCCACCTCTCATCTGAGAACTCTGGGATGTCTTTGTCTTTCGTCTCACAAAACTCTCGGATCTCTGCTTTCAGATCCCAGACGCTTTTTAGCACTTTGCCTAAGCTCAGCCATCGGACAGCTGTGTGATACCTGATGTCACTACGTTCAGTCTCATGCTCCTCTAAAAGTGCAACAAACTGCCTGTGATTCAATGCTCGTGCCCTGATGAAGTTTACTATTTTAGTTACAACATCAATCACACCATCAATTTTAAGCACTGACTTGCACAACACATGCTGATGTAAAATACAATGCAAAAATACCAATTTATGATCTGCATTGATTTCAGTAACTTTATCTTGCATACGTTTCAACAGCCCAACATTTTTCCCCGTTAGATTTGGACAACCATCGGTTGTGACACTTATCAGTCTGTCCCATTTCAGTCCCAGTGAGTCCATGCATGCGTTTACCTCCGTGAATAGATCGCTCCCCATCGTTGTGCCTTTAATTGAGCGCATTGCTACCAGCTCCTCCGTAATCTTGAAGTTTGTTATCCCTCGGACAAATACAAGTAACTGGGCTGTATCACTGACATCACAGCTCTCATCCAAAGCCAAGGAGAAAAAGTCAAAATTTGCCACTTCGCGTTGCAGCTGAAGCTCCAAATTTCCGGCAATGTCCTCGATTCTTCTCGTCACGGTGCGCCTGGACAGTGAGACGTTTTCAAATGCTTTTCTTTTTTCAGGACATATTAGTGATGCAGAGTCCATCAAGCACTCTTTTACAAACTCTCCATCTGAGAAAGGCTTATTCTTTTTAGCGATTTTGTGGGATATTACAAAGCTGGTTTTGGTTGCTGCTTCCCTATATGTGTGAAGCTTGGTAAATACCCCTTGTTGCTTTTTTAGCTTGGCAACCAAATCTTCAGACATCCGCGCCATTTCAGCATCACTCAAGTTTTTGTAGTTCTCTGAATGTTTTGTCTTATAATGTCGATTCAAATTGTACTCCTTGAACACGGCAATCTGGTCTCCACAAACCAAACACACCGCCTTGCCTCTGATTTCAGTAAACAAATACTTAGCAGTCCACATCTTCTTGAAAACTCTACATTCAGCATCAATCTTTCTTTTTTTAGTCGACATTTTAGGGATAAAATCCGTCTTGACACCCGTAGTCTTCTTGCAACAACTTCAAATCAGTAACACAAATCACTTACGTACTTTTACGTACCTATGCACTATGTAAAAAAACACAACTTTAAAATACAAGCAATGCACATTCAACCCACGCATAATGTAAAATACGAAAATACGTTTATTTTATAGTTTCTTATGAACCTTCCGCGGGCCGGTCAGAGTCAACCAAAGGGCCGGATACGGCCCGCGGGCCGTAAAATGCCCAGGTCTGACTTAGAAGGTTCTTTTAACGTTGTTGTCATATTTTGCAGTTGGCATACATCACATTGTTGTTGTCACAGACCAGCTATTGTTTGCCACTGCTAACAAGATGTTTTGCAATACAGCTATGTCTCCAATAATGCCTGGTCCCCACTAAAACTAATTATATATATGAAATGGGTCGAAAACTACCCCTCCGTAAAACTAGGGGCAGCTTTTTTCCAGACGCAAAAATTCAAGTAGTAAGCAATTTTTTAAAAGTTTTAAAACCTGGAATGTAATCTAGAGTAAATTTTAGGAAAATTCAAAGCAGTTCATTGACATTCGGTCACGCATTTAGGAGATATAAAACAAATAAACAACATCCAGGGTCGAAAACGACCCCTCCATAAAGCTAGTGTTAACAAATAAATTTTTTTGGTAATAATGTTTTTTTCCATTTTGAACAATTGCCTCTTTATGGCCCGGAAAACTAATACATGGCAGTTACAAGCTACCTAAAGTTTCAATACTCTCAATTGCCTTTCCAATGCTAGACATAGATTAAATCAATCCAAAACTTGTACCAAAAAATGTTTTAAAAACGTTGACAAGATGAGAACAACGTTGTGTCTTTTTTTGTTATTGTAAAAATGGAAAGATAACAAAAAAAATTTACAAAAAAAGTTTGGAGGCTAAAGTTGATTTAACAAACATTGACTGATTAAAAAAAAAAAACCTTCAGTGATTTAATAAATATTGATTCCATCACCGTTAAGTATTTTTTTCTTTAAAAATTATTCAATTTTGTTTTACATTCTATGCCTTTGTAAACACACTTAATAAAACTTCACAAGCGTTGCTCTTAGACTTTATACTCCCTAAAAGTAAAATCTAATCCAATTGATTTTAACCGGTAATCTTGGAAATAAAAAAAAGGAAAAAAAAAAAAAATGAAAGTCAAAATATGATAATACTGTAATTTTCAAGTTTTCAACTAAAATTTTTCTTATTTATTTTATTTATTTTTATTTTTACTTATAATCAACTTGAAATTAATCAAAGTGCATGTAGAAATAAAGATTGTGAATAAGGAAGCAGCGACTAAACGAAGTACGTTATTACATGCACAACGTCAGTTCGCCGTACCTTTGAACAAAGCGATGTGATGTTAATAAGAAAAGGAAAGCGAAAAAAAGATAATTAATACACACATCCGAGCCATATTCAGAGAATGTTGTATAATCATGGGTGGGAGAAACAACAAACTCAAAGACCAAAAGGGTCTGGTCCAAAAAGGGTCAGGCAGGCAAAGAAACTCACCAAAAGAAATCCTGCCACGGGTCAAAAGGACCATTTCAAAAGCATAAAGCATTTTAAACTTTAGTTACCTTGTTTTAACCCTGCACTTTGTTTTAGAACTTAGAACTTTGTTTTAACCGAGCAATTATGTCAAAAAACTTACTTGGATAAACAAAAGAATAACACCTGCTAAAAGGAACAGACCAAGTAACACAGCAGCTGTAGAAAATATGCAAAATTTGAAATTTTGACATTTCTGTTGTTTTTCTTCTGCAAAAAATCAAAAAAGCAACAAAATAATACAAGTAGTTCCTTTTTTAGCCTTAAAGATTTAATTTTTGACAAGAACTAAATAAAGAATTGAATAAAATTTTTATTATTGTAACTATGGCCTGCAGGGGACCAGACAGCTTTAATTAAAGTTTATTAACTTGTAAGTTAATAAAATCAGCCTATGTATTGTTTTTTGACTTTTTTGTACGTTTTAAAGTGCAAGTTATTTGGTATTGAGTTTTGATGAGTTTTAATATGTTAGTAGGAAAAAGATTCTTTTTTTAGTTTATTTAACCGTTTAATTATTGTCAGAAAAAATACTAGTAGCTTTTTTCTTACTTTTTAGAGTATGGTTACCATGGTTTCAGAGTCGGAGGTTTTAAGAAACAATCTGAGTTGAAATCGGAATATATTATCCGTATCGGAATTTTGATAACCAACTTCTTTTTTTAGAAAACACTAACAACTTTTTAGGGACAAAAACTAAAAAATTCGTGACAGATTTAAAGTTAAGACCTTTTTTTGACCAGCATAATTTTAAGCAAATTGTATTTTGGATAAATCTATCGTCCTTATTGGGGAGTCGGAGTCGGAAGCCTTGAAATTCTAAAAGATGAAGTAGGAGTCGGATCTTAAACCTTCCGACTCCGCAACCCTGACGGTCATTCTTGATTTAATTTAAAAAAGATGTAAAAAATCTTTACAAAACACTTTTAATTTCTTAGCAAAGCGCTTTTTTTCAACCTGGTAGTCACAATTCAGTGTAGGTTGTTTTGATTTTTTTGGGGGGCGCGAGAGAAGTTACACCATGTAAAATATTTAGGAAAAATCAAAATCAAAATTATTGTTTCAGAATTTATATATAAATATTTTTTCGCAATTGATTTATGGCAGGAATAATAGGACTACTCAGAAAAAATCCTACTTTAAACTTATTTTAAGAACAGTTACAAACATTACAATTAAATATAAAAACTTTATTGGTTATTACGTCATTTTATATAATTGAAAAGCTAAACACAGTTTTTACTGACTGGTGCAGCAAGACAAACATCAAAACATGCAGCAAATTTGTTGAGTACGGCGAAAACGAGCCACAAAAAAATTATTCCAGGAACAGTTTATCTGCAACCTAGATACTTGTACAAGCTCAACATTTCAATGGGCGCGTATGGACTGAACTACACACACACTTTTATAATCGCCAGCAGGGGAGAGTTGAAGGCCAAGTTATCTAATTATACGTCTTCAAGCGGGTATGGAGAAAAAAATAATTTTTTTTTAAAAAAGAGGGATTGCACTATATTTAAAAAGTTTTTACTTTTGAGTCCTGCATAAATAACTATTTCTTAAAAGCTACTTTTTATTGTTTTCGTGTTTTTGATGGCGTTACTTAAAGATGAAAAATTACGGATTCGACACGGGGAAAGTTAGAGAAAATTGCTTGCAGGTATGGATGGGTAGGGGTCGCAAAATAGCGGCCAGGGTAGATTTCTAAGGCATTCTATTTCTACAGCTGAAAATAGAGAGTAAATAATCAACTAAAAAAGACGAATAAAATAATTTAAAAAATTTCTTGTTCAACCATATTGGAAGCACCTAGCTGGACGAAATAGAAATGCTTATTAGATAAAGCGTGTTAGAGCGGTATTGCAATTAGCACATTAATCAAACGAAAATTGCAAAAGCTGATTACTAACTATCTTACCCTTTATGTCGGGAATTTTTTTTTTTTTTTCAATCCATATAGGTTATATTTAACATTGTGATGTAAAAAAAATAATTTTTTTGTTTTTTTAAAAGTATTCAAAGGGGACATATATGTCCTAATAGGCGTTAAGAGTAAAATTCTCTTTTTTTTCTAAAGCGCCGTATATGTCTAATCGGCTTTTCAACGACTTTACGAGCACTTTTGCAAAGCTGCGTTGCTGCCGTACTAAACGTATACCAGAACTTAACTTGATTAAACTTTTATGTTAAATTGTACTTTGCTTATACGTAGAATGAAAAATAATAATTACAATGGCACTTGAATTTAAAAAGATTTTATTCGTTGTGAAAAATATAAAAACAGCTTTTATTTTTGGATCAACACAAATGCACGTTACATTTCATGCAGTACATGAATATTTTGCCGTTGCACCCCGGAAGTTTACACGTCATTCGTTTGTCCGAACAAGCGGAAAAATGTCCAACTTTATTCAAGCGAATATTTTTTTGGGGAATTGGTGCAGAAGCATTTCCGGTTTTTTTCTTTTTCTTATATTCAACTTCCACAGAACCGAAAGACGGCCGTTTTGCCACTTTTCATGAGCGAAAAAGCAATTTGAGTTTTAAACTCACTCAATCCCATTTGTTTTCATTTGGAAATTTTTAATTTTACAGCATCTCGTCGATACAACAGCCAAGAATTCACAACAGCCATATCAAAAAGATGAAAGATGATGCGATGATAATATTTTTTTGATCGGTACGACATCCTATGCAGTGATACCATTTGATCTTGCAAATTCACTCCGCCCATGTTTTTGTTATGTATAGCCACAGTATTTGGGCGAGAAACTTCAATAATCGCCTTTTGCTTTTTGTCATACCGACTGCAAACGCCTTCAGGCAGGTGAGCAGTAAATGTCGACACTAAACAGGCAGACCTGGCGACTTACTTTAAAGTAAAACTAAACAAATCGCTCATATTCAGTCACCATTTTGTGTTATTGCGTAAAAATATCTTCAAGTGTGACGCTGCTGAAGTGACTTGCGAAAATGGGGTGTTGGAATAGGTTTGCCCTGAACAGCTTTGGTTAAGGTCAATCGCCTTCTTTCAAAGTAGAAAAGTCAAGGTCAATCGCCTTCTTTCAAAGTTCAAAGTAGAGGGCTATACACATATAAAATAAAAGTAAATTATAATATAAAATAA
Organism: Diplosoma virens; assembly: GCA_963680785.1. NCBI lineage: Eukaryota > Metazoa > Chordata > Ascidiacea > Aplousobranchia > Didemnidae > Diplosoma > Diplosoma virens. The sequence continues at coordinate 9,525,059 of OY796882.1, forward strand.
AATATGGTAAAATATTTATTACTTGCCTGGGTTAGTTATTTTGTGTGTTTGAAGCGTGGGCTTGACATCCTTTCGCGATTTCTTTAATATTAGGACGTATGTGCGATAAGCAGACTCTTAGTTCTTCCTCAACACATTGAATATTTTGTCCTTTCTTACATTTGATGTTAGTTAGTGACGAGAACCCTAATTTACACAAATATGATGTAGAAAATTGAATTACTGTAGAATGGACAAAACTTTTTTAGCTGTTGAAGGATATTCTTCTCTGATAGAAATCCAAAACTTTTCAAATGACAGCTCGTCATATTTAATTTTTAATCCTCGGTCACTAGATATTGAAGCCAATTCCTCTTCTTCGGCTAATATTAAGCCAGCATCAGTTGGAATTTCCCTGAAAGGGTTTCTAATCCAATTATAATGGTCTACATTTAATGATGGGAAATAAAATTTCAATTTTTCTTCTAAATTTTTTAAATGATCAACTATGATAGGCATCATTTCCTTTACGTGGGTTTTGCTGACGGAAGGAAACATTTTAAAATTACCGTTTATATAATTTCTTTTCCATATTGTTACTTTTTTCTGAAATGCGCTTAACTTATCTGTCGACGTTAGGATATTTTCATTTTTTCCTTGCATGCTTCTGTTCAGGTTATTAAGATGCTGAAATATGTCTACCAAATACGCGAACTTAGAATTCCAGAATTCATATTTCAGATATTCACTGAAAACTTTATGATTTATTTCTTCAAAAAATGGGAGCAGCTCTTCTCGGAGTTCATGCACACGACAGAGTACCTTTCCCCTGGACAGCCACCTCACTTTGCTGTGAAAAAGTAACCTTTTGTGCTGTAAATCCATGCCAATACAAATTGGTTCAAATAAACCACACTTTAATGGCCTGCTTTTAATAAAATTAACCATTTCGATAACTTAATTTAAAACTTTTCTCAATTCATCTCCTAATGTTTTTGCAATTAAAGCGTCTCTATGTAGAAAGCAGTGAGTTGTAATGATGTTGGGATTTTGGCTTTCCTTTACAAGTGTTGTAAATCCTTTCAAATACCCCACCATAGAAGGAGCTCCATCGGTACAAATGCCAATACATGACTTCCATGATAAGTCCCATTTTACGAGATAGTTATTTGAAATTTCAAAAATGTCTTCACCTTTAGTAGTGCCTGGCATTTCTTTGGAACATAAAAACTGATTAACTATTTGATCGCCGTAAATAAAACAAATGAAAGCTAATAGATGTGCTTTGTTAGTGATATCCGTTGATTCATCAACTTGCAAAGCAATAATTGAATTTTTAAGTTTATTACGGCAAACATTTTCTTCGATATCAGCTGACAATGCCAAAATGCGCCTTCATACTGTATTATTTGACAAAGGAATTTTATTGATTTATTTTTCAGCTTCATCTACGAACATTGTCTTAACCATCTTTCTGCATGCAGGTAGAATGATTAACTCTGCTAAAGTATGAGACTTCAAGTTCTGTGCAATCAGTTCAGATATTTCTAAAGAAGCAATTTGAGTCTTTTCAGAAACAGTCGTTTTACTTTTAAAAACACTAGCTTGCTTTCTATTCTTTTCCAGCAATCTTTTAAAATAGTTTAAATCTTTTCCTTGAAGATGCGGGTGCTTACTTTTAAGATGTCTACTTAATTTACTGGGTAGCATTGATTCATTTGACATCTCACATCCGCATACCAAACACAATGGGGAAGGTTGATCTTCATTTCGATTCCAAGAAAATCCAAAGTGTAAATACGTGTCATCATATTTGCGATTAGGTCTATTAGCTTTCTTAATGCGAGGTTTTTTTGCATTTAATGAGTTCTCAATACTAAATTCGTTCTCATCAAAATTGCGTTTCTTGTTAAGAAATTTATCCATTATATATGGTAGTATAAAACCTAAAATATTATACAAACTGAACTAAATAAAAAAAATTTAATAAATACATTAATATGGAAACTTACGATTTTCGGTTGACTTGAAAGCTTGAGAAAAAGCAGGAACAGTTGTAATAAACTATTGCCCATCTAGTTCTAGTCGCTGACTGAAAAAGACCAATGAATTGAATGCATTGCACGGTTTTAATAAGAGGCTATTTTTAGATAAAATGACACAGCATCAAATTGCAATATCTGCTAGTTAACTACACCCTGCAGACTTCTTTAAACTGTGCGCGCGCGTGTCTAGCACTCATTCTCTCGGTCAGAAGGTGAGCCATCAGCTATAAGTATTAGAGCATATCATACTGTTTCCATCAGTAACTTTTAGTCTCTGACTTTTTTAAGAAAACAGCAATTTTATTTAGTCTTTGACTCCACTCGTGTGGAGCAGCATGCCAGGAAAAGGATTTTTGTGCCAAGCATATAGCTATAATAATTGCAATATCGGAAATCTCATAACTTCAGATGGTCATCGTATCTGATTTCATAAATTCCCGAAAATGAAGAATTGTGCAAAAAATGGGTCGTAAATTTACGAAATGCAAGTGTGGCGCACCTAGCTACCCCTTGCGGCGCACCATTTGAGAAACGCTGGTCTAGATATATGCAAGCAAAGAGCACCTTCCAGTTCCTTCCCCCAATTGTAAAAGGTTTCCCAAAAAAATAGTCTCAATAGGGTTAAAGTATGAAGTTTGAACTTTTTCTTTTAATAATTGTTACTGAAGTTTATGGTGATGGGATAAATTTTTGTGTAATCTTTATTGTCTGGCAGAAATAAGGTTAATACCTATAAATAATAAAGGGTCATTTTTGACCATGATGGCTTTAAGTAAAATTTTGCATTACGATTTGTTTCTATCACCTCTTTTTCTCTGTAACACTTATATAAATGGTAAAGTTATTCTTTTATTACAAGAGAAGGAGGTCAAATCCTAAAAGAACAAGACAACTTTTAATGCATTTTGCTGTAACTTTTTTTCTAAAGACAGTAACTTTGCAGACAGTTACGTCAGAACTAGGTTAGAACTGGGTAAAAATTAAAACAGGTGATAAAGCTTTTGAAGCAATAAAGAATACGATAATTGCTAGATGATTGAGATTTTAAAGAAAAAGACAATAAAACAATATAACTATAGCAGTAATTGTGCAGAAGTTGCACATGTAGCGCATAAATCTATCACGCTATAAAATTACGAAATTGTGTTACATGCCATGGAACGAAGTTGTGCCAGATCTTACGTGTCATTAGAAGAGCTAAAATTTTTCAATATACTTCAAATGGCAGGGAGAGTTTTAGTTGCAAAAAACACTCTAATATACATTTGTGAAACAAAGAGTAGGGTCGGCCTATTTTTTACCATTTGATGACCAGACATCGATTCTAAAAATTGAGAAAAGGTTTAAAGTTTATCATATCAACAGTTTCCGAACAACGAGAAAATTAAATAATTTTTTCTTGATTTAAAACGTTTGGAATTCTTCCTAGATAATTTTTAAAGTGTTTCATCCCTAATTTTGTTTTTACCATTGATCAGCAGTTATTTTCTTGCAAGTGATACTACCCTTTCATACAATACATGCTTTCAAAACTAGACGAATTCAGTATCGATTCTGACTTCTGTTGATGCCAAGTCTAAATTTTTTTGCAATGATAAACCATGTTTTGGCAAGTAACCTGTAAGCAATCCTGGTCATAGTTTTCTTGCTGAAGTATGCATGTAGCTGATGAACTTTAACAGAGTAATTAAAAGCTCAAAAAACTATCATTGTTGGCATCATAAAAAACAGGAAAGGTTCCTGATGTTGATTCTATGATACATTTAAAGACATTGCATTCTTCAGAAAACTGCATATCACCATCTGATTATGTACGTAGAGTTTACAAAGGCAAAAAAAGTAAGATTTTTTATCTTCTTAGCTCTATGCGCGAATCCGTTCAAGTTGATAAAAAACACCGCAAAAAGTTACCAGAAAAGAAAAGTACTGTAATGCCAGCAAAATAGAAGTTGTAAGATTTGATCCAATGGTAAAGGAGCACACATCCAAAAGTTTTACTTGGAGTTGCCATGTGGCAGCTTTTTTTGAAGTTTTTTATGTAACGTGCATCAACGCATTTATTGTTTACAAACTAACTTGTCGGTAATTTTTCTTAAACTTATCCATGATTTATACATAAAAAGAAAAAATCTGCAAGGGTTAAGCTTTAACACTTCCGCCATTTATACGAAAAACCACTGCGGAAATGACGTCAATGCCATGTAGAAGCAGGCTAAAAGAAATTTTTTTATCAATGCGTTATGTGCATGAAAATGTTTTGTGGCAAGGGATTCTAAAACATATTTGCAGTTATTGATAGTGGAGCACACATGCTTGAGCATACATGTGTATAATCAAATTATGATCTCTATGTTTCTGATGAAACTAAAACATACATGTTCTGACATACTTATTTGTGGCGCACATGTCCCTTCTAGAGTTGCAAACATAAAATGCTGTAATTTTATAAACTAATAAACGACTACGCAATGAAACTTGTGATAAATGGTAATGTTTTTTTTTAACTTGTACAATAAAAGTGTTTTAAATATTTACATACATTATTTACATTCTATTTGAATAAGATACCCCTGATGATCCCTTTTGTGGGTGAAACAGTCTGTAGGGCTTTTAACTTTGTTTTTATTCCCGTGTTTTTGCTATTGTTAATTTAAGCTCTAACTTTGTTATTGAGCACTTTAGAAGTACTGATTTTCATACAGTGTTACATTATCTTGATATAGGTTAACAAATTTTATAATCAGCGTAGCAAATTCACACGGTTTCAGTTAAGCTTTGAATCGAAACTTTCAAACGCAAAACAAACACAATAGCGTGTTGTACTAAAAACAATTTTAAAAGAACCAAGCTGTCAAAAATGACCGCATGATTCTTTAAAGTTGTAAAAAATTGTAATAATTCTTATAATCTACGTAAATCCAATCAAATAATAAAAATATGAAAATATATCTTTGATCGCGAGACCAATTATAAAATATACGAGATCGAGACCTACACCGTATCATTTCGAGACCAACACCAATACAACCAGCACAAGTTCAAGATCGAAACCTAAAACACAAATTGGTCTCCAGATCCGCATAAATGTACTGTATATAGATTTTTTTTGAAAAAAAAGAACTTTTTAAATTGCCTGATATTACAGTTTAGATTGTTATAAGTCACCCAAAGGCTTTAAGTAGGTGTTAAACCACTGTAAACTTGGAATAAAAACTTTTTAATTAATAACCAACTGTCCTAAGAATTTGTTTTTGTTTAAAATATGAAACGATTCAAATACGAAAGGTCAAGTAAAAGTTATTAAACGCTTTGTTTTTGTTTTTGAATATTTAGCAGAAAATTTAACTAAAACTTTGGAATTTACTTTTACTCCTTTTAATGACTTACACTGGTTAATATACATCTGTTTGCAAAGATATTTCATTGTTTTTGAATATGTTTGGAGAGCTGATTTCGAAAATGACATCTGTTTTATCAGATTGGCTTTAGTTTTTTAACTAATTTTATTGTTTGATTTATACGACAACCAGTATTTTAAGTACAATGATGCTAAATTTTACGGCTATATTGCAATTAGGTAAACTGCACATCCTAACGGTGGCAAAAGCTTACAAGAGAAGCATTATTATAAAAAAATTTGTATGCATTGCTATCTATTAAATCTATTAAAATGAATGAAAAAGTAATGGACCTTGATGCTCATCTTGATTTCTAAATTTTTAAATTGAATTTAAGAGAAAATGTATGAATATGTAACTGCTTGTTTTAATGTTTTTTATATAATTCTTGACGAGCAAAAAATCCCTCGCGGTTAAATCTTAATCAATCATTGACTTGTTAAAAGTTGGATTACTGGCAAGTGTTTAGATCTGTGAGCCGTGAGATATCCTTGCTTTGAGTTTTCTTTGATGATTTCAGAAAAAAATCTGTAAAGATAACTTAAACAGCAATGATCAACTCACAATGCTTTCCCCAGCTGCTTAATTTAAACTTTTTTGATGTGGAGAGGAAAAAGAATAATTTTTACAGAAAACAAGAAGATCATTTATGACATAGTTTTATCAAGTCATAAATGAATTTTTATTGGCAAAAAAAGAAAAGATTTTTGTTCAGTTGTGTTATACGTGTATTTCTTAGGGTTTCAAACTACAGCTTTCTAACAAATTTTCTTTTTCAAAATACTATTCATTTAAGTTGGACTCTTGATAACCTCTATACCACTAAATTTTTGAAGCTAACCGGCAATTCATCGTTAATATTTTTATTGTAAATTGTTGATTGTTGAGAAGACAATATGAATCACAAGCAGTACAATAAAACTATAACATCATCATCATGATTGTCTTAGAGACGGTTTGTTTTTATCGCTTGGATTAAGAGAACAAAGATGAGATATACTTAGAATAAACTCAATCAAGTATCACAAATTAATTATAATTAATAAAATTAATCAACGCAAAGAAAAAGATAATGAAATAAAAAAACAGACGCAATCTTTCTCTTCTTCGACGACATCGGTTTGGTGATTTTGTTTTTCTCCCCAAAACATTGTCTTCAATTTTTCCAACTACAAGCTTACAACAACCCAGGAATTTGTATTGAAGCATGTATCAAACTTTTGTTTGCCACCGGGTAATGTGAAAAGGCATGAGGTCTTCGCTGAGTTATTTTTGGTCAGTTATTACATCACAAGACTCATTCAAATGAACGATTGTCGGCTCTTCGAACAAAATTAGATGACGTAGCTCATTCATATAGTGACACTCCGGTAAGTGTTGGTGATTGTTTGATGAAGAAAAAATATCTACAAATACCCAGGTCTCTTTGCTCGAACAGTGATATTTTAATAACAAAACCGGACAAAGATCCTGGCGTTGATGTTATGAATAAAAGTGACTCCATCCTCAAGCTGGAAAAGATTTTGCATGATACCACCAAGTTTAAATTGATTGGCCCATCCTGTGATTTTTATAACACAGCTAAAGTTGAGTACAAAATACAACGTCAACTTCTACAATTGAAAAAAATTGGTCTACTACCACTAAGCCTATACAAAACTATCAGAACAACCAGATTACAACGACCTCGGTTGTATGGATTACCCAAGACTCATAAACAAGATTTACCATTGCGACCGATTCTATTTATATTTTTGATTCTGTCCTACTTTTAAATTCTACTAACTGCATTTAAGCTTCCACCACACTTTTTCTCAAATAAATTAGACAGTTTGATCTACCCTTTTCTGCTTTCTTTTGCTCTTTTGATATATCCAGTCTTTGACTAATATTCCCCTGGCAAAAACTGTTAATATTTCTGCTGACGCTCTTTATAGCAGCGACTTTATAGCTCCGTCTTTTCCGCGTGACGTTTTTATTGAGCTGATGGAAACAGCGAATAAATCTGTTGAATTTCGTTTAAACAAGGTCATGTACCAAAAAAATAAATGGTGTAGCCATGGGCTCCAACTTGGGTCCTGCGGTGGCTAACATTTTTGTCGGTTATTATGAATCTTTATTATCCAGAAGAGTGAAGAAAACACCTATGTACTATCGCTACGTGGACGACACTTTTGCTATCTTTGATAGAGAAAATGATTGCGATGAATTTCTTCACCAGTTAAACGGCTTGATCTGTTAAATTTCTTCATCAATTAAGTTTGATAGAGAAAATGATTGCGTTGTCTCAGATGGCAGAATGCATCCTCACAGCCTGGGACTTTAGTATGTCTGTTATTGCTCTCGAAACGGAAAGTTATGCACCCATTCCGATGTTTAGTAAGGGTCTGCTAATCGGCAAAAGTTCTTTTCAGGAAGGGGTATTGCATGGAAAAAACTTTCCTTTTCATGGTACATTGTTAACAAGTTCCGAAGACCCACACTATTCTTCAACTGAACATCGAAGGTCTCACTGCAAACAAGATGAATGTTCTTCGTTACCTTGTTCTGCAGTCTGAGGCACTGGTCATCTTACTACAGGAGACTCACTGCACTGAAGCTGAGAAGTTGGTACTTCCAAGCTACTAACTAGATGGGTCTTCTTTAAGCAGAAAGCCTTGCCAGGTTTGTCCACGAGCGACTAAGGTACACGTTATTGAACCAATCTCCACCAACATTGGAGATCAAGTGGTTGTGTGTGGACGTTGATTGTTATAAAATATTCAACGTCTACAAACCTCCACTAACGCGATTGCGTTCCCTAGATCTCCCAGTGTTTCCTCACCCCTGTCTTTATGCTGGCAATTTTAACTGTCGTAATGCTGATTGCGGTTACGATAATAACAGTCCGGACGGTAAGTGCTTGGCTGGCTGGGCAAGTATTAATCATTTTGCCCTCTTATACAATGCTAAGGACACCGCCAGTTATTACTCCGGCCGGTGGAACACTGGCACCAATCCAGATCTAGCTTTCGCTTGCATAGTTCCTAACAGTCGCTTATCGGATAGACGTGTCCTTGAAAAGTTTCCCAGGTCGCAACATCGACCTGTGCTTATTACACCACCAAGGTTTGCTCTGGCAGTGCCAAGCATGCCTATTAAGCAATGGAAATTCCGAAAGGCCAATTGAAATCATTATAATGCTTTGACAAATAAATTCTTAAAGACTTTATTGTCGCATGATTCACTTGATGTGGATCCGGTTTTCCAGGACTTCTGTAACATCTTGTCAACGATTACAGGACAGAATTTGTCAACACGTGCCAAAATGTATTAGAATCGACCAAATTCCAAACTCGTGCAACAGTAAAAGTGAAGGAAAGTAATTTTAAAAGTTTTCTCAAAACTGCAGAATGCGAATTAAAAAATGATATTAGCTTGCTAATTATTGACCATTTGATATTGCTTCAGAATAAAATTAATAATTACTTTCCCAATCTTGAAATTCAAGACTATGATTGGATCAGAAATCCATTTATTTCAACCGACACAAAAAACCTTTCTCTTGTTAAAGAAAAATTAGCTGAAATTAAAAATGATCGAAGCCTGTTCATGATGTATAAAGAGAGTGATTTGGATAGATTTTGGGTTTGCGTTTCAAGAATTCATTTGAACATAGAAAATAAAACCTTAAAAATTCTTCTACAATTTTCGACAACATACATTTGCCAAGAGTCCTTTTCAACAGTGACTACTATAAAATCAATGAAACGTGGAAGCTTAAAAATGCTTGATGACGAAATGCAATTGTCTTTATCTTACATTCAACCAAATATTAGAACACTTTGTTCATTCCATCAAGCTCATGTACCTCATTAAAGTTTTAAGTTGAGATTTTTCTGCAAAATGATTTTACTTGTATCTGAAGTAAAAAGTTATTTGTGTTTACTGAAATGTGTTTAAAATGTGTCGCGACTATATTTGATTTTAAAAAGTATGTCACCAATAAAAAAGTTTGGAAAGGCCTGTTTTAAATGAACAAAAATCCGTAAAATCATACAATTTAAAGACATATATGGAAGTAATTTTTGAGCATCATACAACTTTTTAACAATTTCGGCACTTTCAACCGCTCTCCTCCAGTTGTAATAGCTTTAATGCTAATTCACAGTAAAAGTGTTGTTTTAACAATTTTTGACATAATAGATGACATAGGTTTAATGTAAAAAATGTCTTTTAAAATGGAGTATATTCACACCTCAAACAAATAGAAAATATCTCCTACATTTCTGCTATTGTAGCAAAATTATTGTAAACTTTCTTTCTTTCCGAGTTTGCTAATTGTTAACCATAATTTAACTAAGGGGGTTCCTCAAAGGACCCTCCTTATATAAAAACGATATAACTCGTAAAGTTTAGATAATAAAAACCTAAAATTTTATGACTTTTCCTAAAATTTATTCCAAAATATTTTGGTATTTTACTTGAGCAAATCCGATAGGTAGTTTTAGTGTAGCAGGCTATTTCTTTGACTTACCTTATGATTTTCGTACATTTTTTGTGTGCAAAAACTATGAGATAAGTCAAAAAACATTTTGAATGTCTTGCTGTGTTTGTCAAGATTACTGCCTCACGTAGTAGTTATTTATTTTTCCAGCAGACTGTGATAATCTCACTATGTCGCAAAACAAAGCAAGCAGCGAAAATTTGAGGACCTTCAACTTTATGCAAAATAAGAAAAGACTAATAGCAAATACACTATATTAAAAGTAAAGACATTTGACTAAACTAGAATAAATTTTTTCCAACATATCAAAAATCAACTGCGCAGCTACTGTCCGTTAAGAGTATTGGACATGTAAACTTAGGGTCCTCCGAGGACCCCCCTTTGGTAGTCAACAGAAAAAAACAGCCTAGGTAAATAAGGGTTAAAGTGGAGTTATTTTTAAAAAAGTTGAAATGGAACAAAAATGTAACACCTTGATAAGAGAGCTTACTTTTTTCGAGTTGCATAAAATAGCAAGGTCTGTAAAATAATCCTCCTTGCTTCCATTTTGTAGAAATTATAACTAATTTCATTTTTAACGTATAAATAGAAAAAGTTTTATAGATAAAAAATTTAAATAGAAAAAGTGTACTACTTAATTATTTTAATTCATATAGAATTTTGCGTATTTCCCCCGCTTTCTCGTTAGTAATCATTAGCTATTCAGGCTTGTTAATTAAGGAAAATCTACGAGGAAGTAACAGATAAAATAAAAAATTACTGCCGAGATTTAATTTCTTCTAAACTTAAAAATTAAATGCTATTATTCTTTATATCAGTTTAGTAGGTGCTTTTAAAACTACAAATAATAAAAATACACCGCAAGCTTTTAGAATTTTTGGTTTTTAGAAAATGTATACAATCATTATGACAAAATTTAATCAATTAAAAATTGTTTGATGAGAAAATGTTAGTTTAGAACTATTAAACGTTGAATAAAAGGAGAAAAAAATAAGTTGGACAGTAAACTAGTTTAAAACATTGCGTGTATTTATTTTTTTTTCGTTGTACCAGAAAGAACATGACTATTTTCAAACCTGTTGCATAAGAGATTTCTAACAATTGAATATACTGTAATAGGGTGGATTTGGTGGTTAAACATTTTGCATGACATAACTAAATATCAGTTCTATCAACTGCGCTTATACAGTATTTAGATGATTGGATGGCAATACTACACACAATACTACTATAAGAAAAATAGCAACTATAGGGACTACCTTGACATTCTGGATTATTTATATAATCTAACATCTTGATTTTTGTCAACTTTAACTCTTTTATTTTTATCTTCAAACTTCATAAAAGTTTTATGAATATATTCATAAAACTTTTATGCGAAGTATGCGCAGACAATTGGAAACTACCGCTTGAAACCACAAGCAATTGAAATATACAATTCTCTGAAATTTCGGAAACTATAACAGCCTGTTCATTGTTAATATCCTTATTGTAAAATGTTGATTGTTGAGAAAACAATATGAATCACAAGCAGTACAATAAAACTATAATATTATCATCATGATTGTCTTCGAGACCATCTGTTTTTATCGCTTTGATTAGGACAACCAAAACTGAGATAAGCTTGTATGCTAACTGATTCTATATGCTAACTCAATCAAGTATCACGAATTGGTTTCGAAAATTTTAAGTACTTTTTTCCGATTAAAACTTTTCGTTTGTTGTTTTCATTTTCTTATAAAAGTTTTATTAACATGAATTATCAAAACTTCTTGCAAACACACAAGTTGAAAAACTATTAGGAAATGTTTTTATCAAAACCTTTATTAATAACTTAGAAAATTTTTAAATTTTTTAATTACCGTATATCCCGGCGTATAAGACAACCGTCAGATAAGACGAGGTACAAAATTTGAATAAAATTTTGTACATTTATCATATATCGGTTGTATAAGACGACTGCTAAATCACGAAACCATGTTTGTTTAGTCGTATAACTTTTTTCTCTTCTTGCATGTTTTTCTTACAAGAGTTACATTTGTTACGCACCAACGCACACTTTTTTCCTAATATCGATGTTAATCTCTCGCTTTTTTTCCGATTTACGCATCAATGCACGTTTTCATATAAAATAAAAAAAATCTTCTTGTGAAAATTAAGATATGACTTTTATATTGGTTGTATAAGACGACCCCAATTTCTAAGGGTGGGTTTTTGCACTTTAAGGGTCGTCTTATACGCCGGGATATACGGTAGTTTGGAATTTTTAAACATCAAGGAAACCGACAAAAAACACGAAAAACATTTAAAATATTATTGTAATCGTTTTTGTTTGTGCAAAAAGTACATGATTATTTTCAAAACTGTTGGATAAGAGGTTTTCAATTTAAAATTTTAAATCTGAACGTAAAATTAAGAAAAATAGGAACTATCTGGCATTTATATTGATATTCTGAATATTTTATTTAAAAAGTAAAGCGGAAAAATAAATAAAGGTTTTCTAATTTTTTTCTAAAAAAACGCAATTGCAAATTATTTTAATTTTCTTTGGGGATTTAATTAAATTTGGAGTTTATCTGTGAGAACATTGCACAAAATCTTTGTTGTTCAATGTAAATTACTTTGTTTTGTGTACATTTACTATAAAACTGGACAAGCAAAAGTATGTGCACATGTTGTTTATCTGTGTGGTTTGTATGCCAATGTGAAAATGTCGCTCTTTGCGGTAAAACAATAAGAGATGTGGCTCTTGGTCTTTGACTGGTTGGCCACCCCTGTTCTCTCTCTCTCTCTCTCTCTCTCTCTTTCTTGTATATAGTACTTTATATATGAATAAAACTTTTAAAAAGTTCAATTAAACAAGTAAAAGCAACTCGTCTGATTATTTAAAAATGTAACTTTTAAACGAAGTATACGTAGACAATACAAAACTACTGTACGACTAGTCACTGCTATAGCAATAGAACCATATATTTGTATTTATTGCACTCGACTGAGTAGTTAATGTTCAAAGACCAAAGATTTTTTATACGCAGTAGCATTTTGTTAATTTTTTATGCTTTGAACCACTTTTCTATAATTCTAACAGATCGGTGAATTAAGTGGTTTATAATGCATTTTCTTTATTAGCTGTTTGCTATGAAGCCCTCATGAGGTGGGTTACATATTGTATCAATTTGAAATATCTGTATTAGTCCAATCTGTAGCTTGATTACGTCTGAAATAAAAGCTGTTTTCCTGTTTTTTAGGAGTGAATGTGAATGTTCGTATAAAAAAAAAATTAATGCAAATGTATTTTTTAATTTTTTTGGAGATTGATTTTAATTTGTATTTTTACAATAATCAAATGTTTAAATCTTTTTTCTAAAAAATTTTTTAATTTATTAATAATATTATTGAATAAAAAATTTCCATCGAGCATTTAGACATCGTGCCGTATTTTTATGTTAAACTAATTAAAATGTGGCACTTTCTTTTTAATATAAATAACACAAATTTATTTTTGATGTAGTTTTGTCTGTAAAATGTTGTGGTAGTTAAAGGACAACCGTACCTGATATGACCTTAGTTCAGTGAATTAATTCGTTATGGCGTTTTGCTTTTGATAAAAACACTTTAAAAAATTTTTTATGATGACTGTGTCGGCAAAATATTGTAGTAATTTATGTTCATATAACCATTATAGATGTTAAAGCACTAAATAAAATGTGTTAACTGGACAGCTTTGATTTTAAATCTTCTAAAACTGGTCACAATACGCGTGTGAGTTAGCTATAACTATTACCCATATCTCGTTGCTCTCATCCAATCGATAAGAACAGACAGTCTATATGACGATGATAATAATGATGATATTATGACTTTATTGTGTTGTGGGTGATTTTTGTTTTACACAACAATTAACAATTTTTAACTGAAGATGGCGATAACGTGGTTTAGATTTCACAGCTTGGTAGTACCCATATTGCAATCGTTTTATTTAAAATAAAAATAATTTGCAAAAATGAATAAATTAATCACAAAAAGATATTTTAATTTCATATAATAAAACATCATTTGAAAGCCTTTTAAATGAAGGTCAAACTGAATGAGACCAATCAAAACTTAGTGGCCATAGGTATTAGTCAATTTTGCAACCAAACAAAAAAGAAACTTATGACTTTTAGCCTATATTACTTTTTTTGGTATTTACTCATTTTATACTCTAATAATCAACGTTCTATAAAATTTACAAACTAAGTTAAGTTGTCCTTGTAAGGTTGTTTTACTTCAAGTCTTTGGTAGTTTTACCATGCACTTTTCTTAAGTATTGGTACATTTATCTAGAGGCAGCTTAATTGGTAAATATAATTAGCTGGTTTGGTCGTATAGCAGTAGCAAGTTTTTTGAAACACTGTGTCATTGCATTATTGTATCTATACTTACTTCCAGTTATATTGTGTTTTCCAATTGCCTGCGCGTACTTTGAATGGAATAACCATTTTTAAATGATGAAAAATCAAACACGATTTTACTTGTTTGGATGAATTTTTAAAAAGCTTTAAATGTATACTATAGAGTTTTTATAAAGTTTAGACGAAAATAAAATGTTTAGAGCTAAAAAAAATCAAGATAGCAGATTAAATAAATTATCCAGAAAGTCAGGATAGAGTCGCTATACAGTTGCTATTTTTCTAATAGCCATATTATTTTTACGTTTAAATTTAAAACTCTAAAAAACATTTTTGAGGCTAGAAACGGTATTGAATAATTATAGTTACAAAAAAAATGTAGTATCGCCATCTCAATCTTTTAAATTTATGCACCGTTTTACGACTGGTATTTAATTGTAGCTTTCAAAGTGCTCAACTCTCAAATCCACGCTATTATACTTTATTGAATGGAAAACCTCTTATCTAATAGTTTTGAAAATAATCATGTACTTTTTGCACAAACAAAAACGATTACAAGTAATATTTAAAATGTTTTTTGTGTTTTTTGTCAGTTTCCTAGATGTTTAAAAATTCCAAACTAATTAAAAAATTTAAAAATTTTCTAAGTTATTAATAAAGGTTTTGATAAAAACATTTCCTAATAGTTTTTCAACTTGTGTGTTTGCAAGAAGTTTTGATAATTCATGTTAATAAAACTTTTATAAGAAAATGAAAACAACAAACGAAAAGTTTTAATCGGAAAAAAGTACTTAAAATTTTCGAAACCAATTCGTGATACTTGATTGAGTTAGCATATAGAATCAGTTAGCATACAAGCTTATCTCAGTTTTGGTTGTCCTAATCAAAGCGATAAAAACAGATGGTCTCGAAGACAATCATGATGATAATATTATAGTTTTATTGTACTGCTTGCGATTCATATTGTTTTCTCAACAATCAACATTTTACAATAAGGATATTAACGATGAACAGGCTGTTATAGTTTCGAATCCTGGTAATATAAAGGTTATTAAGAGACCAACTTGAATGAATAACATTTCGAAAAAAAAAATTTGTTAGAAAGCTGTGGTTAGGAATCCTAAAAATATAATTCTTTGAAAGGCGAAAAATTAAATTTTAAAGTTTTAGCTAAATTTTCCGTCCAGTATCCGAAAATAAATAAAAAATGTTTAATAACCTTTATTTTTTATTTTTTCTTACTCATATTATATCATTCCATATTTTGAAACAAAAAGAAACTCTGAGCGTTTGTTGGTAATTGATTAACAAATTCTTATTTAAAATTTATAGTAATTTACCATCTACTTTAGATATTTGTTAAACTTATAACAGAATAAACTATAGCTGGAACTTGCTAAAGTAATTTTTTTGAGCAAAATTTACCGATTTTTATCGCATATATTTGGTCTCGAGATCAATTTGTACTCGCAGTCTCGGACTTGAACTCATACTGATGGTATCGTATAGGGCTTGAAGTGATATAGATGTTTAAAAAACTAAATTAGATAATCATATGTTGCTTTTACACTTAACTTGTTTGACGTTTTAAAGCTAATTTTACTAAAATTTCGGACCATTAATTCCGACCTTATATTTTGAGCTGCCATCGACTTATTTCAACAATCATAAGAAAATCAAATATTTGAAAAATAAAAGCTGTCATAAACTTTACTCAGGAATTCGAAAGAGCCAGTTGAGCTACGTAACGCGAATACCAGTGCTGAAGAAAAGCTTTTGTTAATTTTTTATTTATTTCGGCTCCAGAAATAATTGACCGCAAGACTGAAGTTCTTAGTAGACTTAGTTTCGGCTAACTTCGAATTGATTCCTTAAAAAATTCTCTCCATAGACAGACAGAAACCACTGTCTCTAACTATCAAAGGTGGATTCGCGACACGGTGATGTGATCTCAGCTTTGGCTGATGTGAGCAAACGGTTCAAATTACAACTTGTACATATCTAAGAATTTCCAGGTAAAAAAATTACGCGATTTGCTAGATAAGTTATGATTTGTAGTTAGATAGCCTTTTAGTTTACTATGTAGCATGATTTTACAGCTAAAAATTTTGCAATAAATCACACGTTGCAGATAGTCGACCTCTTTTCTTTCCACGGCCGTAAAAGCAAAATTAAAATGTATGTAGTTGTATTTTCTGGTTTTTTTATTTGTTTGCATCAATTTCAAGCTGCTCATTCTGAGGTAAAGCCCCAACAACACATTTCTGCATAACGATAGCTAAACTTTATTGCTATATAATGGTTCACTGTATAACTGTTCAAACCTGATTTAAGTATAACTATATAAATTACTTTCATGATGTGTAACCGCTCTATTATGTAACAAAAAAGTTTATCTTCTAACAAACATACAAACGCACGATGTTGAAGTACGTGTTTTTCTAAAAAAGTTAACATTGAGAATTTCAAATTTGCATATAAATGAATAAAACAATAACCGAAATAGCTTTGGCAATGTTTACGCGGCACCTATGGAAAAGTCTTGTGACTTTCATTTTGAAAACCCCTGCAATAAGACATAATCATATGCATTGGCGAATACCCAAAAAGGACAAAAAAGATAACTTGCAGCTCGACCAATGAACTACAACTATTAGAAAGTATTTTTTATTAATTTTTTAAAATGACCATAAAAAAGTTGCATTTTTGCCATCCACTTGCTAAGCGGTTGCAATCAATTACCAAGAAAAGAAGTGCATTGGCAGAGACGAAAATACTACAAGAATTGAATGCTCACAGCATTGATGAACAAGAGTAAGTTTGAAGATTGCAAGTCACTTTCTTCACTTTGATAAACTTGAAAGTTTAGAAACAACAAACAGATTTGTCAAAGTCAGACGTTTGTTGATTGCTGTAAACAACCAATGGTTTCCACACTACAAACCCGAGCAACATCTAAGTGTTATTCAAAACACTATAAATAAACAAAGTACTACGAGAAAAAACGAGACTCCAGTACTTGGCTGTAAAATAGACTAAATATAGGAGAGCAGTATCTGATGTTTTGGAACTAGCACCCGCCCGGTTGTTAACAAGGCCGCAAGTTAACTTATCAGAGGAACACGTGAACAAAATTTTTTGTGCAATGCCGAACGTTGGTGATAAAACTTGAGTGATTTGTCTAGTTTTACCTCAAGATAAATTGGAATTAAACACAATGGCGAATGTTGATTATTATAAACGTTTAAATTGCGATGCATGAATTTATTAATAATATCGGTCAAATTTCAATTTAATGTAGAAAATAAAAGTTAAAAATTTAAAACCAACTATATCATTACAAAAAATCGATTTCGACCTATAAAGGTCATAATCAGTTTCTGCAAAAATTAAATTAAATTGTATATGACAAAATTTTTTTGAAAATATTAAAAACTCTACTCATACTATTCGGGTCCTGACTCAAAAGACACAAAGTGAAGCTTTCAATAAAAACTAAGAGGCAAACGACATAGCAATTGACATAATGATTATTGATCACGTAACAAAATAAAAAAGCGCAGAGTGCAAAACTTGCAGTGAAATTAAAAACCACAAACCCCGCTAAGATTCAAAGTATTGACTGAAAAGATTAACAAAGCTGTTGCAGTTTAACTGTGTATAGTTTGAAAAATTAGCTCACATTTTTTGATTTGGAGTTTGTGGAAAGCAAATTATGCATCTAGATGTTAAGAAAGTTGTGATTGATTTCGGAACAAACCTGTTTTTCTGAGACTCGAGACTATTTTGCTTACTGTCGCCGTTAGAGTAAAACTTTTGTTGCGAACTAGTTGTGTAATCATTCCAACCATGAGTTTATTCAGCAGAAACCTCAGCAGTTTGCATTAAAGCCAAGTTTGTATGAAATAACAGTGTCATATGCAGCTGTCAGATTGACAAATAGCACTGGCCCTCTTCTTAGTCTTGAGAAAATTGTTGATGCTTTGTATTAACAGAACTACTTGATCCAAGGTTGACTTTTTTCATCAAAATCGTCAATTGGCTTGTTGCACACGTAGGTAAACGTCTTAAATTTTTTCCAGGGAACATATAGTTGATAAATTTATCAATAACTTTTTGGGTCATCTACTGCCTACTTTGTCTTTCGAATTGCGACTACAACCGCTGTTCCGTAGATTTTCGAAATTGGAGTTAACGCAAGCAGGAAAACAGAAAGTTATGTAATTAAGAATTCAAAGCAGCTTTAGCATGGATAATAAGCTCTGTGCACATAAAATTAGGGCCCGAGCTTTATCTAGTTTTACGTGAAAGAACCCTTGTAAATAGCCCCGGTCATCCGTAACTAAAAATCTAAGTTGATTTTATTCAGAGATTTCCAATTAGTGGGTCATTTTAAAATTACAAAGGCGTCGAAATATAATAGAATAATCATATTAGACCAAGAGTCATATCCAATTTTTTAAAAAATGACATTTTAAGTTCAAACATAAGATTTATTGCAAAAGGCAAATAAAGACCAAAAATGCTCTTTACATTTACGTAAAAAGCTCTTATCGAATTTCCCGAGTGGAATTTTTTTGGTCCTCATATAACTTTTGAAATAAATTTAAAAAATAGTTTGCAATAAATAAGGAGCGTTTTTTAAACTTTGGCTTGAAAATTATTTTAGAGGAAAAAAGTCATTTGTGTAAATCTTAGACTTTACAATCGTCATGAATTTATACAAGTTGGCAACCCTGTTTTATTGAAATTCAATTGTATCAAACGTCTTGTTTTTATTCTATGTTTTCTGTTTGCAAAACCCACATCCAAAAGCTATAAATGTTTAACAAAACTTTTTCAAACAAGTAAGTTATGCATAAAAAATACCTCAGATTTTTCAATGTAAGAAAAATTTCAATACAAAAACGGCCTGTTACTTCAAATGCAGAGTAAAATGCAATTATAGAAAGTCAGGTGTTGTTTAATTGTCTGAAACCGTCAGTATAAGAGCTAAAATGTGAACTAGTGAATTTAATTTTTTTTCCACGAATCAATAGTTATAAGACAGTTTTATAAAAAATGCTAAGTGTAATGTAAAGATTAAATTTTTTCCGCTTGATTGGTATTTAAGCAATCCAACAATAATTGTTTTATATAACAGAATGTATATGAGTAAAGTGTTTCCAAGCAATCGCCAAAAGCTAAAAAAAGAAAAAGAAATTTACATGAAAAAGTTTTGCATCGCCAAGGCAGTGTTTTTTAACCTTTTTTATATTGTTACCCCTAAAATATTTTGATATATATCAATTACCCCTTTTAAAAAAGAGCAACTATAATAGCTTGCAATCCAAAATATACACATAGAAAAATTAAGTAATTTTTTATTACAAAAAAATTTAATGGGAAGGCTGGTACTGCTTTTTTGCTATTAAGCGTTCAAATCTAGGCTGAGTGTAAGAAACATAACATCGCATTTCATCATCAATATCAAGCCTGTTTCGATATTTTGTCTTTATAGACACCATTGCAGAAAATCCCACTTAACAACAATAAGTTGAAGGAAATTGAATCAAAAAATTCAATGCTCTTTTTGAAAGGATGGGATATTCTTTATGAATCCCAGCCTAAAAGCTTCCTATATCCTCTGTGAAGCCAGTTTTAAGACTTGAATCTTCGCGCAGTTGAAGAAACTCAATTTTTGTTGCCATATCATCATCACGGATAAAGTTTTCTTCAACTGAGAATGGCTGGCTAAGCCACAAAAAATTATGTCGCACTTCAATTCCAGGAAAATATTAATCAATCGCAATATTTATTGCATTTAAGTAGCTAACTATTTCTTGAGTGAAGTTGCATTTTATACTTGGGTCAGATTGTAAGAGCATTGTCAAATTGGGAAACATATTTGTTGTGCTTTTTCTGTCAGTCTTTCAAACAGTTTCACTTTACGTTTGAAGGCTGCACTTTGTCGTGTGTCATATGCAACCATTGACAACCTCCTTGCAGAGTTAAATTGAGGGAATTCACTTCTGAGAAAAAATCACCCAAGTAAGCCACCTTCAGCAAAAAGTCATTGCTTTTTAATTGGTTGTGCATATCAATTCCTTTTGCACTTTGTTCTTTTTCAAAAAAAATAGCTGCTTCTCGCAGCTGGAGCAAACGATTCAAGACTTTGCCACGAGATAACCACCTTACCTCCGTTTGTAAAAAAAGAACTTTATAATCAGAACCAACTTCTTCACTAAAAGCTGCGAATAACTTTGATCTTGTTGCATTTGCAGAAATATGGTTTACAATTTTTACTACATCTTGTAATACTTCTTAAAGTCCAGATTGAAGAGTTTTTATGGCTAAAGCAAAGTGATGAATCAAACAATGAGTAAATCATACATGAGGAGCAACATTGGTGACTAATCTTTTGAAACCAGACTTGTCGCCAATCATAGAAGGAGCACCATCTGTGCAGATCCCAACAAGTTGTTTCCAATCAAGTGCGTGAGATTCAAAAAAACTTTTACGACTCTAAAGACATCTTCTCCTTTACATGTTGTCGACAGTGGTTCCGAAAATAAATATTGTTCTTTTATGTTGTTTTCAAAAATGTAGCGGCGTAAACCAGCAAATGCGCACATGATGAAACGTCAGTGGATTCGTCCAATTGCAAAGAAAATATTGAACTGGGCCTTATCTCTTCCACCACTTGCAACAAAATATTTTGACTCATTTCAGAAATACGTTTTTTAATTGTATCGTTGGAGAGCGATATTTCCTCTCATTTATTAACTTTTTCCTTTCCCAGTATCAGAGTAGTTGCTTCAATGAGACAGGGCTTTATGAGTTCCTCACCAATTGTGTGAGGCTTTTTTCACTGAGCATTGAGCAATGCGGAAAGCAATGCGATATGACGCCTCCAACAGTGCTTTATTTTGGCTTGGCCACATTTCCCCGAATCCAAACGGCAATTTTTCAAATGCTCAGCTTTTCGCCTAAAGTAGTCAACTGATTTTTCTACTAATTTGCCATGGTAAGACTTAAAATGCTGCTTCAATTTGCTTGGTTTTGTACTTTCCAGAGTTAAAACTTTAAAATAAATCACACACTGCGGCTTTTTAATAGAATTTTCAATAACACTTGTAAAACCAAAGTTCAGAAAAGCTTCTTTGTAACTTTGTTTCTTTGGAGGCATCTTGACATTTTTTTCACTAAATTAGCCTTACTACTGCATATAAGAAACAAAAACTCACTTCACGCCTATTACTAACTGACTAGTTACAAAAAAATCACTTGCCGAACTATCACTAGACAAAACTATCAATTGTTAACAAAATGAGATAATTTGTATGAGAATCTAGTTCTGACTTAGTATTTAATTATGACATCACAATAAGTATGGTAATAGTGAAGTAAAATTCAACTACTAAAAATTTTTGAAATTTTACATTACCCCTTTTAAAATGCTTAATTACCCCCAGGTTAAGAACCACTGGCCTAAGGCATATTGACGTCGGGCAAACAACGTAATTTGCTTCTTCAAGCAAAACCAATTCTTGGTAAAATTTATGTAACTTAATAAAAGCATAAAAGTGAAATGCCACGCTCTGTTTGCGAAAACTAGCAAAAATTCACAAATTTGCTAAAAACGTCCATTTTAACCGTTAACCCTTGTTCGGGGGCACCAAATATAGTACCATCTTATTTAGCAATTCAAATCAGGGAAAGTAAAAAAAGTTACAGAATATTATCTAAAGAGATAAAGTAATTATAAACGTTTTTGCAAAGGCCGAACTTCAGAGGCCCGGTCGTTAATGAGAATAGCGTTAACAGCCGAGTTATGAAACGGATAGTTAATTTGGTGATTTGAATTTGAGTTGGGAGTATAAAATTATTTTAAATTTTACAATATGTTAGTTAAGTAATGAAAACTAATTTCTTGATCTTATTAAGCTAGACTTTGCTTGTAGTCAGATACTGTAATTATATTCTAAAAAATCTTTCAAAACATTTTTTAAACTATAGCTCGCGGTAATTTTGGTTTTAAAATCTATTTAAGTACAATATTACATAGCTTAAATTAAAACCAAAATTAGGTGGATGGCCAAACTATTTTGTAACTCTATTATGCTTACAAATATTAACCATTTACGAGTCTGTTTCAACATTTTTTTAAGAAATGACTAGAATGATTACATTATTATTCAAACAATATACAGTAGTGGCATTTGGTTCGGTTCTAGTGCTTATGAGTATTCTTGTAACTTTTTGTATTTCCAATCTTATTGCAATCAAGTTGCATAACATAAATAATTTCAGTAAGTTTGTACGGCTTAGTTACTAACATCTTCAGTAATATATTTATATATATATTTAAAATTAAAAACACTACAACAAAAAGATTGAAACCACGACAGCCTGTTTCATCTTGTAGAATCGTCAGGTGGTTACTTATTCAAATAGAATTATTCAGGTGGTTTACTTATTCAAAAAGATTCTATTTGAATAAGTAACCACCTGACGATTCTACAAGATGAAACAGGCTGTCGTGGTTTCAATCTTTTTGTTGTAGTGTTTTTAATTTTAAATAAATTGCTCTAACCTGGTTATCGAGCACTATACCAGCATTTTGAGACAATTCGGTTATATATATATATATATATATATAGTTATAATATAATTAACAATAGCAAAAACACGGGAATAAAAACTGACAACTTCAGTAACAACAAAACTATGTGGCCCAGATGGTAGGTGCTTTCTCGCAGCCTGGGCCGTGAGTAAGTCTGTTCATTGATTTTAAAGCTGACAGAGCGAAACCAAACCTACCAAAATGGAAGAGTATCCACCCATTCCGATGTTCAGCGTGGGTCTGCCAATTGGCAAACGTCTTTTTCAGGACGGGGCAATGCTAGGATAAAACTGCTTTTTTCAGGGCACATTGCCAACAAGTTCCAAAGACCCACTATTCTTCAGCTGAACATCGAAGGCCTCACTGCAAGCAAAATGAACGTTCTACATCACCTCGCTATGCAGTCTGAGGCACTCGTCTTCCTACTGCAGGAGACTCACTGCACTAATGCAGAGAAGTTGGTACTACCAACTATCTGGGTCTTCTTTAAGCAGGAAGCATGGCCTTGCCACGTTTGTCCACGAGCGACTGAGATACACGCTTTTGGATCAATCTCCACCGACATCGGAGATCGAGTGGCTGTGTGTGGACGTTGATGGCTATAAAATAGTCAACGTCTACAAACCACTGCCAACGCGATTGCAAACCCTGGATCTTCCAGTGTTTCCTCACCCCTGTCTTTACGCTGACAATTTTAACTGTCGTCATGATGACTGGGGTTACGATGACAAAAGTCCGGATGGTGAGTGCGTGGCTGGCTGGGCAAGTATTAATTGTCTTGCCCTCCTATATAATGCCAAGGACGTTGCCAGTTTTTATTTCGGCCGCTGGAACACTGGCACCAATCCAGATCTATCTTTCGCTAGCATAGGTCCAAACAGTCGCTTACCGGATAGACATGTCCTTGAAAAGTTCCCCAGGTCACAACATCGACCTTCGCTTATTACACCGCCAAGGTTTGCTATGGCAATGCCAAGCATGCCTGTTAAGCGATGGAACTTCCGCAAGGCCAAATGGAGTCACTACAATGCTTTGACGAATAAATTTGCAAAGATTTTGTTGCCGCCTGATTCACTTGATGTGGATGCGGCTTACCAGGACTTCTGTAACACCATTAAGAAAACAGCCATGCGGGTATCGAAATAACTATATTCCGTGTTGGGATGCAGAATGTGAATTCCTCTATAAAACCTTTCTGCAGTGTCCTCAGGGAGACGACTCAAGTTTGGCTGCTACAGCTCTGCTTGCCAAGCTTGACACAAAGCGGAGGGATCGATGGTCCAAAGCAGTTCGAAGCATTGACTTCTCACACTCTAGTCAAAAAGCATGGAATATTTTGAACAACCTTACTGGTAGGTCACGACACTCTCCTCGTCACTGTCCCGTTTCAGCAGATGCTATTGCATATAAGCTGGTTGAAATGGAAAATACGAGGCTGTTGACCGCAAGTCATCTTGACTTGTCTTTCAAGAAATATCTGACCTTTGGAGGGCCACAACACCAGACGCAGTAAATATCTCTGACAATTTTTCACAGAGAGAATTTGCTGCTGCCCTCCAACATTTAAAACCAGGTAAAGCTCCGGGACCTGATTCCATCTTCCCCGAGCTTATACTCCATGCTGGAGCTGCTTTGAAGTCCTGGTTACGTGACTTCATTTCTTCCTGTTTGCGCCGACTCAAAATTCCCAAGATCTGGAGAAGAGCGCTTTTCGTTGCGATCCCAAAACCAAGAAAACCCGTGGGGGACCCAAAGAGTTATCGACCGATATCTCTGCTCTGTGTCCCCTAAAAGATTCTCGAGGGGCTTATCTACGCCCGCGTTGAGCCATTAATTGATCCACTGCTCCCTAAAGAGCAGGCTGGGTTCCGACGCGGAAAGTCAACTGTAGATCAAGTTGTTCTGCTAACCCAGAACATCGAGCATTCTTTCGAGACTGAAAAGAAGGCCGGTGCCGTATTTATCAATCTAACAGCTGCTTAGCACACTGTCTGGCACCGTGGCCTTACCTGCAAGCTGCTGAGACTACTTCCGGATAAACGCATGGTCAGAGTGATTATGGAGCTTGTCCGAAATCGAAGTTCACCCTTACCACCGGTGACAGCAAGAAAAGCAGGCTACGTGATTACTGGTGGCGATCACGCGGAGGACAATGGCCTAAAGAAATTATTGAAGAAACTTATCTTTACCCTGATGTGGTAATGCGCTCGGCTTGTATACAAACTGGAAGATCTTTGATCGAAAGGTACATACAAAAATTATGCCTCTTAGAAGGTTTCAACTAAATCTATCTGTACACAAACACGCTGGGTCATTTGCATGTTTTTTACTCTTTAATTCTTATATATTGTTTAATGTAAAACTGAACAAATTGTATGTTGTTCAGTGTTGTGCACGTCAGTGTCATTTCCCCTTCCCTAAACTAGGTTACCTTAAAATTATTTACAATTTACTGTAGATTTTTGTTAAAATATCTGATGCAGATATATGGGGCCGGTATTTTGCGTCTAAATAGCGGCTCCCTTTTCTTTCTGATTATAAAAATATACGCTTTATTGGCGGCGGCGTGGCGATTCGCTTTGTCGTAAATTTCGACTTGTTCAGTTTAAAATTGTTGTTGTAGCGGATAGTTGTGTCGTCACCAGCCCTCGTAAAATGAAAGTGAATCCATAAACTCATAAAGTAAGTAAATTGTTTAAGTTGAAATGTTTTCATATTTTTGATAATTGTATCTACTCCTGTTTATTTCTAGAAATTGGACTAAGCAATTTTTTAAACTATCCTACCGTGGTCATCAATTCATCATACAAGAAACAATACAAGCATAAGCATTAGAATTTCTTCTGTGTACTTATTAGCGGATTACCGGTGCATTTAGTCTTGGTCTAATAGTTTTCAGTGTGCTGTTGTTGGTTGGACGCCCGCTGGTGTAGAGTTGCGCTAAGGTTTGCTGTGGCTTCTACACCTAACTTTGTCGGTAGTTGAAAGAGTCTAACTTTCTTTACTAACAATATCAAAAATTTTATTGCATTATTTAAAAAAATTCAATAAAATTTTTTAATATGTTTACATTTTTTGAATTGGTTTGAATAAACTAGTATTAACTGTGAGGGCACTTGAAATTTTCATTAAATCTTTTTCTGGAAAAATGACAGTAATCTATTCTAGTAACAGCAAATCAAGGCTCGTTTGGTTTGACAAAAAGTAAGTAAACAAAAATTGCTCATATATGACCATCAGTTTAAACTGACGTGGGATGATGTGAGTTAATAAGATAAAAATAATTTGTACTTTATTAATAGAATACTCGTACTTCGCTTACAAAAATTATTATTTTCACGATAGGGTCATAACTAATTAATTTAGTTAGTTGTTGCTAATGTGACACAATTTTTAGTTTATAAAATTTATCCCATTTTTTATTTATTTGAAATTTTTTAAAACAAGTGTTTCTCAAAACTTTTAAATATGACACACTGTGAAAGGTTTGTTAAACTCCCAAAGCACAAAAAATGGCAAAATATAGATAAAACTAAACCAAAAATTTCCTTATTTTTAACAAATTTAGTAAGTTTACTAACTGTTTAAGTATGAACTAATAAAAATGCTCAAATATAACTGAAGTGACTTTTATATTAAAGTTGTTATAAAAGAAAAATAAAATCATTTTGAAGACGCCCTAAGAAGTAATGAACAATAATTAATCAAATAATATAATATAAGGTACGGCAAAGCTTTTTCAAAAATTTTAGCTTAATTGTTATTTAAAAAGACCAATCATGGCATAAGTGTTGAATTTTAGTTACAAAAAACAAAAAATAACTGTTTTTTAAAAAAATTTCATTACAACTCGTACAATAAAACTTTGCGTTCTTGCAGGATTTTTATGTTAGAAC
Organism: Diplosoma virens; assembly: GCA_963680785.1. Lineage (NCBI taxonomy): Eukaryota > Metazoa > Chordata > Ascidiacea > Aplousobranchia > Didemnidae > Diplosoma > Diplosoma virens. The sequence goes on from OY796882.1 coordinate 9,551,859, forward strand.
TACACCAAGCAGCACTTTCCTTAAATTTATTGCAATGGTTTGCACTTTTCGGCTTGCAAAATGTAAAGCAAACAACCTTAACAAAGTCCAATTGGCGGTTCATTTCATTGTTATTTTAATTAATAATGATTTGTTACTGATGCTCATGATTAATGTTGTTCTCAAAAACTTTACTCAAAAACGTAAAACCGACTGATGAAACTAATATTGTGTACGGCTTAGTTACTGTGATTTATTTTTTTGCTTTTATTCTATTGATCAATTTTCAAATAGTCATTAACTAATGGTATAGACGGAATATTAAATAATGGTTCTTTCAATACCATCGGTTATTTTAAAGCTCTGTACAAGCAAGAATTTATTGGACAGTTTTTGTTTATTGTTGATATATTGTATTTTTGCACTAACTTTTGGCCTTCTTAATTTTTTTCTGGCAACACACCTGCGTATAAGATACTGTTAAAAATAAAATTGATTATTTGCTTAAAAATTTTTTTCTTACTTTTTTTAATACTGTCAGAGAAATGATTTGTTTTTTTAGAAGCATTATAAAAAAAACTTGTCAAATACGAACCAAAACAAATCTGTTTAGTACGTATTTTGGTATAAATCTATTAAAAGAGTTTAAAAAAAATAATGAATTAGTCTTGATAATTTTTTAATAACTATATTTAACTTTTAAAAGTAATTGAAATAATTTGAAACACAAATTTATAAATTAACTGAGCTATACAGCTTTTAGCAAAATTGCGATTGTTTGATATTACAGCAAGATGTGAAGAACAATTTCAGTTTAAAAAAAATTTTTTTTAAATTTTATTATTCCTAAAGCTATTTTTTATTTATTATTTGTCTGAAATAAAACTATCCAAAAATACAGCAAAGAAAACTTTTTGAGTTAAAAATAAATGTAAATTGTGTCAATTTGACGTTACTGGTACTGATACAGTTTTTTTAGTAGAAAAAACTAAAAACATGTAAAAAGAAATGTTGCGAAGATGAATTATTAACTCGGATTCCCTAAAAAAATCGTAATCATATGAAACTGTTTTGATGTCGTTTAATGAGATAATCAAGTTAAGTTCAGTTGTTTAATATATATTGTAAAGAAATATTTCGTGTAATTATGCTTATTGCTTGCTTAAATCACTGACGTTTGTTACATTTCTTTCCGGTATACCCCGCGTTGCACAAACAAACAAACTCATTTTTTAATATAAACACTGTTACCAGGGATATTACTTATTTTAAAATTCATTGTTCTTCTGGTAAAATCAGAGGCAAGTAAAACTTTAACAAATACAAAAGGCGTAATATTTATTAAAGAAGAACTCAACGACGTTTCGTCCGTTGCATCAGGCGGACTTTTTCAGGTAAAAGCAGAACACAACGCGCACGTATTTAAAAAAAAATACGTTTTTTTTTAATACGCATGGGTTTACCGCACGAGTTTTATAAGGTTCAAACTATTTATGCAAAAAATTCATTTTTAAAAATATTAAAAATTTTAGCTTATTAGCATGTTTTAATTTTTGTTTACGGCTTAAAATTGAAAGCCAGATTAAACTCGTACGGTTCCCGTACGGGCAGCCCTCGCAGGGCCCGCATAGGCCCTGCATAACATTGTTGGCTGGGAATAAGATCGTTTTTCTTGCATCAATCAGAAAAAATCTTTAATGAATAGAAATAAGCACGAAAAAAAAAAAGTTAGCATTTTGCTTTTTTCTTTTTTAATTAAACTTTTCACGTTTTAGATCTACTTGCAGATTCTTGCAATTTGTTAAAAAAATTCAAATTTTAAATTTTAATTTTATTCCATTTAATTATATATATATATATATCTTTTACAGTAAAAAAATAACATCTTTTTTAAAAAATGTTAAACACGAGAGAAAATTATTTTAAGAATTTTTTCTAAACCGAATTAAATGAAGACTATTAGATTTTGTTTTAAATACACTATAAAAAAATAAAGAAAAAATATCGTCTTTCTTTTAATATCAGTAAAATTTAATTTGAAAAGTTGAGTGGTAATATAGCAAAAATTGACAAAATTCTAATACAAACAATGAAGAAAAATGTTAATTTTGGTCAAATCTATTTAAATCTTTGTATTTCGTCTGCAGAATAATGTATAGTTTTGAGTCTTGAACCGAGTTACTTTTAGTTGTCATTTTCTTGGTTGCTTAAAGGCAGGGGTTGCAAACCTATAGCTTGCGAGCCAAATATAACTTTTTTGATAATTAGCATAAACTAGCGCATATAAAAAAAGATGTGCGCATACAAGATTTCAAAAGTGAAGACCCTTTATTTGAGATCATTTCTTTTTTGAGAAAAAAATTAAGAAATCAGAGTCAGATTTAAGGTAAAAAATTTTTTATTGTTTTTGTTAGAGATCACTACTTTTTGAAAAAAATTGAGAAATTAGAGTGAATGACATAAGCTGTGCTATGCAAGGACATTGTATGGCACTTACGGCATTTAAAATTTTTAACTTTTATGGCTCTCTTACACAAAAAGGTTCGTGACCCCATGCACCACTATGTGTATATTAATCTTTTCCTGAAACAATTAAACATATTTCAGGCTATTGATTGTGGTGCCTGGGGCAAGAAAGTACAACCTAGCAGTCTCATGTTTGCTCATGGCTTCCCACATCATCTGGCTGGGGAAATGTTTTACTGTACTGACCATGTACTTCGCATTGAATTTTTGGCATTTTGGTCTTCGAACGTGCCTCTTCCACACTGCAAACTGCTAAACTGTCGATTAGTCAAAAAATAAAATTATTTCCTATTTTTCCGCAGTCCAATGAAGATGCTCATTGACAAAATATAATCTCACTTCTTTTTCTTTGCAGATGTGAGACGTGGTTTTGCATCTGCCTTATAGGATTTCAAACCATACTCCTTGCTCAAACAACGTGAAACCGTGCTAATTCCAATGTCTGTATCATTTTTCAGTAAATTGGCAGGTATTTTACAATAAGAACTAGTGGAAGATTGCATGACAACTTGTCAGATGGCATGATCATCTCTTCGTGACGTTTTACAGTTTCTACCAGTTTTTTCATGTTATCATAAATTTCATGGTTCTTAAACTTTTCTATGGCGCGGTGGACTAAACTTTTGCAACATTGTAGTCTTTTTGCTATCTGCCTCTTTGAGTGTTTTTCCACATGCAAAAGTACTATCAGAACACGCTCAACAGCCAATAATGAAGATTTTTTGCTCATTTTTCTCTGCTTTTAAAAAGATTAAGGATACCCTCTAATCATACAGTAATCTGCACTGCAACTGGTTGCAAATATATTTTTGAGATGCTTGAAAGATTCAATAATTAACTATAAGGCAATAACACTGTGCAACACAAAAAAAAACTCAAAGACAAAACGAGTTGATTTTGGTAAATTTGGGGCTGCTGAACACGAATATGAAATTTATTTTTTTCTAGCACGTCAGGTTTTTTTAGCATTTTACATTTTAATTTGAAAACACAGGCCTGAATTTTCTCTGCTTGATTTATGAGCCATCATTGGCACACTATTGCTGACAGTTGTTAAATCTATACAAAAAAATAGCGATTCTGGTCACCCATGATCTAGTTAGTTAAACAGAAACAGACTGTCACAGTTGCTGCTTACAGGTAGTTAGAAATCAACAGTCCTTGTGATTTAGCTACAGCACATATTCTTTCAATCATAATTTTTGCATTTAGGTATGTTGTAAGCAAGCTATAAGACAAGTATACTCATAGTATTGCACGTATTATAAAGTTAGACATTGATTTTGCCCATAAGAAAGCTAAAATGCCAAAAAAGAGACGATCTTGTAAAAATGATCCTGATACATTTTGCTACATTTGTGCAGAATTGACTCTGCTAAAATATCGAAGGAACTTAACTGACAAGATCAAGCGTTTGTATTATGCTTATTTTGGATGTGCGGTTGGAGACCAAGATAAAGTTTGGTCTCCACACTATTGTTGCTTAGATTGTAGTGGTAAACTAAGAAAATGGTTTTCGGGGAAAAAAGTAGATATGGGATTCGCTGTGCCTATGATCTGGCGAGACAGAGAGACCACATCACTGATTGCTATTTCTGTTTAACCAAAACAAAAGGCTATAACCAAAGAAACAGGAAGAAAATTTTGTATCCAAACCTACCATCTGCTATCCGTCCTATCCCACATTCTGCTAATCTACCTGTTCCCATTACTCCACCGTGTTTACCTGAACTAAAGGGCGAGTCTTCAGAGAACTCTGAAAACTCGAGTTGTGATTCTGATGATACCTTTCAACTCAGTCAAGGAGCTACCAAACCACATTTGATCAATCAGGAAGATTTAAATGATCTTGTGCGAGATTTAAATCTGACCAAGTCTAATAACAAACTCTTGGCTTCACGCTTACAACAATAGAATTTGCTTGCTCCAGACACAAAGGTAACTTTCTATCATCAAAGAAGCCAAGACCTAAGTTCCCATTTCTCTACTGATGGGGAACTGTGCTATTGCAATGATGTTTCTGCATTATTTCAAAGTATTGGCATGATCCACAATCAAATGAACTGGAAACTTTTCACAGACAACTCTAAGGAAAGTATCAAAGCTGTGCTTCTGCATAACGGGAACCGCTATCCATCCGTGCCAGTAGCATATTCAACCACCCTCAAAGAAACATACTACAACTTGCAACTTATTTTGATAAATTAAATTACTATTTTCATTTGTGGTATGTGTGCGCAGACTTAAAAGTCGTGGCTTTGTTACGAGGCCTTCAATTTGGCTACAATAAATACTGTTGCTTTCTATGCCTCTGGGATTCCAGAGCTCGTAATAAGCATTACATTGAGAAAACCTGGCCGCAAAGAATAGAAGAAGAGGAAGGTCAACATAACGTGGTAGCTTTGCCTTTGGTCCCTCAAAATAAAATCATTTTGCCACCTATGCACATTAAGCTTGGGTTATTCAAACAATTCGTTAAAGGCTTAAGAAAAGATTCTCCTGCATTTGAATTTTTGCATGAGTGTTTTCCCAAATCGTCTGATGCCAAAATAAAAGAAGGTGTGTTTGTTGGGCCTCAGATACGAAAACTTATCCTGAATGACATGTTTGACAAAACGCTCAATGAAACCGAGTTGGCTGCGTAGAAAAGTTTTAAACAAGTATTTCTAGATTTTCTTGGTTTACATAAGCCTGATGACTTCGAAGATGTGGTGGCCAACTTGTTGCGCAACTACCACATAATAGGATGCAAGATGTCACTCAAAGTTTACTTTCTACATTCACATTTACCATTTTTTCATAAAAACTTGGAAGCAGTTTCAGATGAGCACGGTGAGAGATTTCACCAGGACATTGCTGTTATTGAAAAGAGGTTCAAAGGAAAGTGGTCAACTGGAATGCTCGCCGAATACTGCTGGTCACTGAAACGAGATAAGCCAGAACAAGAACAAAAAAGACGACGACGTCGAACTTCTGTTCAATTTTTGCACATAGTGTGATTTTCTTGTTGAGTTTTTGTGTTGCTCCATTTTAAAGCTTCATTTTCATATTAGATAATGCTGAAACTTGTAATAGGTGGGAGAGCAAAAAAAAAACTATAATAAAGACTAACAATGTTGCTGTAAAACCATAATTAAATTGCTTTGGTGAAATGCTACTAAGTGGTTAATACATTTAGATCGAAATTTTAATATTTTATCACCAACTATGCCAGGTTTTCCTAAACTTGGGAAACTGCATTCTTTACAAATATAATAGACTTGTTGCAACTCATAAAAAGACCTATTAGAAGACATATTAGATAAATTTTTTATGGGCAATAGTGCTTGACAATGTAAAGAATATTCTATCTCAACCAGAAATTCAGATGCTTTTTTCAGAAAATCCTGACGTCTACGTAAGAAAACAAGTTCAAATTCGGACTCAGCGCCCGCAAATTACCCTAAAGCACATCTGTTTGTTCTTGAGTTTTGTTCAAACTGAAAATTTGTTGCACAGTGTAATTTGTTTCTTTGATAAAATAATGTAATTTGGACGATTTAATAATGGATTGGTTTAAGCTTTACCACAAAATATCATTGCAACTAGGGTCGTGCTATACTTTTGCAAATAACTGTATATGCCACATTTTAGCTAAGCGAAAAGGATATTACTTCTTGAAAGCCAACCCATTTTGGTCTACATCAGAAATATTTGATGCTTATCATTTTTGCATAATTGCTGAAATAATTTATCACGCAAAACATTAACTGTAACAAATGTCGCTACTGAAATCGTTACCTGCAATGCTTTTTCCATATCGCCATTCAGAGCTTTACCTTTAAGATGTTTTTGATAAATAATGCAGTGAATTATCAGCGTATAAAGATCAACTTTTTTCAATTTTGCAATCAATCCATTATGCTTCCCAGTCACAGCGCTAGCACCGTTAGTTGCCGTCTGCAGTACATTCAACCAAGAGATTTCTTGACCCAGCAGTTTTTTAGCACATATCAACATTCTGAAATCACCGTTTTTATTAAACGATCTGGAATTATGTGAAATTTACAACCTTAGCAACCAATTCACTAACTTCATTGCGGCCCTTAGTGATTTTATACTGGGTCATTTGCTCTATTTATGTAGATTATTAACAAATTTGGTGCATTTATTCCTGTTGCGTAACTCAATTTTTTTCTCAAAATAACTGCGCTCTTTTTTTACAGAACCAGGCTGCTTCAGTTGCTGATGGACTTTCGATTTTGAGTTTTTTATGAAAACATTTTTTACTACCAATTCACAATTCACATTAAAGTTTTTAGAATCAGCATTTGATTGTTGGAAGCCAAGAAATTAAAACTCTTTCCGGTAACTGAGCGTAGCCTTCTTCTTTTTTGAACTTCTTGAACATTGGAAAAAATCAAAAATAGCGTTTAAAAAATTGCTGGTGCCTGAATTACACAGCAGCTGAAATGCATTAATTAAGTCACGAGTAGGTTCTCGGGAGCACAATTATTACGTGGGTCACAATAAATAATTATTAGCTTTGTTAACTGTTACAATTTTAAAAAAATGAAAATTAAATAACACAAATTAAAGGGATGTAAAGTCTCAATAATTCAATTTACTTCAACAAAAAATATCTCAAATCAATTTGAAAAAAATTAATTGATTGAAATAGAAGACAAGGAACATTCATTATAGTTAACACTAAAAGCGACAAATAGTTTCGCTACTACGAGTACAAAAATCGTAGCAGTCATTTTTAGCCCTCCAGGCTTCTAGTGTGAGTAATTTCTAAATTATATGACTTTTTAAAAATAAACTAGTGTACGCCTACGTAGAATTTCATAGTCAGCATAGTTTTCTTGAGCTAACTCCAGGACTATTGTAAAAAGGTCCTCAAGCCCACAAGTGGGCTTAATTTAAAAACTAATTACAGAACAGAACTATTGAAGTTATAAATCATTCTAAATCTTTCAAGCTCTTGTTTTGGTTTTACTTTTCCTTTAATTGTATCTCGACTCACGAATGCAGTTGTTTTGCTTATTGCAATTGTAATACGAATAAAGAAAGTATATTCTTTTGCTTTTTACTTAAAAATATACTTGTAACATACATCTGAAAAACAGTTGTATAAAATATTTTATACAACTTTATAAAATTATAAATGCAAATTTATAGTGGAAGTATAAAGCACCATTTTAGCGTCAAAAATATTAAAAAATTGTGTTTACTGGGTCATTAAGAGTTTTTTAATGTCCTTTTTATTACATTTTTTTCATACTAGAAACCAAACTTCTTAAAAATGAGAAGCACCAGAATCAAGCTTTGCTCTTATTAGAGTTCGTCAGTGATACATATCTCACTGCGAATCGAACTCGCTACATGTGGTCTTCCACGCAGAAGACAACACCGCAAAACCACGCGAGCCCCACAACAACTCGACTACAAGCAGCTCCGAAGTGATTCCCGGCTTTGCCGCGCAAGGAATACACAGAATCCACTGTGTGGAAGACCAAGGCCACACCTCGTGACCGGGACTTACTCGACACAGTGGATTCCGTGTATTCTTTGCGCGGCAAAACCGGGAATCGCTGCTGAGCTGCTTGTACTCGAGTTTTTGTCTGGCTCGTACGGTCAATTGCTGTTGTTTTTTGGATGAAAGATCACAAGTAGCGAGTTCGATTTGCAGTGAGATATGCATCACTGACGAGCTCTAATAAGAGCGAAACTTGATTCTGGTGCTCTCATTTTTAAGCAGTTTGGTTCTAGTATTATCCAAAATGCCGCATGCTAACTATACATTTTTTTCACTATCGACTACTGATATGATTTTTTTTTGTAAAAAAAATAATAAATTATAATATAAAAAACGAAAGTACTACTTTTTTGCTTCACTACAGTATTATAATTTTCTTAAAGTTTTTAAATCGTCTGAAACGTTTTGTATTGTATTAGGTGACAAATGATTTATGTTTACGTCTTTTACAATATTCATTGTACTTTGCAATAAAATAGCAAAATTTGAAAAACAAACCAATATATATATAGTTTGAACAAAAAAGATAAGGAGATTTCATTGTCATTTAATTTCAGTACCACAGATTACTATATTTTAAGTTTAAAAATTGTGGTTCAGTTATCATTACAGAAGTATGGTTTTTTATGGGCCTAACCATATATATAACCATTCTTTAAAATATCAAATGCACCACATAGAGTTTTCAAAAACCGTTTATATTAAAATATAAGCTACTATTTTAGCATCGAAAAATATTTAAGGCAGTCTTGCTGAATCAGCGATTATTTTTCTGACGTTTACTTTTTACTTTTTTTTTTTCAGAATTAACTACTAATTACCGTAGAATTATTTTATGAGTAAAATACGACAAAATATTTTTAATAAATAACTTTGAAAAGGTTAGTGTTCCACTTTTCAATCTCACCATTATAACATTTTTGAAGTTTTTGAAGGAAAATCGATGTATATAAAACGTTTCAAAATGTAAGGATTTCCTAATATATCATTTTTAAATCTGTTTATTCATTGTACTTGACTACCAAACGGCAAAGTTTAAAAAAGCAACAAATGTTAACAGCATGAAAAAATTTTTTGAAAATCCATTATTATTCAATTTTAGTACCGCAACTTTTAGCACTTCAGTTTTTGAGAAAATTTTTTTTCTTATCATAACGAAATCAAAATATAAATTTTGTGGTATACATATGTACAAAAAGTCCTTCTTTACAACTTTTTAGAGTTTTTAATAGAAGTTCACGGTTAAAGTTATGGGTTAATATTGCAGCCTCAAAACAAAAACAGTAAACGTTAGTCTTTGTAGACCATTATGTGTTTTTTCGCATACTCCTTATTTCTTCTGCCCAATCAAAAGTTATTTTGATTCTTTTTTAATAAACAAAAGTAGAAAAAAGTCAAACAGTGCAAATAATTACAACCGATCGAATGTAAAGATTATATTTAAAGCCGTTGGGTTAAAGTTTTTTTAAAATCATCTTGCTTTTGTTTTTAGCTAAACATTCAATATTAATATTGGCTGTTACCTTTTTTTGCATTTTGATATGCCTTTAAATTTTGCTGCAGAATTTGAATTTCTTGAGCTAAAGTAAGGACCTGTTTATTAATAAAAAAATTAAAATTGTTTTTGTTAATTAAAATTTTACAGAATTAGACTGTACAAGTAACATTGAAGAAGAAAAAGTTGGTCACTACAAGAAGAGCCATTTAACTTTTTTGATTTTTTTTATATTCTCATTTTTGTACAGTTTTAGTAAAGTCATAAATAAATAAAAAGAAACTGAAATGTTTTCAAAACTACTTCGAGAAATCTAAATTTTAAAAATAATTTTTGATATTATTTTTAACTACATTGACGTTCTAGAGACAACAGCTGCATTCTTAATTGTCCCATCGTACCCAGAACAACTGCCATTCCTTAAGTTTTAAAAACCAGGAGTTACCAAAACTTTTGATTTAAAGTTAATTTAGCAAGTCAACACATTTTTGAGAAAAAATAGTTTGTGGTCAAAATTGCTGATGTAGGCGAGGTGCGGCACTGACAACCTTGCCTCTCTTTAGACACTGAAAGTTCCATAAACTGAATGAAATCTGCCTTTTTTCTTATTGGCAAAATCGGTGCGAGTCTATGCTGAGCAGATAGAATTTGAGGCATGCCGCAAATCCGACGTCATAAAGAAAAAGACAATTCGCTTTATTCTCGCCTAGTGGGAATAAGCGCATTGCAGAAGTTTCTGACAACAGTATAAGTTTAAAGTTTAAGAATAATGGAGGAAGATTTAATATTGAAGCTAAGAAACTTTTTAAAACTAAGCTTTCAATCTAAAGTTAACATCTTAAAAAAAGGTACGCCTATTCCAGATCTAAAAAATTTGCTTCCGACAACTGCACGAAAAAAGGTAAATCGCTCCTTTCATAAGGAGTGGTACACAAGAAAGGAATGGTTGTGTGGATGTGCTTTAAGAAATTGTCTTTTTTGCTATCCCTGTCTCTTGTTCTCAACAAGTGACAATGTTTGGACTAAAACTGGATTTTGTGACTTGAAGAATTTGCCGAGAAGTCTTAGCAAGCATGAGAAATCCAATATTCACATTCAAAGACAAATTTCTTTCAAAACGTTTGGAACTTCAAGAATTGATTTGGCATTAAATGAACAGCAGAGACTTAATATCAGCCTTCACAACTCGAAAGTTAAAGAAAACCGAGAAATTTTAAAGGTTCTCATTAATGGAACATGCTACCTAGCTAATCAAGGGTTGGCCTTTCGTGGAAATAATGAGAGTGCAACTTCATGTAATCGCGGCAATTACGTTGAACTTATTTACGCTTTTGCTGAAAACGATGAAAGAATTTCTCGTCATTTGGAGACTTCCACAGTGTTTTCTGGTTTGTTCAATCGAATACAGAACGATATAATTGAAGCAGTGGCAGAGATTATTCGAACTGATATCAGAAAAGATATAAATAAAGCCTCCTTTGTTGCTGTAGAAGTTGATGACACGACAGATGTTACGCAAAAGGCCCAGACTTCTGTTATTTTTCCTTATGTATGTGAAGCTTCATATATAATCAAGGAAGCTTTTTTGGGGTTTGATGATGTGAGTGACGACTGACGAGCTTCTGCAATAGCTCAATATGTCTTGGGAATATTACAAAAGTTCAACAGTGTGGAAAAGCTGGTAGCGCAGACTTATGACGGAGCATCTGTAATTCGTCTGAATTGAATGGGGTGCAAGCCAAGATAAAGAAAAATGTGCCAGAAGCAATGTTTTTGCATTGTTATGCCCACAAACTGAACTTGGTGCTCTTACATTTAGCAAAATGTATGCCTGAGAGTAAAGCATTTTTTATAACGCTTGAGGGTTTAAGTGCATTTTTTAGTAAATCGACTAAACGCACTTACTTATTAGATAATGTTGTGAAGCGTCGTTTGCCAAGGACATCACCCACAAGATGGAGCTCAAATTCTAGATTGTTGCAAACAGTCAGCATGTACCACTCTGATCTACTTAGGGTTTTCCGTGTTATTGGTGACGCTGAAGATAAGTGAGACAATGATTCGGTAATGAAGGCAGCTGGATTTGAGCGGTGGCTCTTGAAGACGAATACCTGCTTTTTGATTATCGCTTATGAGGAAATTTTTAATAAGACTGATGCGTTGTTTAGAGTGCTGCAAAACAAATTAATGGACATTGCATTTTGCTGCGCGCAAATACGTGACATGATTGATTATGTTGAGTGACAGAGACAAGAGTGTGACAGTTTCTATCACCGATTTGAGAAATGTGCAACACTTCATCTTACTGAAACTGGCGATATGCGTCAAATAAAAGACAAAAGAAAACAAACATTTTACAATATTTTGGATGATATTGTTGTTGAACTAAAATCCAGGTTTAAAAATTTCAGTGAACTATCCTTTCTAGGTTTGATCGATTGTTCAAAATTTTCCGAAATGGCTCAAGAGTTTGATGACACCAAATTACAGAGCCTGTCAGAAAAGTATGCTAAATTTTTCGACTGTGTAAAACTAAACGCAGATCTCATGGGACTCTACAGCTGACAAACGGTTAGAAATGAATGTAAAACTCCAGCACAACTTCTCAGTTTTTTGTACCAGAACCATTTAATTCAGACAGTTCCGGAGGCGACAAAGTTACTGAAGCAAGTGCACACAGTACCCGCTACAACATCATCGGTGAAAAGACCCTTTTTTGCACTGAAGAGGATCAAAACGTATACTAGAAATCGAACTGAAGAAAATCGTAATTAAGAAGGAGCGACTACAAAAGTTGCGACAAAATAAAGAGGATTTCTACAACAACACCATAGATATTTTTGTCCAAAAGGATAGGCGAATGAATTTTATTTTCAAATAAATGTGGAAGCATACTGGTTTTTATTTTATTTCTTAGGTAACTGTTATTTTTTGTTGATTAAAAATTATTTGTGCCTCACCAACCAAAAGCCTCACAGCACGTCTCTGTCAAAAAGTGTTGACAAAATGTAAACCAAGTTAAGACAGTTCTGCTTGTAACAAAAAGCAAAAGATAATTTGAATAGCTCCCATAAAAAGAGTTTTTAAGTCAGATTTATTTCACAAACATTGATTCATTTACAGTAAAAGTAATTTTCTGCGATTTAACAACTTTGTAAATATTCACTACATTTAAAATTTTTTTTTGGTTTGAAAAACATATAAAAAAATTAAACTTTCTATGGCTCTACGAAATAAGCCTGATAAACCTTCAAAAGCGTTGCTGATAGATTTTAGGTTACTTTTCAGAAATAGAATATAATTGAAATTATTTCTAATTAAAGCCCTTAAAACAAAAAAACTGAAAAAATTGAATCATTGTAATGATTTTTTCGTCTATAAATAACAATTTTGTTGAACCTCAGTTAACGTAGTTTTATTTCGTTGTTTTAAGCGTTTAATTACGTTAAAAAACTTACTTGCATAAATAAAACAGTAATACAAACTAAAAGGATCAAACCAAATAGTAGTCACAAACTTTGTTCGGGAATCCCAAAGGACCAGTTGAGCTAGGTAACCCGAATACCTGCGCTGAAACAAAGCTGTGTCAAAGTTTTATTTTATTCCGGCGCAAGAATTTATTTCACAGTCTTGCTATGAGTCTTGCTATGAGCCTGACGGTTTATACAGTTGATTTAACGAAAGCTCGGATTGGTTTCGTTGAAGACTTTTCTTCACAACAAACAGAGACCACAGTCTCTAATAACAACGAATGTATTACAAAAAATCACGTCCGACCAAACTTCTATTCCACGCTTTGCCAAACTGCAAAGAGAAATCAACACTATTACTCGACTCAATCAACACAAATAATTCTATCTCTGTAGAATACAACTGCCAACCGCTGGCGCAAAATAAATTCAACACTCGACGACCAATACAAAAATTAACGGGCCTTCCGCCCCAACCAATTACTTCCACTCGAGTCGTCTCAAAATCACATCTCTTATAATTCGCTACGCGTCGGCTTTATATAGAAACCAAAATCATGTGACCTAAACTTTCTCGCAAATTCGAGATTTAGGCAGAACCCCCTGGAGAGATCGTTACGCGAATATTCTACAACGTTCGAGATAGCAAAGCTTGAACAAAACATATTACGTCATCTGTCGAGCGAAAGAGAAATAGATACATGTATCGAGCAATAGAACAAATTGGACGTATATCGCAAACATCGCTCAAAGAGCCGCATTTACTCTCTTATAATAAAACTACGAATTGCTTTTAACGGGGATAAATTATATCGTTACGATCAAAATTATGAATGAAGTGTGATAAGGACAAAAGCTCTATAAAATAAACAGGGCTTTTTACATTGAAATTTCTTTTGTTTTTCTTCTGCAAAAAATTAAACAAACAATACGATAAAAATTTTTTTCAAGGACTAAAAAATTAAAATTAGCGACAATAAAACAAAAAAAATTTGATTAAAAATTTCGTTATTGTAACTATGGCCTAAAAAGAAACAAACCGTTTTGATTAAAGTTTATCAACCTGTAAGTTCATGAAATGAGCTTTTTACTATTCTAATTTTTGATTACTTTATAATTGCCAAATTGTTTTAAAATAAATTGTTATGGCTTACAGTATGTTTACACAAAAAGTATTACTTATTTTTTAATTTTTTAAATCACGGATAGTGTTGATAGGTTGCATTGCTGTCAAACAAATGTATTATTTTAATCAAGATTTTTTCGTGAGAAACAAAAAATTTTACTTACCATTTACTACATTTACATACATAGATTTTTTTGGGGTAATTTGCTGTTGTTTCTTCCATCTTTTAATCTACGTTTTAAAGACTATTATACGAAACAGTAATATAGAAAGTATTTTTGAAAAAATTCACAGGTTTTGTTTCTCTATTAATTCAAATCAAAAGCAAAACGTGTGAATTTATTAAAAATAAATTTAATTTCAAAAAGAAAAACCCAGAATTACTAAAACTTTGCTGAAAAGTTTTTATGTCCTGACAAAAAAAACAATCAACAACCTAACGACAAAATTCTCCTTAACTTCCACCTGAGTTAAGATATTTAACTAAATTAACAAGGTTTCTTAAAAAAAATTTAGCAAATATTATAAGATTGCTCGTCATGCATTACATAACAAAGAAATGAAAAGCATGAATGATATTTTAAATAAATTTAACTGCACAGAGAGTGTTATTATTTTAAATTTAATATACTGTACAAAAACCGGAAACTTTTAATATACATTTTCTCTTAATTCTAAGTTTATTTTAAGGCGTTTTGCTATTGATTTACAAACTGGTTGTTCGGTAAACCTTGCCAAACTTTGACAAAATACAGGCATGAACAAAAGTTAAAGACCAGACACCAAAAATAGCCGTACTTAGGATATTGCATAAGATAGCATCAACCAGTTGTCCTGATTGCATCATATCAACTGTTTTGATTTTGGTTGTTCTTTTAAAAGCTTTCTTAGCTGCCGTCAACACCTCGCTCTAATTTTTTGCCCATTTTTTGAAACTTTAAAACAGCTGAAATGGGGCAAAAAAATTCCTGACTGCCGTTTAGAAAGACCAAATCGTGCCTTACGCAGTCAAAAGTTGACGAACGTAGTTGTCAAACGCAGTATGGAGAAATTAAGAGTCAGAAAGTCAGCCGTACATCGGGTGATCATCAAGTATAAAGAATTAAGAATCTATTACATTGATTTGCTGGCCGATTTAAGCCTTTTTCTAAAAATAATCAGTCTTTTTCGAAAAAATTTGGTGTTGCAATACCAACCTGAATTCATCACAAAGAAAGTTGACGTGTACAAGCTGTTTAACAAAACAACGCATATAAACTACAGAAGAAAAAATACTATTTATTGCATAACAAATTTCATACAATTGACAGACAACATAATTTTTATCACTACCCTTATCACTGTTTATGCAGCGTGGTTGATTGGTTAGAGCGCCGGAATTGTGATCGACATGGTCTCGGTTCAAAACCTACTCGCGCCATTATGTTTTGTCCTAGAGAAAGACTTTTACGGCATTTTTCCCTGCTTGGTAGTCTTGCAAACAATTTTAAATTTTAGTCATATCTTTATTCAATTTCAAGAGAACAGTATTATTTTGGCATTTCCGGAAGCAGGTCGGTGTAATTGCCTACCCTATGTATTAGCGACTCCGTTGCTTTCCTGCGAATCAGAAAGATAAATATAAAAAAACAAAAAAAAAATAGAAGCACTCCTAGGACACTCAAAGCAGTATCTTAAGTAGAGCTATTCATGTTTTGCAGACATATTTAATATTGTTAGACACTTTTTGATCTCAATCAATTGTTTTCTTATCAACTTGCTTCTCAAAAGACAAGGTGCCAAATGCACAATGGATCAAAATTAATTGACATTTTACACTTGTAAAGTAATAACTTTTACTCAGATTTTATAAAATTTTAAACGTCCCAAATAACTAAACAAAGTCTGCGAGTTGGGGTTAGCTTGATAACTCACTGTTAGTTCATTAAAGTCAAGTATCAGATAAGAGATATTCATATAATTTTTGGAAGTAACAAAAAAAGAAAAAGTAAATAAAAGCTCATCGACTCAACAACTTTTATCTAGCGGCTCTCTTAACTTTGCTAAATGGTTTAAATTAATGTCTACACATTATCTGATACACAAATGGGTGCCTATTGTGATAACTTAATGGTTTTTAAAAACATTAAATATATCACAGTAACTACAGTAGCTAAGCAGTAAACTTGTTTTTTTAAGCAATGTTTTATTTAACAAAACGAACAATCTTATTAGTTGGCAAAGTGCTTATTGATAAACAAATAATAATTACAGAATTATACTTCAAAAAATTGATTGTGATTGAAGTGGTCTCCGTTCAAAATTAACTCTCGTTATTTTGTTGTGTCCTAGGAAAAGACAGTTTTTGGCACTTTCCCCTGCTTGTTGATCTTGGCAAGCAGTTCCAAAGTTTATTCATATCTTTGTTAAATTTTAACCCGACAATAAAATCTTGGCATCTCCCGAAGCAGGTCGGGGTTATTACTTACCCTACATATTAGCGCCTCCGTCGCTTTCCTGCGATTCAGGGGGATAAATATAAAGATAAAATAAAATAAATAAAAAAAACTATTTCGACTATTGTCCTGATATGCTACAAAATACTTAAAATATGCGGTAAACCAGTTAAAACTTGAAAAAAAGTCATGAGAATTAGCTATTAATTGCCAAATGACCCTTATAGCTTGCTCTTGTTCAACAATTTTAATTCTCATATTACCAAAAAAAATGAAGAAAAGGAATTCAAGTAAACTCTATAAGTTTTCTTCATTTATTATAAAATTCTTGGCAGCAATTGAAACAAAAACTTTAAAATTATTTTTACTTCTTTCAAAAAATTATATTTCTAAGATTCCGAGCTATACTTTTTTGGTTTATTTTTCTGTTTCTGAAATGTTTTCAATTCAAGTTAGACTCTGAATAACCTTTGTACAACCGATTCCGGAATCTACGTATAACCGCCAAATCATTGTTTTTAACCTTATTATAAATTCCTGATGGTTGAGTTGAGAATATGAGTTACTTACATAAGGCATGTTGAACTCGTGAGCATAGGCGAGGCTTATCGGTAAAATTTTACCTCAAAAATTTTTACGGACCGCAATCCGGTCAGCGAACAAGTTGATGACCATTTTTGTTTTCACTTGGATTTCAATGTAAAATTTTAAAATTACTCTTACATAGTTTTTATAATTTAGGCCTTAGGTTTACTTCAATTTATTTTTTTTGTTGGAAACAAAGTTAAGATTAAAAACAAAAAGATTCTTTGCTTTAAATGGGTGCCGAATCTGGGCACGCAAAAACTGACGAACACCTTGTTTTAGAATTTTATGTTCAAATCAAAATGAAAACCAAAAAATAAAAAAAGTTGACATCTACTTAGTTCTTCCAAAAAAATCTATGTTGTTTTTTAGATATAAGCTAGTTTTGAATTTAATAATATTCAGTTTTATATGGAACATTTGATTAAAAAGTTCTTCAGAAAACTTCGCGGGCCGCACCAAAAGACTTTGAAGACTCATGCGCCCTGTTGGCTGCGAGTTCGACATGTCTGACTTAAACTCAGCAAACATTGACATGTAGGGCCAGCAAGGGCCCTTTGAAGGCAACCTGTTCAGGGCTCGTACCAATTTGGCGGCGGGCGCTGTAGTGGCCCCCATATGGACTTACCGCACGAGTTTAATGTGGCTTTTGGTTTTTAGCCGTAATTTGAAAAAGAAAAATGCTAATAAGTTTACCTTTTTAATTGTTTCAAAAACGGAACAATGGGCATAAATAGTTTGAACAGTATGAAACTTGTGCGGTAAGCCCATACGGGGCCACTGCAGTGCCTGCGGCCGAATCGGCACGAGCCCTGTACAGGTTGCCCTAGTAGAGCCCTTGAGGGTCCAGCATAGCATTGTTGGCTGGGAAGTACAGTAAAAAAATAGAATTACTATTATCTTCGCTGTAATACAAATTCTTTTTACTTACTTCTTTAGCAGCATTGACAGGTAAGTTGTTTTTATGACTAACACACGAAGCGGGCTTCGCGAATAGCTTTTGTAAATTGCAAATTATTGTTGTGAAAATTGAAAATTGTACGTCATGAAAATTTTCAAATTGTTTTAATATTTTTAAATCTTTTATGACCATAAAATAAGAAAAATTTTTTTAACAGGGTCAAGTAGAAAAACTCTCACAAAATGCTTTTATCAAGACCAATAGTAATATTCTAAAAAATTTCCTAATATAATTATTGGTATGTTAAACATCAAAGAAATCGACGAAAAGAAATACGTTGGTTAGCTATGCACAATAGAATGCAAAAATTTTGCAAATTGCTGGATAAGATCTTTTCAAATTAAAATAATATTATGATAAAAATTTTAGGCTTGGACATTTTTGATACCAAAACTACTGTAAATCTTAATTCTATCAGCGTCACTTAAGTTTAAAAAATTGGTATGGTAACACTGCATATCCTAATACAGTATATTAAAATATGACTTTTTAACATTGTTTCTAGCCAAAAAATTAACTAAAATAAGTTTCATTTTGAAACCTAAAAATTTCATCAATTGCTGAAAAACACCAATTGTCTAACGATTAATTCAATACTTTAATATTTTATTTAGCTTCCATGTTATATTTATAAATCTATTCGTATCTAAAATTATACCGGAAAAGTAAAAACATGTACTGATTTTAGAACATTTAAAATTGAACGGCTTAGAACAAAAACAATTAAGTTACTAAATATTGCTTCGAAAAATTGCTTTCAAAGTTTGAAAATAAGTCAAAGTTTTTTAAAATGAGTCATAAAATCAGGTTTTATATTTTTTATTTTCTGTGTGATTAAGCGTTTACATGTGTCATCTTAAACTTACTACTTCATATGAATATTTTAGTTGTACATATCATATTGTTAAGGAAATATCAATTTAGACTTAAGCACAAATGATTGATATTATTGTGTACAAAGAACAAACTTATTTGATTACGGATTATTTACAAAAAAATTTTGCGACACATGTAAACTACTCGTATTTACATACTCAATATTTTTCATTTCCTATAACTCTTTTAAAACAAAAAAAAGGAACAAATAATATTTTAGGAAAAAGTTTCAATTGAGTATAATAGCATGAGTTTACTAGAAAACAAAAACGTTCATGCCTATCTTGATAGCCGTTTATTATATATATATATTTTAAGTTATATCTCTGTTTTTCTTTTTCACTTGCAAAACAGCATCAAAGGTGCTTTACTTAAATCAGCCTTCAAAGCAATTAATTCGACCTACTTTTGGAGGTACCAAGATATAACTATCCGGTTGAAATTTATTATATTGATATATGGCTAAAATTTGGAACTGCTTGATAAGACTGCCAAGTAGAGGAAAGTATCGTAAAGTGACTTTCTCAAAGACGCAACAGATTAGTACAAACTGGTTATGAATTTAGACCATGATTGATCTTACCACTACCGGTAAAGTTTCTAAAAATTACAACGTGGCACTCAGTAACCGTGAACAGAATGAAACTCATAAAATTTATCCTGAGTTAAATTTTTTTATAAAGTCAATAATTTTTAAACTAATAAAGCTTGAACACTGGGCCAGAGACGGCGAGCAATAGACGCGCGGTTGTAAAGGGTCACATTTTATATATGAGTAATGTTTTATTTAAAAAACACTACAACGACATTACTTATACAACTGCTTTAACAATTGCAGGAATGAAATAAAAACCACAAGACACACATTGGTAATTAATCGCCAGCTGACCAAAGTAGTTTGCATTGTTTCGAAAATATGAACAAATGTCAATGAAAAACCAAAATAATAGTCATGATTATTATACATTTATTGTCGGATATTTGGTAGTTCAATTGGCTTAAATTTCAAACAAATAAGCTTAATTAATCACATTCGGTCTAATCTTCATTTTAACTGCTTTCAAAGAGTAAAAGGGAACTGTCCATTCAAACCAAACTATGCCGTTTTTTTTTATTTGTCCATCTTTGAAATATTTTCCATTCAAGTTGGAACGATAACAAGTACTGTACCACCAAGCTCCGGTAAAGTTAACTGCACAATTACCACCAAACACATCGTTATCACGATCTTTTGTTGTAAATTCTAGGTTGTTGTGATAATTCAAAGAATCATCTGCAACAGAATAAAATCATAACGTCATACTCATTTTCGTCACAAACATTATTTGTGTTCTCACTTGACAAGGATAACGATAAATTGGTAAAACTTGGGACTGACTAAAAGCAAGTATTACAAATTTCTTTTAAAAATCCTAATTATTGTATTCGGAATGAAATTTGTAGTTTTTGTTTTTAATTTTTTATAATTGCTTTACGGCCATAGATTAGTAGACTTTCTTGTCAACATATTAAAAGAGAAAAACAATCAAAAAGTTTTTTTTATCAAAGTAGAACGACATAGCAACTTAAAAAACTGAACTCTAACTACGTCAAATACGTCTTCCTTTAAAACACTGCAGTTAACCATATAAAAACAAATTACGTTGAAAATAAATTTACGTCCCGTATATTAAAAAAAAGCGCAATAATTAATGGAATACCGGTAAGTTAATTTTACAAAACTTGAATATTGCTTAAATTTTGATGAATATTTTAAACTCTAGAATGTTATTGATCTAATTAAAAATATAGAACTTTGGTTGATTCTAATTTTGTATAGAACTTTGGTTCGACACTTTTAAACATTGCATAAAACTACTAAAAAAAAATTAGTCACAAAAACATTACAAGCATGAACGGTAAGTTACTCTTTTGTTCGACACAATTGAAAACGTGCTTAAAAACAAGCTTCAATTACGCGTGTAATTAAACTACAGACTCAACTCGTAAAAATTTTTTTTAATTTTAATGACATTAATCGCGTTGTAACCACCTGGTATTCTGGGATTCAAAAAGTATAAAATGCATTGTGATCCTCTCATTTCATTCGTCAGTTAAAATAAAAAAGCTGGCCCTAATCATAAAGTTAGGTAAATACAGACGCATAAAGGGAACTTTGATCTTTGCACTTTAGTAATTCAATCCAGTGCAATGGCGCAATTAGGCCAATATTGTTCTGTCGTATGGAAGTGGCGAATCATCAGCAATACTGTATTTTATTATTATATTCATATATACTTGCAGTTCCACTGAAGTTTCCGACTTTGAGTGTGTAGTTTGATTCAGAGTTGCCAATTTCAAATATTCTAAAATCGACAACAGTTTTTATTAATTTAAATCAAGGCGTCGAATAACATTTCGGTGAAGGTTCAGATTTAGCAAATTTCATTTTTAAAAATTTAGTTCTGGTTCAGCTCACTTTTGCGTTGAAAGAAAATTGTTAGTGGTTAATATGGATTTTTCGATTCAGGTTTGATTTGATCCCTTATTTTATAAAATAATTTTTTCGGACAATTTTTGCAAACGTATAAACTGAGAATTTGGCCATAGGCATGCCATACATAAAAATTTGGGAAAGGGGGCAAAACAATTTTGCTCGAATCATGGTTTTGTACAATTTTTATAAGAAATTTAAGCGTAAAAATATAGCATACGAAATCTTTTTGGCCCTCAAAAAGCTATTTAAAAAAGTTATGCGCTAAATTAATGTACTTTACCCAAAAAAGACAATGATATAATAGAATCTGGGATATAACACATGGAAATAAACTGTTTCAACTAGAAAAAACTTCCTTTCTTCCGAGAAACATTTTTACAAGTGCGTTTTATGTCTCGAAAAACATACTCAGTGCCAAAAAAATAAGATTGATTTTGAATTTTTTTGCTGGTGAACAGGGCAGCTTCTATTGCCCCCAATTTGTAAGGCTCTGTTCGTAACTAAATGATATTTTAGGGGTGTCAATTGGCATGCTTGTTGGAGGATCATAGTAACAATTAAATACGTAATATTTTTTAAAGTGTAGATATTTAGGCCTAAAAGTTGAACACTAAATCTATTCACAAGCAAGCTATATTACTGTAAATGTAAATTGTAAAATCGACTATGCGTATTTCAACAGAGTTGAATAAATATATAATAATAATTTTGCAAACCCCAAAAAGTGCAAGCGAAAGTTTTTTGAATTTTATTTTTAATATCAAGTGTTTTGAGATATATTGCGCTTGTGACAAACCTTAAAACTTTTTATACTTTTGTGTATGTTTGCATTTACGAAATCTGTTTTTGACTAACAACTTATCGGCACATACGTACATTGAAAAATTAGGTGTTACGCTAGCCATTATGCAAGTCTTTAATTAAATATTCTTTTTTTACTTTTTGTGCATACCTAGCGTTATAATTTGGGCCCGCTGAAATCAAAAAGATCAAGTTTTTTTAGGATTTTATTACGTCACAAAAATTACACAACCTTATATTTCGGTTATTCAGAGTTTTTAACTGAATTTCATAGGTCAAAATAAAGTCAAAATTTTGAATAAATTTAAAATTTTTAATATTTTAAATTTACAACAACTAATTTTTTACCTATTTTTGCAATTTTTAAACAGCTATGAACAGTTTTAATATTTTTCTTCAATTTATAGCAAGTATTCTAAAACTTCTGGGACTGCGATCCCTTAGCGTCAATCTTTTTATCTTTTCTTTTTAAATTTGTAAATCACCAATATAAAGTTTTACATTTTTCACAACATTACACCAACTTAAATTTTTTCAAAGAAAAATTCCACTCCGGGGGAAAGAGCGCAATTTTTAGTTTAAAAATCTGTGATCCATATGGTACATATGTTTAAATTATAATAAAAATAAAGTATTATTCTCATGTAAGTAAAAAGAACAAATGACCTAAATGCATATCTGTTGTAAAAAAGTTGGCACCGTGGCTGAGTAATTTACGAGCTGCGTATTCATGGCAAAAGTGATTGATATGGTTGCCGTTCAAAATCTACTTGTATTGATCCGTTACAAATTGAACTTAATTTTTTCCATTTTTTGAAGCAATTATAACCATGCTGCTTTGTTTTATCTTTAGTATGAGTTGTTTCAGGTTCAGGTTTGGCAAATTTGATTTTTACGCGTTCAGCTCTCGTTCACTTTCAGTATATTTTACTTTTTCGAGTTTAGTCCAGGTTCAAATTTAGCAGTATTAATTTTTTCTGGTTTAAAGAATAACAACGGCTAACACGGGTTACGGATCCGGTTCGGGTTCGGTTTTATGCCCTGGCTTGAATATATTTTTCAAGCGTTAGGTTGCTGGATTAAATAAAATATCAAAATGATTGTCGGAAGAATTGCTAATTATTGGCTCTTATTTTGATTTCAACTTCATTTTTTTGATCTTGGAGATTTAAAACCCTTAAAAATTGTTTTTGAGACTGGAAACAGTATTGAACAGTCATACTTGTATACAGCATATATCGTGTTGCCATTCCAATCTTCTAAATCTACGCGCAGTTGATAGGACTGAGATTTAGTTGTGGCGTGCAAAAAGTCCAATCCTAAAATTCACGTTGTTATTGTATATTCTATTAAATTTGTAACCAACAATTTTGAAAATAAAATAGCTTTGTTGATTGCTTAGCAAAAGTTTTCAAACATTTATTCGTTTTTTCAAAATTCTTAGAATGTCGCAATTTATATATGTTTTTAGTTTTTAAATTCACCATTTATTTAAAGTTTGTTATTGCTTTTCATATAGGCTATCTAAATATTAAAGTTGTGATTTGAACAAAAATATTCTGAACTTCTGATTTAACTTGGTTTATTGCAAATCAAAAAACAATGTTTTTTTTACCCTGCCAAAATTCTCCATTTTTGCTTCCAAATCCGTGCTGATAATCGCTCCAGTTTCGGAAAAAATTTTCACTTCCGTCCATTCTCCTTTGAAATACCTTTAAGTTAAAAATATCAGTTAAAAATAATATTGACATAAATTTTGGAGTTTCATCAAAGCAAGAATTTAATTTTCACCAGCCATTTATTTTTCTGATCCGGTTCGACCTCGCAATAAACTTCAATTAGGCTTCCGTTAAATTCCATAAGAAATATTCCGCTAATTTTTGCTGATGGACATGGGTCTGTAGTTGGTGATTCTAAACATTTAAAAAAAAGTTTTTAACGATTGTTATCTTAAAAAAATTAAAATTTTGATTTTATTTCATCTAAGCTCCTATTTATACAAAGTTTGTTTCATTTTATTTTTTTTGTTTGCTTCAAAACGAAAAATACACTAACAAAAGTAGGAAATAAATTTTCCAAAACACAGAAAAAGCAGCAACATAACCATACGGTCTTTTAGTCCACTGCCTTCTTCTAAATAATGGGAAACAAACAAGATAATTTTGCATCAATAAAACACAGCAGTACACTTACGAAACACACAGCACAATGAGAAAAATGATAAAGAATTAATAACAATTTTAGTTGTTATTAAACAACTTTTCACATGCCAGCTGACTTTATTAAATTGTAGTAGCATTTTATCTAATATTAACTGGTCCAGAAAATTTTAAATTTCCTATTTAAATTGTTAATAAGAAAGTGACTTTAATTCTGGGTTTACTTCTTGCCATACTTTAGGTTCAATGTAACAAAGTGTCTTTTTTCCTAAATCTGTTTTCTTTTTAGGTTGAAAATAATTTGCTTGGCTGACTGTCTTGTTCTATAATGTTGTTTTTAGGTTATACTTATAATAGTTTGGGACTCATTCTTTGCTAAACAATTATTAAAGAAAAAAATTGTTTTGACAATTTCAAGTTTAACAAAATTTTTTAGTTTTAAGAAATTCCATTTTTTAAAAAGAGATTTTTGTATGTTCCCAATAAGGACTATCTGTAATAATTCTTATTATGTGTTTGTATACTCTTTCCAGAAGATTCATTAAAACTGAATAAGTTGTACTTATTGCAGAAGATTCTATTGAAGTGAAATTATCTTTTACAATTGATTGAATTAGATCAAAATTGTCTGTAAGCATCGATTTATTAAATTAGTTAGTTTTGATATAGAGTTGATAGAAAATTCTTCTTCTTACAAAGCTTTAGTTTTAACCATAGTACAATAATTTTTTGACTTGATATAATTTGCTACTAATATTACGTACTTGATTAGTCGAGTATATAAATTTTTATAAAGTTTAAAAGGTATTTTCAGACAATTGATTGATTTTTTAATGGGTTAAAAACAACTTTTCCAACTTCACTCAATTTTGTAATTTGGGGTAAATTTATTCTAAAGGTTTATGAATTATCATACATAATATGAATAATTGTAATAAAAAGTCTTAATAATCTTTTAAAGAATATTTTTAATTTTAAAAGATAGTTAAGTGAATTGTAATAATTTGAGCAAGAATCAGCAGGTATAGCATACAAACAAAACTATAACAGGTAATTCACAGCATTCAAATTATTTGATCGTCATATAAACAGAACAAAACAACGAGCTCAAAGTCCACATATCATTTAGCACACTTGGCATTGGATCAAACATTTTAGTTATTGAAAAAAAGTTAATATTATAACTGATTTACTTATACGCTATTTTAAGAACACAATAATTTAATTTACATTTTTAAGCACAGTAATACCGGGTATAATAATTACTTTTACACAGTAATTTTATTTACAGTACATTATTAATCACAGTAATAACAATGATTTAACAAACACAGTAATTATATTTACACAGTAATTTAATTTAATTTACTTAACAGAGTAATTTAATTTATTGTAGTGTTTCTTGCGATGAAATTTAAGTGGTTTATTTTACTTTTTACTTAAGTGTACAGTATATGGCGTTTTGCGTTACTTATATGTTACGCTGAGCAAATGCGAGTACTACTTTCAGTGCTACATATTTGTTGTACGCATCTGACTTGCAGTAAAGTTCTTTTTTTGAAAAAAAGGATCAAGAGCAACGGCAACAGTTTTCATTGAAATAAATTGACAATGGATGACTATGACAATGGATTACTAATAAAGATTTTGCTGATGAAGACAACGAAATGTTAGTTGATAACTTATCAGGAAACCAAATCAAGGCAATAACAAAGGCTGTTTTACCAGATGAAAAACATATACGTAGCTGCAGTGAAAAGAATGCAACTGTTAATAGCAAAACGACTACATATAATACATTTTTATCATTTATGATTGGTTGTTTTTACACAGTCCAACTACTCAGCATACCAAGACATCAGCAGTGGAGCTGTTTAAAAAATGCTTTGAGAGCGAGATCCTGAAACTTGCGTGAGCCCAGCAATTCTATATGCCACATTCAAAGGTGAAATTGGTTTTACTGTAGCTTTTGAGAAAATCTGCGTATTTCCTGCAATCTGTTTTGTATCTAAAGTTACGTTGAATAGAAACCAAAATGCATACAATTCAATAAGAATTAACGGCTTAGAAAAGATTATAAGAAATATTAAGTTTTTGATAAAGTAAATTTAGGTGTTCCTGAAAAATATTCAAAACTGAAGAATTTACTTTGGCTTTTCGTCGACCGATTTGAAAAGTGTTTTTTACCAGAAAAACTTAATACTAAATATTTTGAAGATTTACGCAAATACAATCCATTACAATAAATAAAAAGGCATTTTGGCTGAAAATGATGTAACTAATGTAACTACCTTTGAAATAAATTTTAAACGACACGTATGAATATTATTTGAGCACAAATAGAGCAATACAGCAAATGCCGCCACTGGCGAAGAACGTACACACTTTTGCGCAGCGTAACAAATATATAATGGGTCATTTTTTCAAAAGTAAGCTTCGCACAAACAAACAAACCATGAAATATGTACACCTTGGGTCTACTAAAATAAAATATATCAAGAATTCTAATTATTTAAAACTGTTTTTACTGGGTAGATGTGGGTTTAAAAAAATCGCATGACTCATTATTGGGCTGCTTATCCCGCAGAGCACAAAGTCTTTTGCTGCGGCTCGCAAAGCATTTTTTATCAGATGCACAATATATTATCAGTAGTTAAATCTTGACTTTTTATTATTCCAAAATTTTGGGCCGGTAAATGACGTAAGATTTTTTATACAGACTTTTTTAGTTTTCACTTTAATTTTATGGTAAAATTTTTGAGTTTACCTCCAAAGTAAATAAAATTTGGACAGCAAATTTTGTTGAAAACAAAAAAAAGCCTTATCACATCAATTTTTAGAAGAATTATTATTGACAATTGCCACCAATTGATGTAAAGACCTTTTTTTGTTATTATTTGGTCCTTACTTCAAAGTTAATTAAGGACAAAAAAATCTTTAAAGATCGAACAGATTTCTGCTTGCTATACATTCGCAAAAAAATGTGGTATACTCTGGGCAAAAAATTGGGTACCTATGGATGGCTTTTCATATTTTTCGCTTTAATGTCTATTTATCTCCTTAATTCGAAGCAAAACGTTTGAGTGCATATACTTATGGCAACTATCAAGCAATTTTTTTACATAGTTTCAAAGCAGCCAAGATGTTGCTGCACGGTTAAATTTTTTTATTCGAAGATATGATAAAAATTTAAAACTGCTTGCTAAGTGCCATAAATTGTCTTTCTTAAAGCACAATAGAATTACAAAAGTATGTTTATGTAATTAAGTTTACCATCAATAAGATGCTCTTTACCACTGCTACACACTGCCAATACAATTCTTTTAATTGATATCTAAAAGTCAAAAAAGTCACAACGAATATATAAGCTTTATCAAAACATGTAATTTTCTAGTAATTTTATTAAATACAAAAATTTTATTTGAAAGCTATATTGATGGAAAAAGAAAAAATGTACTTTTTTTAAAGAATTATCAATTTAATTCTACTGTTTTAAAATTTTGACCACTTTGTAAAAATACAAAATTAAAAATGTGACAAATTTGGTAAACAACAACGCAATCAGGTTATTGAACTCGATTCTTAAATTAAATGACAAAACTTCTAAGCATTTTATTTTTATTCATCTGAAGAAAGCTAATGTAATCCAAAAATATTAATGGTATCTTTTTGTTTTATTTTAGCATGAATGTATGTGTATTACTGTATGTAATTGTAATATGATTGAAAAAAAAGTATATTTTATTCTTAAATTGTATTAGAAAATTAAATTTTGGCAATAGTAATTTTGTCACCCACTTTATTTAAATAGTTTTATCAATTTAATCGGTGTGACTATTGTAATGTTGCGGTTGCTTGAAAAATATAGTTGTGAAAAAAGTGAGAAAAAGCTTGATATAAAAGTCAATTACAAAGCTGAATACTTTAAAAAACCTTTATCAAACATATAACTGTTTTGCTGTCATTTAAACTAACACAATTAGGTTAATGTAGTTGTTCAAGATAAATCAAAACAAAACTTTTGGTCTTATTTTGTATTTTCCATGCGCAAATTACTCACTTCGTTTGGTACAGTTGTTTCCAGTATAGTCAGTATTGCACAAACAGAAAAATTTGTTTTCTGCCGTAACACATCTTCCATTGTAGCAATACTTAACACAATGCATATAACCTGCAAATGTAATCAGTAATCTAAAGTAAAGACAATCTCTAGAAACCAAGAAATTATGGTATCCAAAGAAATCAGCTAGAGAGCTCTTTGAATTAATAAACAAAATATTTTTTTCAACAATTTTAATCGTGCAAACTTCTAATTTATGAATATAAAGGAAAGGTAGGGTAAAAATCAATTGTTTAGTTTTTTTATTTTTTACGAAAAAATTTTACGTTAGACTATCCCCATATACTTTAAGTTAAAATTTTTAGCATAATCTGAATTTGTGCAATAGGGTTCAATGTATTTTGTATCTTAATAAAAAATATTTTTGATTAAAACAGCAAGAGTAAAAACTAAAAACTAATTATCTTTAAGAATTTTATTCAATTCATACTAAATGAACGATCAGTCAGATTTTAAAAAATTTAAAATAAATTCGAAAAATCGATTTTTTCAAAATTTGACTGACCATCGTTCATTTAGTTACAGTTCTAGAACAAGCGAATAAAACTTTATTGGTTTGGCGTGAAAATAACTGGATTAATAATTTGGATGCTACAATTAACATTAATAGAATTTTTTTCTTTTACTTGTGGTTGAGTTTTAAACCCATTTATTTGTTCATTCTCTTTGAAATTGCAAACACTGTGAGGAAACTATAGCGGCTTTTTGAATTTTTACATCCAACGCTTTCAATCTTAGCGAGAATTTAGGCTTTTTGATTTTACGACAGATTTTAAAGTGGTTTTTTGTCGTTACGTCATTAAATCATGACGTCCACTGTTGGGTCGTTTTTCTTGTAACTTTCATTGAGGCTTCACTTTGTGTTTTTAGAGTCAAAACTCAAATAGAATGAGTAGTGCTTTTTTAAATTAAAAAAAGATCTAACTTTCGATTTTTTTGCAGAAACTGTTGATGACCTTTATAGGTCAAAGTGGATTTTTTGTAATGTATTATTTAAGTTTTAGTTTTTAATTACTATATCAAATATTTTGTCCAGTGAAATTTGACTGATTTTATTAATAAACTTATGTATCGCTCATGAACATTATTTATATTTTAAAAAACTGTTAGAAAAATTGTAAAACTTCATTAATAGTCGATATTTGAAATATTGAGCAGTAACATAGACAAATTAAAGAAATATGATTGCAAACAGTGAAGTAAAAAGTTGATTTTGAACAAAATTATTTGAACCTTTATACTTCGGATTAATGAGTCGTTTGACACCGAAAATAAATTACTTTTAATTACTTATTTTATTGATTTATTTGGGTAGCACGTTTATGCACGAAAAGGATATTGGCAAAATTGCTCATAGTAGTGAATTTAATATTTATTTTATGCTGATTATTTTAAATAATAGACAAAATTGTCTTTAAAATTTTGATGTTATATACTGTATTTTACTATAATCGCGGTAAGCATAAATCTATTAAACGGTAACTATTAAAAGATATAATTTGCAAAAATCTAAAAACCAAAAGAGACTAAACGTTTTAGTTTTTATCTATATTTAATCAAACAGCACCTTTAAGCATTCACGCTTTAATTTCATTTTTATATTTTCTGGAAATATTTTTCTTGTAAAGAAGTTTGCAGTGATTTCGCTTACTGCAAATTTAAGTAGGAAGTCTTGTATCGAGTAAATGTACAACAAAGGCCAAACTTTGTTTGAGCTATTTATTGGTTTCAATCAAGTTCTAGTTAATAAAGCAAATATGTCGCCTTATAGCTCGAAGCAATAACACAGTCTGCTGTGAATACGAAAAACCGTTTTTAAACTAGCTCATGATATACCGACTTTTAAATTAAAGTTATAAACCACTTTTGGAGCGTAGCTAAAAACTATTAAACCATTACTTTTGCCAGACTACGAAAAAAAATTTTTTGTACTCTCTTTCAAATTTTATTTTTTGCACAATCAAATACAATTTAAGTGCTTTTTTACTTAATCAAAAAATAAAACAAAATAGGAAGCTTAATCAAATAAAAATTGCACATATTGTCTTGAACTGTTTGCTACTTTACATGTTATTTTTTTTAGAAAATTTACTGTACTGTATTTTTTTATCTTACAATTTTAATTTTTCAAAGTATTAAATGCGAAATCTATACAACTATGATCTTTCAAATGTATTACGTGTCTTAAAAATTAATTTCTCCGTCTATTTTTTATTTATCATAGCATGCAATTATATAATAAAGATTAAAAAACCAAAAATATACAGTATAATAATACATTTAAATCTGTAAGTGTAGATGTAAAATAGATTTTTGACGAAAGTATAATATTAAGTACACTTTAATAGATTCATTTCCTGCAGGAATTTGATTTTTGGGCATGTTGCTACTTTTATTTTGACTGAAATGTATTTGTTTTTGAAACAAAATTTTTTTTAATATTTTATTTTTTCGTTTTCAAAATGAAAATGTTGCTGACTATGGGTTGTCGAAATTACATTTGTGCTGCTGGCAGAGCAAAAAAAATTGTCATCTATTGATCACGAATTTGTTTTGTAAGTATTATAATTTTAAAACTTAATCAAAAGTACCATCTGTGTTGTGATAATTGCATGTTTGAAAACGTAATAAATCATCTTCTACAAAAAAGAGAGCTTGCCAATCGATGGTCCGTGAACAAATATTGGCAGTCCGCAGGAAAAAATTAAAATTATTACAAGTTTACAAATTAAAGGAATGGAATCAGTGCAAATCCAACAACTTTCGGGTTATATCTAGGAGCACGGATGTCCAATCTTTTTTTATATGGGTCAAATTACAAACTTTTGAGTATATTAGGCGGGCTACGAAGTACATAATATAGATTTTCTTCTTTTGGGTATTAGATGCCACGACCAAATGATCAGTATCAAAATATTAGTTAAAATTGATTAACTAATTAAGAATCTAAGTAAAGGGTGAAACTATTAAAATCATTTCATAATTACTATTAAAAACATACATGCTCGAGCTGCTTTGAAATCCCAATTATATGACTTCTTTTCTACCTGCTTACACCGATTCAAAGTTTTTAAAATCTGAAAAGGGGCTTATGGTCGCGATTCCAAAACCGATACATCCCACAAAAAAACCGAAACAAAGTTTGACCGATATCTCTGTTCTGTGTCTCCTAGATCCTCGAAAGGTTTATCTAGGCCCGAGTCGAACCAATTATCATTATATTTCCCTTCTAGAGAGCACACTGGGTTTCAACATGGGAAGTCAACGGTGAATCAAGTTGTTGTGTTGATAGAAACCATCAAGAATTTTTTGTCGATTTGTCAATTTGACGGCGGCATATGACACTGTCTGACACCGTGGTCCTACCTGCTAGCTGCTTCAGATTTTCCCGGATAAGTACCAGGTCAGAATAATTATGGAGCTTGCCGGAAACCAAAGTTTTACTCGAACTACCTGTGACTACAAGCAAAGCAAGCTTTGCCGTCGGAAAAAAAGCGTTTTTTGGGATAGGTCTTGGTTGCCCTCCTTTCCAAATATTAAATTTTAGTCTTGCAGCCAAATCACATTAAAACGGTATTGGCAGCCTTTCCCAAACGCGGTGCAGAGCTGCAATATCCCTGATCTATTCAACAGCTAAGTACTGCCCACCACTGTGTTAATAGTTAATACGGTGTCGCAGTTAATAGTTAACACGGTGTCGCAGCGTTAATACTTGCCTTAGAGACAGCGTTAATACTCCTGAATGAAGCCTCGCGCAGTGTTACCGGATGCTTGCGTCCCACTCCAAAGGATTATATATTAATACTTTCAGGCATTTAGGTATCAAGCCAGCCTATACTTTCAGGCATCAAGCCAGTTGAACCAACTAGATACGACTGGACCAAAAATCTCTAAAAATGTCTGATCTTCTTTCCACCCTCCTAACTAATTACCACTTTTTCTTTTTTATCACTAGCAGCATTGTTGCTACTACTGTAATCATATTCCAAATCACTCCACATTAATTCAAAGTTACTAATTTTACTACCATTAACTATTTCTTGATATTGTAAAAATTGTTTGGAAATAACACAATCAATATTAATATAATCGCAAAAGAATTTGAATACTGAAAACAAAGCTCCAATCAAGCCTTATTATAATAAGCTTCGCTCACAAAAGTATTCATAGATCAGTTTATTGGATGAATCAAAGCCGCTATCAACTAATATATTCACTTTGTATCCTTATACGTTACTATGACGGTAGTGGCATCGAATTCTCTACAGTAATGAAAATATAACTAAAAAGTCTGAGTAAGCTGCAGGCCGCATAAAAACATTAAGTGAACCGCACGTTGCACGTCCCAACAAGAGCCTTTATAGTCTACTTAATTTTAAAAGCGCAGACTTTTTTTTAGTCTTCACTTGTTTTATATGACTTGTATTGCACAAATGTTACTGTAGTAACTATATACAGTGCAATGACAACTACACAATTATTGTCGCCAACAAGTAGCCTGCAACGGAATAAACTCTATTAAAAAGTTGAAAAAAGGGTAAAAAGCAAAAAGCTTTTTGACCAAACTATTCTCATTTTTTCTTTAAAATTTTAGCAACTAATTTCTTGTAAAATTACTGTTAATTTTGTTCAGTATAACAAATATTTTTCATAAAACCGTACATAAAAATAAAATAGTAAAGTGGCCTCATCAATTGAATTACGTGTCATTGAGTTCAAGATCAAATTTTTAATACACGATGCTAAAGGCTTAAAGAGGCTTGAAAGCGTGAATAATAGCTTACAGTCCCACTGTCTACTGTTACATAATGCCCACTGGCTATCCATTCTATTAATTCTAGCAGTAAGCTTTGGTCATAATAAGCTGACATTTTGGACTCTATTACACCGGAGATATATCTTGTCTAAATAAGCGCATAATTAATCTTGACTTATATCGACAATAGATAGTACGAAGGAAATATTTTATACTATTTTTCTTGTTACCAGGTGTATTCTTCATTATACTTTGTTGTTCTTCTGGTAAAAACAGAAAACTTTTTTTGTTAAAAACCTTTTCAGTTTATTAAAAACTAAAAATTAAAAACAAACAGTCGACGTTTCGGGTGCGGTTACAAGCACGCTTCGTCAGGACAAAAGCTAAAATGAATGTAAAGTTAAGAAATCAACTAAAATTGTTTTCAAAAAACAGTTGCCAAAACATAGCGGAAATTACTCAAGCGTAGTATTAAATGATTATTTCAAAAAACAACAAGTTTCGTGTAAAAAAACAATGAAATGCGCAACACGAAATCGAACAAGTGTGAGAGAACAATTTAAAACAGCAATTAAATTTTGAAAGTACAGTAAATAAAATACAAAAACAGGTTTTATTTTAATTCATTATATATTTCATTGTAATAGACACCTTCTTTGTCATTTATCGATGAATTAGTTTTTTGTATGAAATATGATTCTAAAAAACGGCGTTTATAAAAGTCAGGTTCAAAAGTAAGAATTGATGAGCCAAGCCAGTTGATTTTATGGTCGAATTTAATAATATGATTGACAAGAGCAGTTTTTTTATTTATGTTGTTATCATCAATTTTCGCCAGATTGCGTGGGTAAAGATCACGTTTGTGTTCCGCACAGCGTGTTTTAAAATTACGACCAGTTTCTCCTATATACAATGCAGAGCAATCTTGGCATGGAATTTGATAAATAGCTCCTTGTCGTCGAGTAGGTTCAATTCTGTCTTTAGTTGAAGGTAAGATGTCTTTTATAGTTTTAAAGGTTGAGTACAGACTTGAACATCAAAACTTTTTAGAATTCTTGTAATTTTTTTCACTGAGTCCTGATATATACGGTAGAATGACTGTAGAACGTTGACTGTTTGTTTTTAATTTTTAGTTTTTAATAAACTGAAAAGGTTTTTAACAAAAAAGTTTTCTGTTTTTACCAGAAGAACAACAAAGTATAAGGAAAGATTTTATGTTGGCTATTTTTATAGTTTTAAACAAGTACTGGACAAGACAGCACTCATAAGAACAAATAAACCCAAACAGTGATACTGCCTGCTGGTTGTTAAACCATGACATTTTATAAGTTAAAAATTAAGATACTGACTGGTTATAAAAACTGATAAATTAAATAAGTAATACTATAATATTTTTTTCTATAGTTTTTTTCAATTTTCTTGCAATATTTGGTATAGATATAAAATGTCACCTTTTTTCGTATTTTGTTCTGCTTCTAACTTTTGCTGTAGAATTTGATTTTCTTTAGATAAATGAAAATCCTGTTTTAATAATGTCAAATTAAAATTCTTTTAACAAGTTGTAAGATTATGCAGAATTACTTAACCCTTAGATGCAGGAACCTATGAACACCCACCAATGCAGAAACCGGGCCTCCGAGGCCCACCCGTTCTAAAGGAGTATGTTTTCATTCGCGGTTGTGTTTGTTGGTATATATTGGAGCATTCACACTTAAAGTACAGTATTGTAGAAGTATGTTTTATCTATTTTGGTTTCAGTGCATAACTTTATGTACAAAATCAGAAAGAAAATCAAATCCAAAACTCACTCTGGAGACATGTACGTACTAAAATAACAAGACAGTTAACAAATGACTCAGCATTTTACAGACAATTGTTACAAACGACATGACTATGTTCCTTACACACGTTTTTGTTACATTTCTTGCATACCATAGCACTTTTACGATCTTTTTTCGAAGGGCAATAGTGGCAACGTTTTCGCTTGGTTACAGGTGTCTCGCAAACAGTCCCTACATTTTCTTCTCTTCTGACCCCGCATCGTTCCATTGCCACAAGTACAGTTGACCGTAGGTTTGTAGTCACTCTCAGTCGCCTTCTCATTTGTGGAATTACCAATTCCTTTGCGAGATTTCGCAGAAACAATCTTCGCTTGTGGGTCTTTCCTACTTCAAATTCCGAATTCTGTGTTGAAAAGATGAGGAAAGCATTTAGCGCAGCAACATCCAGCAAATTGTACCACATCACTACTGGCCATCTTTTTGTCTGCCGCTTGCAACTATATGTGCGAATCATTTGGTCGAAGGTGTCCACTCCTGCTTTGGTACCATTGTAG
Source organism: Diplosoma virens (assembly GCA_963680785.1). Classification (NCBI taxonomy): domain Eukaryota; kingdom Metazoa; phylum Chordata; class Ascidiacea; order Aplousobranchia; family Didemnidae; genus Diplosoma; species Diplosoma virens. The sequence goes on from OY796882.1 coordinate 9,587,480, forward strand.
TATTGTATTACCTCTGGCTTTTTCTTTGAACTGCCTTCATCAATACCTTTGTCATGATGCATAGTACTCAGCATTATAACCGCCTTTCCTTTCTTTGGTACATAGCTTACCATAGTGGTGTTACCCTTGAAGCCAAACTCAGTGCTGTACCGTTCCCGACTTTTACTTGCTTTCATGATCGGGGGTATATCCGGTTTATTTTGTCGAAGGGTCCCAACTAATGTTAGGTTTTTGTTCAGCAGGGATTCAGCCAATTGCACGCTTGTGAAAAAGTTGTCTGCGGTTACGTTGCGACCACTGTGCTGCAAAGGGGAGCACAGTTCATGCACAATACTACTACCCACGTTTCTCTTCACTTCCTCACCTGGTTGTCTACCAGTATAAACACTTCCGTTGAAGCCATAGTTTGTTATCCAATCACATAACCAGAAGATTTTTATGCCGTATTTTCCTGGCTTGGTTGGAATATACTGAAGAAATCTACATCGTCCCTTGAAAGCCACCAGTTGCTCATCAATAGTAACACATTCGTGTGGACTGTACCATTTTTTGCAGTTTGAAATAAAAAGTTTCCAAATATATCTAAATGCTGCCATGTGGTCTGTCTGCAGGCGGAATTCTCTCGTTCTTTTGTCATCAAACCTCAAAAAGCGACGGATGTCTTCGAATCTTTCTACAGACATGGTTGCCTTGTACATAGGGTTTGAGAAGTCATTCCCAAACAACTCGCGTGTTGATACGTCCCACTGCTTTTCAGAGCCAGCAAGAAGTACAAGCCCAAAATAAGCTAGAAGTTCTTCCTTAGATACATTGTTCCACCGCTTACTTCTACTACTCGCCACTCTCCTTCCTTCCAAGTTTGTGCATTTACACACCTCATCCAGAATCTCTTCTGATAAAAACAGTTCTAATGCATTGGATGGAGAATTTACTATTACAGTCCGTTTAGGGCCTGGCTGTTCATGCATAATATTATGCCTTGGGGTCCTACTTGGAGGAGGGGTATCCGATCTCCAATATGTGCCATTGCGACCAGTCCGATTAGCGATTTCTGTGTGCGGTTCATTGTCTTCATCAGAACTGTCATCGCTTGATTCCTCTGAACTCTCAGACGATGAAGGCAAATTGCTAGAGACTGGCTCAAAATCTTCATCCTCTGAACATTCTGATTCTTCGTCTACGCTCAAAACACCCTCTTCAATCATATCTTCTACTTCGTCAAGCGTTAGCTTATCACCTTTACGCTTGGCCATCTTCATTAGAAACAAACCGCAATACTAACAAGCAAAAATTACTAACGATCTGACTTCAGTCAAACGTTTTTCTACGTTCACAACCTAAGCAAAGACCACGTGCTAATCTAAGTAAATGGCCACTAGAGGCAGTAGAGATTTTTTGTTAAAATTAGGCTGTGAAAAAAATGATAGAAACAAGTAGCAAAAGAGACATACTCCGAAAAATATCTGCCTAATATCGTAAAACGATCGAGGCAAAGCAAAAAAACTGGAAGTCCAAGCGAAAGTGGCACCCCAAAAATTTAGCATAGTCTAATGAAACGGGTGCCCCTCCCACCTCGAAGGTTTTTTTTTCTAGATCAATCCACGAAAGCAATCTGGCATAAGTTGCAGAAGAATACCTGGAACACCTCAGCCATATGTTAAATAGGATCGACATAAATTAAAAAAAAAATCCTTGCCGGGCCTCCCAGACCCATTCCTGCATCTAAGGGTTAAAAAAAATTAAATAATTTTTATTTAAAAGGAGCTCTGCCGGAGCAATCAGTTTTTTTAAAAAAGTTTTTTTAAGTACGAGTATTTTAACCTTTTGAACTAATAATTTTGTAAAGTTTTAAAACGCTTTGAACAAAGTCAAAAAATATTTTTTTCAAAAACAACTTGAAAGTATTGTTTTCTGCAATTGTGCATCTTTTATTGCAGCAATATTAAACATAATCCATGAGGCAAACTAGCAAAAAACTCGGTAAATTATAAAAAAATAAACTCAAAAGTAAATACAAAGCTATTCCGTCAGTCCGTCGCTACAACTTTGGTGGAATAATCAAACACTTCAGGAGGACCCATTTTAAGCTTTTATTTTGTGAAGTACTAATTTAATAAAGCTTAAAGAATTCTTTGAACAAAAAAAAAAAATTCAAGACCATTCTAAAAAACTTAAAATTTGCTAACGGATTTTTTTATATTTGTTGCTGATTACTTTGGCGTAATTGAAATAGTTAACTGAGCAGCTCAGAGACGAGTGTGGCTGTAGGGAATTGCAACAGTAGTTGTAGTAAGAACCAGAAACCACAATAATTTCTGCCTCATGATCTAAAGTTAACTCTTCAATTCCATACTCTTTCCAATACGTATGAATTTATGGGTCTAGTTTAAATATCAACTGACCAAAATATCAACAACCAAAATAAGTCTTTCAGGCACTAATCCATCGAAGGGAGACATAGAGGTGAGTTCCAACGAACCACCAACTATGCCACAATATGGAGGCTCCTGGATATTGAAAGTTGGTATTTTGGTCAGTTGATATTTTAAGCGAATGCCAGTTTATAAATGTTTCTTTTTTTATTTATGCGAGAAGGCTGCAGAATTCCCAGTATTTTACGTTTTCTTTTTAAATATATATCTTTTCGCTGGCGATCTATGGTACATGTTGATTGGTTGAGATTAAAAAACACAACACCCGATCTAAATTATAGATTGCTGATAAAAGCAACCGCAATCCGAAACACCTAAATCAATGATGCTTCAAACTTTATAACGACAAAGCAATGAGTGACAAATTTTCAGATAATACCCAAAACTACGTACAATTTTACTAAACCAAGAACTGAGCTTGTATTTATAACCTTAAAAACAATGGATATATTCCGCCAAGTCAAGTTTTTTTAAAAAATGAGAGAATTGTTTTTTGCTTACTTTATGCCACAAGTAACACGTTATTTTTTGTTCCGATGAAATTTAATAGGTTTACGCGCATCTCTAGTTTTCACCATAAATATTTGGGGGTTTTTACAATGAAATGGCTTGGTAGGCTGCATTTAGACTGCAAGTCATAGTTTCCCCATTACTGAAATAAAGGTTCAAAAAGTAAAATGATAATGAAAGTCAATGTCTGTAACAGGGTTGGGCACACTTAAAAGCTTAAAGATTCTTTATCTTTTCTATTTATTTGATCGGCTTCATTTTTAAAGAGCCAAAACAATTTTACAAAAAACTAAAATCTTGGAAATGATTTTTTATTGCAAGTGTTAATCACTATAAAAGGTTTTATCATTAAATGTTGCCCAAATGATAAAATAGTCTCAACATCCTCTGGCCCGAAATTATCTGAGCTATGTTTATGAACATTTGTTTGGTATTAAAGCTTTTTGTCTTTTTCAACGATAACCTCTACGGCCAGGCAACCTGAAGCGTAGTAATTATAAGCTACATGGACTTGGTATTTTTTTTTATTGCCTTGCCAATGCCATGCATAATCAAGATCACTTACATAGCTGCTACCGTAAAATATATCCAAAGCGTTTACAGGATGAAAACTAAGTTAACACTTTTTTTACGCTAAAAAAACCAGATTATAAAAATTAAAAAAAAAGCAACAAACATTGATTAATCTAAAAACAGAAAAGAAAATGACCTTAAATGACTTAACGATTTTGTAAATATCGATTTTAACAGTGTCTCGTTGGTTTCAAAAAATCACAAAAATAATAATTTTCTGATGTCCAACTAAATAAACGTAATAAACCTTCAAAAGCTTGGCTCATAGACTTTACTTTTAAAAATACTCTTACAATATACTTTTGTTTATTTTTAAAGATAGGGCTTAAAATGAAGCAAAATAGAAAAAATTAAAAATCAAAGCATGCTATAAAACAATTCTTAATTGACAAAGAAAATATTTTTTTAGAACTAAATAAACATAATTTTCTGTCAAATCACAAAGAAAAACTTACTTGGATAAATAGAACAATAATCAAAACTAAAAATATCAGAACCAATAGCACAGCAACTGTAGAAAATATACAAGACTTGGCAAGCCGAAGTTCCTTTCGTATTTCCTCTGGAAAAAATCAAACAAATAACAAAATAAAAAAAGTTACTGACAAGAAAACAAACATAATTTTGTTTAAAAGCTTGGTATTGTATACAGGGACGTGCCGTCAGGGGAGGCAAACGAGGCAGTGCCTCACCTGTGAAAATCAAATAAAGTATAATAGAAATAAAATATTGTAGTAATAGTCTTTGTAAAATTGATACAACTTGCTATAAGTTAAAAAAAATTAATAAAAATTTATACCGTATTTTTAGTGTGCCGTGAGAGATTTCTAAGTGTGCCGCGAAACTTTCTAAAATACAGTGGTGGTTATTGGGTGAGGCAAAGGAGGCAGTTGCCTTAGGGATTTCCCTTTCTGTGAATAGCGCACGTGGTTCCATTTCTTTGTTTAATTATTTAGAGATCACTATAAAGTTTGGACGAAAAGTAGAAAAAACTGGATTAATTCAAAGTGAAGACCTTTTTATATTTTTAGATACTACCGCATTTTCAGGATGAAAAGTGCACTACCCGGAACGATTTGAGGTAATAAGCTTTTTTTTTTTAGAGATCACTGCGTTTTCAAAATGGAAAGGGCATTATCCGGAACGATTTGAGGCGATAACCTTTTTCTTTTTCTTTTTTTTAGAGATCATTGCATTTTCAGGATGGACAGTGCATTACCTAGGAAGGATTTCAACTGATGACCTTGTTTTTGGAGATTACTTTGAATCTACGCCACTGATAATACATTATATTGCATAAGGTAATTTGGATTTGGTCCAAAAGTTTGAAAACTACTGTCTTTAGCTCTAAATTTTGACTGTTTAATTGTTGCATTTTTAGCGCTTTAAAAGCTTTGTCAAGCGTTCTTGTCAACAAAATTACTTATACACGCTTGTGGGGCAGCTTCAAGCCTGCCTCTCTTCAGATAAAAAAAAACAAAAATGAAACAATATAGCGCTTTTTTCTATCTTGGTAAAAATATGAAATGAAAGGAAAGAAATTTGAAGCATACTGCAATTTAGATATTGTAGACTGGAAAAAGCTTTTTCTTACTCCCGACATTTGCTAAAACAAGATAAATCTTTTTTTCTCAATAAGTCGGAATACACGCGTTAATTCAGTGTTTGAATATCAATTTTTGGCAACATTGTTATACTCGTATTTATAACGTACATTCCAACTAACATTAATTATAAACAAACCTTACCTTAACTTATAAAAACTGATGGCAAAATTTTTTACTTCAATTGAAACAAAGCAATTGCCATCGTAAACGACAATAGCCCTTCCAACTGTTGATTTGAAAATGTAGAATGCCCGTCTGTATCTTTAAAACACCGTTGGGGACTAAGTTTTGAATTAGTTTAAGCTAGTGATTCTTAACAAAAGCTACGCTTTTCTTGAAGAGAGTTAAAAAAATGCAGGGGGTCAGTCTTAATTACACATTTTTAACAATGCATTTTAACAGTGTTGCCAAGTTCAAAAATATTATTTGTCTCCAATTAAGTGTGCATGAGAATTAAAGTCTCGTCTTCCATTTCAAGAAAATCCTTTTAATCCTCTTTCCACAATTTTAATTTTTTGTACTACGACATTCTTTTTTTTAGTCACCAGCGTGGTCGAGTGGTTAAAGTACCGGGATGATGATCAACATGGTCTCGGTTTAAAACCCACTTGCACCTTTCTGTTGTGTTCTTGGGAAAGACACTTTACGGCACATTCTTCTGCTTGGTGGTCCTGGCAAGCAGTTCTAAATTACAGTCATATCTCTATTAAATTACAAGCGGACAGCAATACCTTGGTATCTCCGGAAGCAGGTGGGGATAATTGCTTACCCTATGTATAGGGCCTCCGTCGCTTTCCTGCGAGTCAGGGGATAAATATAAAGATAAAAAAAAAATTTACTTCACTGAAAGAAATTTATCAGAAGATACAGAAAAATTTTTAAATCGTTGGGAGGTCATGGGTCAAAGCACAATCAAAAGTTTTTTGGCAACCTTTTAAAGATATCTTTAGGAGGTCATGGTTGTGCCAAAAAAGTAGGTGATCTTCCAAAAAATTTTAGAGCTTAAGCTTTCCTTTGCCCCCTTGGATCCAATCATGAAAGGTCTAGCAAGCACATGAAAGCGAAGTATCTCATTCAAAATCAAATTCTTAAGACTTTTAAAAACTAAAGTACTGCTTGATTCTAAGCAAAGAGATTTTGTAATTTTAATGTAAAAAGCAAACTTAAAATTATGCACGTTTTTCATAAACATAACAGGTTTTTCGCCATCAGTGTGGTCGAGTGATTAAAGCGCCATGATTATGACCCACATGGTCTCGGGTGCAAACCAACTTGTGCCATTCTGCGGTGTCGTTGGGAAAGACACTTTACGACTTTACGGCACTTTACCCAGCTTGGTAGTTTTGGCAAGCAATAAAATTAGTACAAACATTATTTTTAAAAAATTAGTGCCTCACCAACCACAGGCTTCACGGCACGTCACTGATTGTACATTACCTTATCATATATTATACAGTGAATAATATATGATAAGGGCGCTCGAGATTTTTGAGCCAAGAGTCATTTTGGCTCGTATTCTTACAATAATTGTGAAAATATTTGCAAATTAATTAAAAAAACAGTGCAGCCGAATTGTAAAAGTAAAGATTTTTATCTTTACTTTACATAAAACAATCTCCTCTTTACGTAAATCTGATTACCTCACTTAATTTAAAGAAGTTTAATTGATATTGGCTTTTTGTATATTTATACGAAATCGTTTGTAAGTTTTTGAAATTATTGTTCCAATGTTGATATAGATCGTATTACTGTCAAATCTAAAAGTTGTCTTTATCAACTTTGTTTTTGAATTAAAAAGAAATTATACGCACCCATTACTATGTTGGTGCGCGTTGATTCTTTTTGGGGGCTAGTTGTTGTTGCTTCTTCCATTATTTTTATTCAGTTTAAATAAACGCAATGTATTACGGAACAGGAACATACAAAAGTAACCTTGGGAAGCCAGCTGGTCTTGGCTTTCTATTAATTCGAATTAAAATCAAAGTTTATAAAATTACTAAAAATAAATCTAATTAAAAAAAATTACTAAATCTGTTTCAATATTTTCTTACGTTTCAAAATAAAAAAAAGTCAATACTGAATGATTTTTTACGGGGTTGTAAAATTTTTTTTTGAAATGCATGTTTTCTGTAGTTTTAAACAGGTTTTGTTTACGTTAGAACTAGATTTGAATTTAATTCAGGAATGATTATCAGTTGTTAACTCATGGCCAACTTAAAATATGGCGCCCGGACATTTGATCGCATGGGCAAAAAATTAGAAGAGTAACTTTTATGAGACGCGTGATTTTGAAGTATTTTTCCTTTCCTACAAGTAATAGTAAAACAATCAGTTTCAGGCTGACAAAGCATAGATACAAGTTTAAAAAAAGAATAATAAAATAGAAAAAAAGTACAGTAACAGCCATTTAATGTTTAATAATTTTCATTTAATTTAGACTTCTAACAACCTTTGCACTATTAACACTTTCATGCCGTATGGTCCCAAATTTGACCAACTTTCTTCTTTTTTTTCCTTTAGAGTGCAAAAATAAATATTGGTTTATGCAAGTTGCTACATAGGGTTCCTGAGGGTTATGAACCATTTAAATATTCAGTTGCTGCTTGTCTGTTCTATGTAACGGTACCTTTTTTTTAAATTTTACTACCTCTACAAATTAATTCAGGAATAAAAGGGTTAAGTTTAATAATCTATGACGCGAAAGCCATTGTTAATATATTCATAGTAATGTGTTGACTCTTGAGATAAAAATATAAAGCACTTGCAGTACAATAAAATCAAAACATTATCATCATAATTATTATCAATGTAAGAAAGATTGTTTTTGTTTTTTTTAAGACAACAACAAGCAGGTTATAATTCGGGCAAACTCTGCTGTTTGATTCACACTTTTTATTAATTGTTATTTTTTAGAAGAGTTACAAGGACTATGAATCAGAAAAACTTTTGTCCATTTAGTCAATCAGAGAAAACTTTGACATTTAAAGTACTTTTTTAAGATTTATTCAAGCCATGGCGTAAAATCGAATCCGAACTTGATCCGTAAACACGTGTTAGCCGTTATTATTCTATGAGCCAGAAAAAAATTAAAATTGTTAAAATTGAACCCGAACTGAACTCAAAAAAAAAAAAATATGCTGAAATTAAACTAGAGCTAAACGAGTAAAAATTAAATTTGCCAAATCTAAACCTAAAACAAATTATAATAAAAATGAAATAAAGCAGTATGGTTATAATTGCTTTGAAAAAGAGAGAAATTTAAGTTAAACTTGTAACCAGATGACACGAATAGATTTTGAACGGCAATCGTATCAATCACCTTCGCCATCGATACGGTGCTTTTAAATTACACAACCATAGTGCCCACTTGTTACAACAGACATGCAATTGGGTCATATATTCTTTTCACTTACATAAGAATAATACTTTATTTTGACCATAATTTAAACATTTTTACTATTGAGATCACAGATTTTTAAAGTAAAAAATGCGCCCCCAGAGTATATGTAGTTATTCAATAAGTTATTTTAATTTTTTTTAATCTAAATTTTATTGCCCAGGAGCGAAGGAAAGTAGATGCACTATGCCTAGAGGAAACAAAGTGGAAAGGGAGTAAAGCAAATAACATTGGAGGTGGCTGCAAACTATTGTACAATGGAGCTGATGGAAGAAGAAAGGGGAGAGTGATAGTGGTGAGAGAGGAGCTGGTTAAAACTGTCTTGGAGGTAAAAAGGGTGTCAGACAGACTAATGACCATGAAACTGGAGGTAAAAGGACTGATACTGAACAGAGTAAGCGCGTATGCTCCACAGGTTGACAATAGCATGAAGAAGAAAAATAATTTTTGTCAAGACCTGGATGGCTTGATAGAAAGTGTATCAAAACAGAAGATGATATTTCTAGGTGTGGATTAAAATAAATATGTGGGAAAAGGATACATAGGGGATGAGAAAGTAATGAGTAGGTACGGCGCTGGAACCAAAAACAAGGAAGGACGGATAGTTGTGGATTTTTTGAAGAGGATGGATTTGGCGGTTGTCAACACTTATTTTAAGAAAGACGAGCACAGGGTGACGTATAAAAGTGGCGGAAAAATACCCAAGTAGATTATGTGATGTGCAGAAGCAGTGACCTGAAGAAGATGTGCGATTGTAAGGTAATGGTGAATGTGTGCGTGAAAAAGCAACACCGTATGGTTGTAGGCAAAATGGTTATCATGGTGAAAAAGAAGAAAGTCAGAAAGTAAACTCAAAGATAAGATGGTAAAAACTGAAAGAGACAAGCGGTCGAGGAGCGTTTATAGAGGAGGTGACTAGGATTTTGGGAGGCGAGGATGGGTTACTGATGAATGGGACAAAACAACAAAATTGCTAAAAAACAGCTGAAACTGTGCTGGGAATAACATTTTGAAAAAAGAAGCAGATAGGGAGACATGGTGGTGAAATGAGGAGGTGCAGGAGAGCACAAAAAAAAAAAGAGGGCCCATAAAAGCGTGAGATAAAATAAGAGATGAAAATACTAAAAAGATCTACAAAGAAAAGAAGAGTAGGAAGGCATTTGCGATGGCAAAGGGACGTGGGTATGAAGATTTTTATGCTAGATTTGAAACAAAAGAAGGTGAGAAGGAGTTGTACAGATTGGCTAGGCAGAGAGACAGAGCGGGGAAAGATGCATAGCACGTGAGAGGTATGAAGGATGAAGACGGTAATGTGATGGTAAATTTGGAAGCAGTTTAAAGAAATGAAAGGAGTGCTTTGAAAAACTAATGAACGAGGAAAATGACAGAGAGCCTAGGACAGAGTAAGCAGAAGGGGTTAGCAAAGAGGTAAATTGTGTCAGTAGACAAGAAGTGAAACAATGCACTAAGAAGGATAAAAAAAAGGTATAGCGGTTGGGCCAGACGAGTTGCCAGTAAAAGTTTAGAAGTACATTGGGAAGATCGGGATAAAATTTTTTACCAGACTGTTCAATAAATTATTAGTGAATAAACGGATCCCAGAAGAATGGACAAGAAGTGTGCTTATCTCAATCTATAAAAACAAAAGAGACGCACAATGCTGTAAAAGCTGCAAAGGAACAAAGCTGATGAGCCATAAAATGAAGATATGGGAAAGAATAATTGAAGCCAGGATAAAGGATAGAATAGAGATGAGTAAACAGCAATATGGATTTATGCCAGAAAAGGGAACCACCGATGCCATGTTTGCCTTAGGAATGTTGATGTAAAAGTACAGGGAAGGGCAAAGAAAGCTACATTGTGTATTCGTAGACCTAGAGAAAGCTTACAATAGGGTTCCGAGAGAAGAGCTGTGGTACAGTATGAGAAAATCAGAAATGGCGGAAAAGTATATGCAACTTATACAGTATACTTACGTGAGAACTAAAAGAAATATTTTAGCGCTTACACAATAATCAACTTGACGACTCATGTGACAAAGTAGAACTTAAGTTACAAGCTAAGACATTATTCTTCATCATAATATTGAAGAAAGCAATTTTTCTAATAGTAAAGTTGACAGCGATGTGAATCAAACAAATGTTTTATCTTCTACAGTATTTGAAATCTGCCTAACATTTGTTTTGCAAGTGATTCTGCAACACAAGGACGGACTGTTATGGGACAGCTGAGATCACGTAAAGATATAGTGTGGTGGAATATTTTTGAGGCTCGTGGTTTGGATAGAGGCTATGCTGCAAACGTGCTTTCAAAGGATTCAGGTTCAACGTCATACTCCTACTGATTTATTACTAAGAGAAGATACATTTATTTATAGATGAGCACATGCCAAAAGTTATTCAGACTCACATTTTTAACAGTAGAAGAATGAATGATGATTACGTTGGTTTACATTTGGAAGATTTGGAAAGATTTTTAGGTCTTAAGTTGGCTCGTGGAATGTTAGATGAGAAAACGCACTTATCAAACAACTTTCAAGTAAGAAATTCAGACATCTTGGTTTTGGAAACACAATGGCTTGTATCAAGTACAAGAAGATTATAAAGCTTTTGAGATTTGATGAATATTCCAGTCTGAGTCAAAACTAGCTGAAAAATTTTGTTTAATTTCTAAAATATGGAATGCTTTTATTGGCAACTGCTAAAAGTGTTATATGCACAATTTTAATTTGTCTTATGACAAACAATTATTCCTTTGCAAAACTTTCTGTGCATTTACACTATGCATCGCTTGCAAGCCGGACAAGTTTAGTATTAAGTTTTTTGTTTTTGGCAGATGCCGAAACGAAGTGTTTATGAAACGGCACACGTATATGGGAAGAGACCTAACACAAAGCAAAGGAAACCATCTTCCAAGTGAAGTATGCTTAAGCCTGCTAAGGCCATTTTACAAAAAAAGGCTTCAACATCACAGCCAATAATTACTTTAAAATCCTCAAGTCAGCCGAAGACCTGAAACAGAAGCAAACAAAATTTGGTGGTACTATAAAAGAATAATCCAGAGATATGCCAAATGTGGACCTTATGATAAAGAAAAAATCATTACATTTTTCCAAAATTTTTTCTTTCCCTTCCGATTGTTCTTTGACCGCAAGCGAAGCCAAGAAAAAGAAATTGTATGAATCCTAAGTTCAACGCACAATTCTGTAAGCATCACTACAACAAAACTAGACTAAGTAGGCGTAGACGTGTTGAATCAGATGCTCAATACTGTAGAGATCAGATAGATCAGATGCTCAATACGAACAAGAGTGCTACATGGTCAAAAATGCTGTCTCTCGTTCTTCTCGGTAGTGCTATTTTTCAGGGATTCTAGTGTTAAAAGCATTTGAAAGTGACTTTTAACAGTACCGCGGATTAAAGTAATTTTTTTCGATCTTGCAAAGACTTACTAGTAAATAAATCTCAACTACATAACGGTTTGTGTCTTGCCTCTAAAGTCAATTATCTACTATTAGTTGGGGTTTTCTACAGGGTCCTTCAGCGAAGTGTAGACTGTTATATATTACATTAATTTAAAAACGAAAAGGGCAATGAAATTTTTTTTAAAGGAAATTAAAGGTAAATGTATAATCTTCAATATTGAATTCAGTTTATTCAATATATCCCCACTTTTCAATGATAACACGGCGGAGGCGAGAGATAACTTGATCACACGTGGCACGAATAGTTTCGCTTTCTATTTTCGCCCAAGATTCTTTCAATTTCTTCTTCAATTTTTCCACATTTGAATGTGACACAGCGCAGGCCTTTCTCTCCAAGATGGACGATATCCCAAAGTCCATCGGATTAAGATCAGGAGAAGAAGGGGCCAGAGTTTCTTTGACCAAAAGAACTCAAAGTTGACCTTGCACCAGGCTTAAACCATTTTGGCTGTGTGAGCAGTTGCCCCATCGTGCTGTAGTGTCACCGCTTGATTTCCAGGCAATTAATTTATCCATGAAGAACCCTGTTCTTCAACAAGTCCAGGTAAACGTGCTGATTGACTTTTACGCCATCTTCGACAAAAATTTTTATTTGACAAAAATTTATAAATACTTTAGAAATCTATCTAAAAATTAGTCTACACTTGGGTGGAGGACCCTGTATATATTTAAACAAATAATTTCAATTAAAGCACATGAAGACTTTAAGCTAATTTCAAAACATTTCTGGTAAAACGAAATATCTGTGCATCGCTACAGTCTAAGTTGTTATTTTCAAAACGAGCAATACAAACAAGGATAAAAAATAACTAAAACTATTTCATATGTGCTTTTGGCAGTTCATTCTATTTTAAATCTACAAAATACTTAAAATAGGCGTAAAACAGTTAAAACTGAAAAAGAAATCATACGACTTTGCCATTTAATTACTAATCAATCATTATAGCTTGTTTCTTTTTCAAAAAATCAATTATTATAATACGAACAACTTACAAGAAAAACTCAAATAGCCTAAATGTCAATGCCTTTTCTTCATCTATTGTTGAATTCTTGGCAACAAATTTAGCTAAAACTTTAGAATTTATAGCACTCTAACTGCTTTCAAAGGATAATTATGTTCCAAACGATTACAACTTACACCTTTTTAATTAACCTATTAGTGGATAAAGCTTGTCTCCGGGAAGATTTATCTCATATTTGCAGGTTTGGGTTATAATGTGTCTAAATAACTGTAAAAAAATTCTATTGAGATTTTTTTGTAGTTTTGAAGATATAAAGTGTCCAAAAAATTAGACGCTATTCATTTTGTAAATGAAAAATTGTAAAATTTTCATAATGCTTTGTTACGTATATTTTTATTGGAACTGCCGTATTTTTGCTTTATATAACTCTTCTTTTGTATCTTTCTGACTGATGTGAAGGTTATCCGTCACAAGTAATCAAAATAGAGTATAAAAGCTATCTTACTTTGCGTAAAATCCGCTTCAGATACACAATGATTACACGTATAAGCATACTGCCGGAAAAACGCAACAGGAAATAGGTTTTGAGAGGTAGGCTACTTTCATTTTAGCAAGCATGCAATCAAGTACCAACAAACATCAAACAATGCAGTTGTAGTTACATAAAGCAGCAGGTGAAATGGCACAGAAAGCATTTTTCGATAAATGACAGCACATACAATTATGTTATTGGCCTATGTGGCAAGGAAACAAAGTCTTCTCGTTATTCACATTGAGAAAATAGCATGTAAAAGTTATGTTTGATCCGGCGTATGAAAAGCTCTGTAGCATTTTGCATGAAGCTCAACTTCACATACGGAGCAAGAGAATGACGCTTTTTCTGGACATTTTGCACACCGACCGAGGTTCGGAGGCACAAACTAGTGGTTCATCCCATCAAATTTAACCTTAGTTAAGGATGATGGCGCTCTTCTTTCTTGACTTGAAGGAGTTCCATCACTCTTTAACCCTTAATAGGTATCCTGAGGTCCCAGCAGACCCCATGTTTTTATTTTTTTATATTTTTTATGTTTTTATTTGAAGCTCGTGAGTATTACTCGTGAGTATTTAACCTCCTAGTATAGGGATCTGAAAAGTATCATGGATTCAAGAAATTACCTCATAGAATACATTAGGCAATACAAACATTTTGGGGTCACAAGGGACCCCAGGATACCTTTAACGTATATTGATTTATTTTTTTACTCTTCAGGTTTTCCAGAATATGATAAATAATTGATACTATAAATTTTTACTACCAGTAACTATCAGTGGCTTAATCTTTTTTGAGTAATTTTTCCATAGTATTAGGCCATGGCTAAGAGGAAAACGCTAACTGATGCAGAAGTTCGTGCCCAGCTGGAAGCAAAATCTGAATCAGATGATAACCATTTATCGATTGATAGTGTGTATGACAGTAATAATAACGATGCTCCTTATATTCCTGAAGGCATCAGTAGCTATTCTTCCTTTCATACTATAAGCAATAAAGTATTATAAATGAATAAAAACAACATTTTAAAAATGTTTTTCTCACCGTTGGTAACCTAAGATCTAGCTGGACCCCAGGTTACCTATAGCTGTAGGGGGAACCATGGTTACCTATTAAGGTTTAAGATAATTACAGCAAGATTTTGTCTGAAGTCAAGAAGTCTGCTGCTCCGATTTCGTTCTTTTTTTTTAGTTTAAAGAATGGTAATCCAGAAGTTGAGGGTTGTGCTTCATCATCTTCTGGTGTTTCATCTCGATAGTGAGGAACAACATTACAAAGTATGTTCAGCATGCCTTTCCCAAAATAATTTATGTTTTCTTGTGTTTCGTCGTCTGATTCGTCAGAATCGTCATCAGTCAGCCCATTTATTTCCTGATCAAAAACATGCAAAATGATGTCTGCTCCTGCTTATTCAGCATCTTCATCTTCAATCAATGCCAGAGCTTTATAAGTTGTAAAACTGAAAAAAAAAACATTAGCTAAAGTATTTATTTCATGGCATATACAAGTGTCAGAAACTTGCTTTATTGCTGCTTTCATAGCTGCATCAAATGTTAGAAACTACACTTTCCTGATTTCGAGAGCAATCTATATGCACATATGCTCTAAAAGTTAGTCGGAGGCGTAAAGGAACAGGTAGTAGGCCTATTTCAATTCAACCGTATGAACAAACTTGGCGGCCAATGGAAATTATTTTCAGTTTTACGATAAATAAATCCCTAATAATGTAAATGACGTCAACAAAAATGATAACATCATACACTTATAGCAAACTACCATCGTATGAGGCAAAAATAATGTATAAAACTGCGTTCCTTCCCGTAAAATAGAATAAAAATCAGCTTTTATTGTAAATAAGTGATCTACATTGCGTTCAAAAAGTCACTGTGCACCTAATATTTCAATGTGTACATAAAAATTTGATTTTAATTATTTTATAATTGTGATATGCATAGTATTCAGCGTATTGTAAAAACAACGACCAACCAGGTGAAAGTCAATAATTTATTCAAAACTTGCAATAACTGTTGAAACGTCGAAATAAAACGGGTATGAGACGCGCTGGTATGAAATGTAGAGTCTGATTCAAATTCAAACTTACAAAAAAATTATCAAAAGCAAAACTTCTTAATCGATGCGACAATTTTTTTTATCAACCAAGATATGTACAACTTAAATCACGTTCGTTTTATTTAAAAAAAGTACCTGTATTTAATTAATAACGGGTGCACAGTGACTTTCTGAACACACTGTACTATGATACAATTACTGAAGCAATGACGTCATCTGCAATTTAGAACCCCAAAGCAAAACTATAATCAACCGAGTTTTATTTGCTAAACTTGAAATTGCTATGAATTTTTCAATGAAAGTCGTATGGGTAGGCTTATATTGTTATCGGCTTTGCGCATAAAATTCGATAAAAAAATATCCCGCATTACGTTGTTATAGGTTGTAAACTTGTATGAACCTTGTCTACCATAACACCAACAAGCGTATAGCGAGAAATGACTAATGCTGTTGGCATTCCATTGAGTTGCTTTAGTGTACAGTACAACAGGTGGCGTGCAACTCCTTCTAACATGCAACAAAAGAGACTGTTTTTCAGAGAAGTATCGGTGCAACGATACGCACATGTAGCTACTAAAAGGCACTAAGTGGATAGCGTCCCAAAAATTGGACGTCAATAAATAAACTGCGATAGCTTGTTCCGTAGTAAATATTGAGGTAAACCTTGGGGTTCACCTTGTTTTACAATACCTTCAGAGGTAATAAACAGAAAATCAGGAAAATCTTCGTAAACTGTAATATACATTAAAACTATGCTCATTTTGACCGAGATCTGCGGTTTATCAGTGACGTCATCATCAACAAAATAGGAAAAATATCCAACTTAACTTTCAGTAAAAGGAAAATTGATTCTGCGACTACTTGTTAAAACATTACTATACGCAATGCAAAAATATCACGCTGATTTCTTATTCACACATTTTGCTACAGCGATTTTACTTAGAGTTTAATTTTTTGAACGTTATCCACTAATGGGTTAATTTTTCCTCTCTGGAGTATTTTTCGTTCAAGTTGAACTCTTGATATCCTCTGTACCACCCAGTATGTTAGAATGACAATATGAATCACCTGCAGTACAACAAAAATCATCACATCATTGACACAACTATTAAAAAACTGTTGGTTTTTATTGCTTTGAAGACAACGACAAATTGTTTATATCTGTACTTAGAAAACATTCGTCGTCGTTTGAAGGATATCCATTCCAGGTCAGACACAAACAGGACTGGGGCCGAGGGTTTATCCTTTTACTACCCCAGATGCTGCACTGCCTGAATCAGTTCATATCAAAAAGTTCTTTTAAAAGTTGCAAGTCATTGTTTTCCGAATAAAAAACTTTCTATTTGTTTTAATTTTATCGGTATAAAACCATGGACTAGTGGAACTTTTGCTCAACACCAATAAATAGAGAAAGCTCCCACAAAGTATTTTTGTCAAGTTTGTTAGTAATAATTTAACATAATCGTTGAATATGATTTTAATTTGGATGTTTTAAGCATCGAATAAACAAAAGAAAAAAATGCTTTGCTCAGCTAAAAGTTTAAAATATTACTTGTAATTATTTTTTTATGTTTTGCACAAAAATATAACACTATTCTCAAAGTTGCTTAATAATATTACTTTAATGTAATTATATTCAGCAAAACTAATCCATTTATACAAAATATGAAGCAAAAAAAAGAAATTATACAGTTTACATTAGGCCTCGTTAGCTGAATAAAATGCAAAGAAAATATTTCAAAAATGTTTATATGTAAGCCAAAAACGTCTAATTTATACGACTAATGTATGTTAAAAACGTTTGTAATTTCTTTTTGTTTTAATTCGTATTTTAATCTGATATAAATGGATTAGTATTGCTGATTATAATTGTGACACGGTTGAAAAAAGTACACTCTCTCCCTAAATTGTATTAATGTAATTAAATATATAACGACGGGGATTTTAGAATTGGAGATTTTAGAGACTACAACTGCAACTCACTTCTATGAACTTTGCATGGGTTTAGAATACGTGGATGGCAACACTATACATGCTTTATACAATTTACTATAATTGTTCAATATTGTTTCTAGCCTCAAAAATAACTCAATAAAGCTTTGAATCTGGAGCATAAATATACATAAATATGTATAATTAATAGTTCAAAAAGAGCAACTGTCCAGCAAATATTTCGATATTCTAGCGTACAGTATATTTTATTTAGCATACAAAGTTAACTTTTATAAACTTTGATTTATTTGTTTCAATTAGCTTCTGTCAAAAAATTAGATTTAAAATTGAAAAGAAATACAACCGAAAAAGAAAAACGTGCACTTAATCCTTAGTGATGGAAATTGGCTACTTTGATTCGAACTAAATATTCAATGTTGGAAAGTTCAGTAAAACCGCAGGCATATAAAACAATTGCTTCGTGTTGATGACGATTTCCACGTTATACAACGGAACCACGTGATTATACCATTGCAAAGCACTGAGTAGTTAAGGCGCATAAAAACCAAAGTTTCCTTTATGCGTCTGTTTTCACCTAATTTTCATGCTTTGGGCCAATTTTTTAAAATATTTAACGGATCGGTCGAATAGATGATGAACATTGCATTTTCTTTTATTGGCATTTGTTTTAAAAATCACGCGAAAATCATAGGCTATTATACGTATCGTAACAAGCGGAAATATTTACTGGTTAAATTTGTAGTTTTTTGAAATAAGAGCTGATTTTTTTCACCAGAAAGTGTGTATAATTGCGCAGAAAAAAAATAATTGTATTATCTATTTATATTAATATATTTTTAAATATTTATTCAAATTGTTTTTTTAATATTCATAGGATGTTTAAAATTTTTATTAAAGATTTTTTGATTTAATAATAATATTGTGGAATTTAATATATTCCTTAAAATTTTCAATGTTGTTCAAGTTCTGTATGTTACATTAATTAAAAAGCTAAGATATAAGTAGGCGCCGCTTATTATGACCACGGATAATATGAGCAGCCGCTTATTATGACCAATTTGGTACGGTCCGGAATTTCTCCATTTAAAATTCTTCGTTTAATATGACCAAATTTCTGATAATACGACCAACATTTTCTCCATCTATCTTATTACAGTACAGTATTTTTTCCCGCCACGCACTTATAACTTCGCCTTTTCAACAAGCGTGTTTTCTGTACGCATGCCCCATGTGCGCTGTAGTGTGTGCGCTCTGTACCAGGTCTGAGGTGTTATTTACTTTGTTATACTGTACCACCGCTTGTAGATATTGTGACATACTGACATTGACATTAGTATTTAGTTGTACCGTCACTTGTACTGTTATTATTTGTAGATATTGTGACATACTGACATTAGTTTTACCGTCACTTGTACTGTTACAGTACTTTACTTTGTTTAACTGCTAACGTCACACTGTTACTTCAAACAATGAATTTGACGGTATTTGGACTTCTTGTGGCTTACAGCGTCGATTCAGGTGCGCTTATGGCGGCTTTGGTATTTATGACCATTCGGATATTACGACCAAAAGGTCTGGTCCCAAGGTGGTCATATTAAGCGGCGTCTAATGTAGTGATAAAAATTCATTTTTACGTAATTTTGTCGGCGGATTGGATTTGTAGTTTGATGAACAACTGTATTCGACACATTTGAGAAATAACTTCTCGATTTGACAAACACATTCTCCAAACGAAGCCAGACAGCAAATGACAATGCAGTAAGTTAGCAAGGGCGCAAAATCTGTTAAAAAAAAGTACTTTTTTCGTTGAAAAAGAATTCTTTATAAATTCAAATTTTAGAGTATTAAAAAAATTTTCTAAACAACTTAGTTAAGAATAAAAACAGTCCTGAAAAAAAAGAGCAGGTATAATTAAAGTAATTACCTTTTCTTCGTTTTCATTTAAATTATAATCAGATTTTTCAATTAAATACTAAAAAATCTAGAATTTCTTTAACACCTACAATTTTTTTTATTCAACCAAAAAGTACTCTTTTTCCAAATTTTTTCCTCCTACCAAAATATTTTCTGACGTCCCTGGTCCTTATAGTGTTAATAAGTACAATTTAAACATGTGCCGTTTCTTCAATCTTTTCACTTTAAAAACACCTATTCGTATTCGATTTTAAAAATTTAATTTTTTACTATTGCAAAATGATAAAAGTTAATTCTTAGTTTAAGCAGCGGCGTTGATTATTATCTGAGATTTACATCGTTAATGGCTTTTATAGCCATTGGATACATTAGTATCATTTTTTACTGTTTTTTTTCTTGTTTCTTAATACTTTCTTAGAATTAGCAATTTCAAAACGTTTTCTTTTAGCAATAACGCAATGATGCCAAGCAACACCAAAACAATATTTAACACTAGCTTTACGGAAAATTTTCTATATCTAGTTTTACGGAGGGGTCGTTTTCGACCCCGATCTTGTTTTGCTTATTGTGTTTTTCTTGCATTAGTTTCTGAAGCACTAGTATGCTGTATTGCAATGACTACACATAACAAAATGATTTTACTTTTAAAAGTACGTTTTGTACAAAATATAAAAGCATTTAATTAGTCAGTTTTACGCAGGCTAAGCACTTTACGTAAGTCACTCTGAAATTGTCTTGTGAACATTTTCCACAAGTAGGTTTTTGACATAAAATACAAGTTAAGACTGTCTTGTTGTCGCAGCATACACCATGACACTTCCTCTGCTTCCGCACTCCTTCATCGTCTCCTCTGAGCTGCCTATTGCTGTTGCTCAGTCAAGGTTCTGGCTTGTCCAGCAGGTTTTCTACAAGCATTAGTATGAACTGCCGGCGTGCTAAGCGATTGCTTGTTACTCTTTTATACAATACGTAGGAGTTGATAGCAGCAATGTCCAAGATGTTGCCCCAGACAGCTACCGGCCATCTTCCACTCGCTGACCTTGTAGTGAATAAGCGTGCCATTTGATTAAAGCAATCAACTCCTACTTTGTTTGCGTTATAAAATAAAATCATTTCCGGCTTTGTCTTTTCATTACTTGTATCAACATCTGTCGAGTCGTGCATGCTGGAAAGCAAGCAAAGTAACTTTTTCTCTATTGCTTGATATTTCACAAATAAGAAGTTTGTGGGATCATGCCAATAAAAGTTACTTGAGTATGTAGCTTTATTCTTTGATTCAGTCATTTTTTACACAACTCGCGTCGATTTTTTTGCATTGTTCCTACAATAAAGAGTTTGTGTCTCACAAGTTTTCGGCAACGGGTAAGAGGTAAAAAAATTTTTCACATGTTATGTTGTAACCCTTTGTTTGATATGTTTGCAAAGATTGACAACCACGGATACAGCAAGAGGAGCACCAAAGCGCTGTTCTTTTTCTTGAGCTCCAAGATAAACATCAATATTTGAGACATACTTTCTTTGTTTTCACGTCAGCCAGGACCCAAAACTTCACACCATACTTATTGGGCTTATTTGGCATAAAAGTCACAAAAGAATAGCGCGACTTCAAAGGCATTAGTTATTCATCCACTGTTAGCGAAAATTTACACGTATACTTCTTTTGACATTGATTTGTAAAATTTTCAAATGCTTGTCTAATCAGTGCAAACTTATCAGCGCTGGGTCTACTTCTGACTCTGTATGGCTTGTCATCAAACCTCAGGTATTTCAAGATTTTTAAAAAATAATCTCTGCTCATGTTTTCATAAAATATAGGAATGCCATATCTTTTGCTCCACAAGAAAGCTACGGGATGATCTTTACCATAGATCCCTCTCGCATAGTGGAGTTCAATAAATGTTTCTAATTCGGCTGGGTTTTACAGTAAATTGTTCATCGCCTCTTCGTTGAGCTTTTTCATTTGTGTATCTGCAGATCACACGCAAAATATGTTCAGAAATAAAATGCTTCCACATATCGTAAGGGCTTCTTGATGAAGCTACATCACGAGAAACCTCTGGTTTTGCTGTAAACACGTTATGAGCTCCAGCACGCCCACTACTTACTGGATTGGAGCATTTCCGCGCAGTGGCATCTCTGTTCAACAAGCACACAGAAGATGCCTGCACAGAAGATGTAGACTGGGGGTTAAATTATTATCACTTTCACCTTTACTGGAATCTGAATCAATGTCTATGTTTGCTGGTGATACCACCTCTTCGTCTCCAACAGCATCAGAACAAATCTCTTCTTCATCTGACAGCTCACCATCAGTATCCCATGATAAGATTGTGTCTGCAATTTTGTTAGAATTCATAGCTATTATAAGGCTTGCTTTAGACTATAGGATAAACACATTCTGCAAAAAAAACATTTTTATTGACTCTAATAGTTATTCGAATGACCTACCTAACAAATAATCACAAAACAGCTTTTGTTTACTCTAGTACGCTGTGGGCTATATGTGTACTGTGTTTCATTACCGAAACTATCCTGGCTAAGGCAAGAACTTTGTTATTATTGGCTAACGAAAATACCTTTTTGCTAGCGGTACTCACCTCATACCAACTATTGTAATGAATTGGAATCTAATACAAAAAAAAATTTATAACATCCTGTTAACCAGCGGTATTTACACTTTTCTTTTGATTGTTGTCATTTGTTTCCTTATCAATAAAATAACTAATATTTCAATTGCAGCTGATATGATGCACTACAAAAAGAGCTTTGTCTGTAAAAAGATTTTTCTAAATGGACTTACAGAGTCAGAATACCAGTACCTGTTTTTAATTGTCATAAGTATTTACTTAAAAGGTTCTTTCAACGTTGTTGTCACATTTTGCTGTTGTCATACATCACATTGTTGTTGTCACAAACCAGCTATTGTTTGCCACTGCTAACAAGATGTTTTACAATACAGCTCTGTCTCCAATAATGCCTGGTCCCTGCTAAAACTAATTATATATATGAAAAGGGTCGAAAACGACCCCTCCGTAAAACTAGGGGTAGCTTTTTTCCAGACGCAAAAACTCAAGTAGTAAGCCATTTTTTAAAAGTTTGAAAACCTGGAATGTAATCTAGAGTAAATTTTAGGAAAAGTCAAAGCGGTTCATTGACATTTGGTCACGCATTTAGAAGATATAAAGCAAATAAACAACATCCAGGGTCGGAAATGACCCCTCCGTAAAGCTAGTGTTAATAAAAAAGTAAATTAGCAAAAAAAATTATTGATTTATTTTTTAAAAATTATTTTATTTGAATAAAATATTATAATTTGAAGAATTTATTTTATATTTTTCTTTCGCTTGTTACTCATTTCCTACCATAAAAATTAAAATAAGGATCACCATTTTTATTTTTGTAAATTAGCACTTTGTTACATCATCATCTTGTTCAAAATGTCAATAAATCTATTGTTCTGGTTTTAAACAAACCAATTTCTAAACTGTAATTTAATAAACTGAAAGTCTATAAATTCTTTACTGTAACTTACGATTGACAGAAATAACACTCTTAAGTACAGTTTTGGAAAAATCGAAAAATTAGTGCATAGATTGAAACTAAAAGTTTTTAGCAATAGTTTATTCCTGCCAACTTCTGCTAAGAATTGTTAGTGTTCGACATTTTATTTCGGTGATTTTAAATTATACGTTTTCCTGCAATGTATTTGCATCGCAATGCATCACCTTGTCAGTAATTTTTCCGCTACTTTTTTGCCATTAGCTAAATAAACTATAAAATTTTCTGTCTCAAATTAGCTTAGAATTAGTTTTAAGGTTAGCAAGTATTTTTTAATTTTGTTTGCATTAATAAATAAATAAATGCAATCGATGTCCGTCTTTGTTATTCTCCTTTTAAGTTTTACTCTTAAAATAAAAATAATTAAGATAAAACAAACAATTAATTAATTTAAAACATAGAAACATTAAACTGTTAAAAATTAAGACCATGAAATGAATGGAAAACTGATACATTTTGACGTAAATATAGTGCAGTGAAAATGTATGCAACAAAATTATTGCGATGAAATATTCATGATCAAACTACAGTGAATCCCAAAAATTACAACATGGCACTCAGTAACCGTGAACAAAATAGAACTCGTAAAATTCATACTGGTTTAAAATTTTTTATAAGGTCAATAACTTTTAAACTAATAAAGCATGAACTCTGGACCAGGGACAGCGAGCAATTGACGCGCGGTCGCAAAGTGTCACATTCTATACAATAGATGAGTAATATTTTATTATAAATACACTACAACGACATTACTTATACAACTCCTTAACAATTGCAAGATGGAAATAAAAATCACAAGACAGTTAACTTGGTAGTTGATTACCAACTGACCAAAGTAGTTTGCATTGTTTCTAAAATGTGTACAAATATCAATGACAGAATTAAAATAATAGTCATTATTTTTAAAAATTTTTTGTCGGATATTTAGATGTTAAGTTAGCTTAAATTTCAAACCAATAAGCTTAATTATTCACATTTGGTCTGATCTTCATTTTAACTGCTTTTAAAGAGTAATATTGAACTGTCCATTCAAACCAAACTATGCCGTTTTGTTTTATTTGTCCATCTTTGAAATATTTTCCATTCAAGTTGGAACGATAACAAGTTTTGTACCACCAAGCTCCGGTAAAATTAACTGCACAATTACCACCAAAAATATCGTTATCACGATCTTTTGTTGTAAATTCTAGGTTGTTGTGATATTTCAAAGAATCATCTGCAACAGAATAAAATCATAACATCATACTCATTTTCGTCACAAACACTATTTGTCTTCTCACTTGACAAGGATAACGATAAATTGGTAAAACTGGGAGCTGACTAAAAGCAAGTATTACAAATTTCTTTCAAAAATGTTAATCATTGCATTCGGAATAAAATTTGTAGTTTTTATTTTTAATTTTTTATAATTGCTTTACGGTTATAGATTAGTAGAGTTTCTTGTCAACATAACAAAAGAGAAAAAAATTAGAAAGTTTTTTGTCAAAGCAGAACGACATAGCAACTTAAAAAACTGAACTCAAACTAAGTCGAAAACGGCGTCCTTAAAAACACTGCAGTTAACCATATAAAAACAAATTATGTTGAAAATGAATTTACGTCCGGTATATTAAAAAAAGCGCAATAATTAATTGAATAAGTTTAATTTTACAAAACTTGAATATTGCTGAAATTCTCGATGAATATTTTAAACTCTAGAATGGCATTGACATATCAAAAAAATTTTAATTATAATTTTGCTTTGACACTTTTAAACATTGCATAAAGGTACTAAAAAAAATTATTCACAAAAACATTACAAGCATGAACAGTATTTATTCTTTTGTTCGACACAATTAAAAATGTGCTTAAAAACAAGCTTCAATTACGCGTGTGATTAAACTACAGACTCAATTAGTACACATTTCCTTATAGTTGTAAGAACATGAAGAGCGTTGTAACCACCTGATATTCTGGGATTTAAAAAGTATAAAATGTATTGTGGTCCTCTTATTTCATTTTTTAGTTAAAATAAAAAACTGACCCTAATCATAAACTTAGGTAAATACAGACGCATAAAGGGAACTTTGATCTTTGCGCTTTAGCAATTTAATTCAATGCAATGACGCAATTAGGCCCGTATTGTTCTGTAATATGAAAGTGGCGAGTCGTCAGCAATACTGTATTGTATTATTATATTCATATATACTTGCGGTTCCACTGAAGTCTCCGACTTTGAGTGTGTAGTTTGATTCAGAGTTGCCAATTTCAAATATTCTAAAATCAACAAAGATTTTTTTAATTTGAATCAAGGCGTCGAATAACATCTCGATGAAGGTTCAGATTTAGCAAATTTCATTTTTAAAGATTTATAGTTTTGGTTCAGCTTACTTTTGAGTTGAAAGAAAATTGTTAGTGGTTAATATGGATTTTTCGATTCGGTTTGATTTGATCCCTAATTTTAAAAAATATTTTTTTCTGACAATTTTTTCAAACGCATAAACTAAGAATTTGGCCATAGACATACCAGACAGAAAAATGTGGGGAAGGGGGCAAAACAATTTTGCCCTAATTCTGGTTTTATACAATTTTTATACAAAATTTAAGCGTAAAAATATAGCTTACGGAATTGTTTTGGAGTTCAAAAAACTATTTAAAAAAGTCATGCGCTAAATTAATGTACCTTACCCAAAAAAGACAATGTTATAATAGAATCTGGGGTACAACACATTGAAATAAACTGTTTCAACTAGAAAAAACTTTCTTTCTTCCAAGAAACTTTTTTACAGGTGCGTTTTATGCCTCAAAACACATACTCAGTGCCGAAAAAATAAGATTAATTTTAAATTTTTTGCTGGTGAGCAGGTTGAAATGATAATGCTGCTTCTATTGCTTACCAATTTGTAAGGCTCTGTTCGTGACTAAATGATATCTTATGGGTGTCAACTGGCATGTTTGTTGGAGGATCATAGTAACAATTAAATACGTAATATTTTTTAAAGTGTAGATATTTAGGCATAAAAGTTAAACACTAAATCTATTCACCAAGAAGCTATTAAATGTAATTTGTAAAATCGAATTTGAGAATTTCAACAAAGTTGAATGAATATATAGTAATAATTTTGCAAACCCCAAAAGTGCAAGCGAAAATTTTTCTAATCTCATTTTTAATATCAAGTTTTTTGAGATATAATTTGCTTGTGACAAAACCTTTTTATACTTTTGTGTGTGTTTGCATTTATTGGATCTCTCTAAGACAAGCAACTTACATGTAAATACATTGACAAATAAGGTGTAACGCTAGCAGCTGTGCAAGTCTTTTATCAAATATTTCTTTTTTACTTTCTGTAAATACCTTAGCGTTACAACTTGGGCCCACTAAAGTCTAAAAAGTCAAGTATTTTTAGGGCTTTATTACATCATGAAACTTACGCAGCCTTATAGTTTCGGTTGTTTAGAAACATTTTACTGAGTTTTATAGGTCTAAATAAAGTTTTGAAGAACTTTTGAATAAATTTGAAAATGTTTTAATTTTTATGTTATTACATGTACAAGAACTAATTTTTTGTTTATTTTTGCAAGTTTCAAACAGCTATGGACAGTTTTAATATTTTTCTTCATTTTATATCAAGTGTTCTAAAATTTCTGGGACTGCAATCCCTTAGCGTCAATCTTTTCATCTTTTCTTTTTAATTTTGTAAATCACCAATATAAAGTTTTAGATTTTTCATAATATTCTGTCAAATTTAAATTTTTCTTCTTAAACTTTTCAGCACCCCACTTCGGGGCGCGAAATTTTTAGTTTAAAAATCTGTGATCTATGTGAAAAAAATATTTAAATTATGATAGAAATAAAGTATTATTCTCATGTAAGTAAAAAAAAAATATATGACCTAAATGCATCTCTGTTGTAAAAAATGAGCACCGTGCTGAGTAGTTTAAGAGCGATGTATTCATGGCAAAAGTGATTAATATGGTTGCCGTTCAAAATTTACTCATATTGTTCCGTTACAAGTTTAGCATCTTCAGTATAAATTGTTTCAGGTTCAGTTTGTTATTGTCTTAGGTTATTAGGTAACGCAGCCGTGCTTCTTATTTTTTCTCTTTCTCAACTATCTCTATACATTCTGCATGTTTATCGTTCGTCGTTGTGTCGCGTTTCCTTTTCATGCTTCATAGTACTGTACATTGCATATGCTTAATAATGTTACTAAGCATGAATAAAATATCATCATCATCATCATCATCATGTTTTGGCAAATTTGATTTTTACTCGTTCAGCTCTGGTTCAATTTCAGCATATTATATTTTTTTGAGTTCAATCCATGTTCAAGTTTAGCAGTTTTAATTTTTTCTGGTTCAAAGAATAATAACGGTTAACACGGGTTTACGGATCCGGTTCGGGTTCGGTTTAACGCTCTGCCTTGAATAAGTTTTACAAGCGTTAGGCAACTGCATTAAATAAAATAACAAAAAGCTTGTCGGAATAATTGCTAATTATTGGCTCTTATTCTGATTGCAAATTTAATTTATACCTTAGAGATTTAAAACTCTAAAAATTATTTTTGAGACTAGAAAAAGCATTGAAAGTCATACTTGTATACAGCATATATCGTGTTGCCATTCCAATCTTCTAAATCTACGCGCAGTTGATAGGACTGAGATTTAGTTGTGGCGTGCAAAAAGTCCAATCCTAAAACTCACGTCGTTATTGTTTATTCTATTAAATTTGTAACCAACAATTTTGGAAATAAAATAGTTTTGTTAATAATTTAACAAAAGTTTTTAAACGTTAATTCGTTTTCCAAACTTCTTAAAACATCGCTGCTTTTAAATTTTTAGTTTTTAAATACACCATTTATAGACAGATTATTATTGTTTTTCATGGAGGCTATCTAAATATAAAAGTTGTGATTTAAACAAAATTATTCTGTATTTATGATTTAATTTGGTTTATTGCAAATTAAAAAACGACATTTTTTCTCACCCTGCCAAAATTCTCCATTTTTGCTTCCAAATCCGTGCTGATAATCGCTCCAGTTTCGGAAAAAATTTTCACTTCCGTCCATTCTCCTTTGAAATACCTTTAAGTTAAAATATCAGTTAGAAATAATATTGACATAAATTTTGGAGTTTCCTCAAAGCAAGAATTTAATTTTCACCAGCCATCTGTTTTTCTGATCCGGTTCGACCTCGCAATAAACTTCAATTAGACTTCCGTTAAATTCCATAAGAAATATTCCGCTGATTTTTGCTGATCGACATGGATCTGTAGTTGGTGATTCTAAACATTAAAAAAAATTTTTAACGATTACTATCTTAAAAAAATTAAAATTTTGATTTTATTTCATCTAAGCTCCTATTTATACAAAGTTTGTTTCATTTTATTTTGTTTGTTTGCTTCAAAACAAAAAATACACTAACTAAAGTAACAAATAAATTTTCCAAAGCACAGAAAGGCAGCAAAATGACCATACGGTCTTCTAGTCCACTGCCTTTTTCTACATAGTGGGACACAAACAAGATAAATTTTGCATTAATAAAACACATCAGTACACTTACCAAACACATAGTACAGTGAGAAAAATGATAAAAAATCATTAACTATTTTAGTTGTTATTAAATAACTTTTCACGTGCCAGCTGACTTTATCAAATTGTTGTAGCATTTTATCTAATATTAACTGGTCCAGAAAATTTTTAATTTCTTTGTAGCATTTTATCTAATATTGACTGACCCAGAAAATTATAAATTTCTTTGTAGCATTTTATCTAATATTGACCGACCCAGAAAATTATAAATTTCTTTTTAAATTGGTAATAAGAGAATGACTTTAATTCTGGGGGTACTTCTTGGCACATTTTCGGTCCAATGTAAGAAAGTATTTTTTTCCTAAATCTGTTCTCTTTTTAGGTTGAAAATAATTTTGTTGAAAACAGCCAAACAAATTTTCTTTTTCGGGTTGCACATATGATAATTTTGATGTTTTTGGTTTGCACATATAATAATTTAGGTGTTTTTGGTTTGCACATATAATAATTTGGAACTCATTATTTGCTGAACTTTTATTAAAGTAAAACATTGTTTTCCCAATTTCGAGTTTAACAACATTCTTTAGTTTTAAAAAATTCCTTTTTTGAAAAAGAGGTTTTACATGTGCCAAATAAGGACTCTTCGTAATAACTTTTATTATGTGTTTGTATATTCTTATCAGCAGATCCAGGGAAGTAGTCAAAACCAGTCCCTACGTTGAGACACAATATTGAGGATAAGAGTAAATTAGGGTTGTAGTGTTAATGTAGTGTCTCTGTCTGAGCAGTGCCCAAAAATCACTTGAGAACTTAGAGCAAACATTAACGGACTTCCAAAAAAGCGTATCTTTAAAGATTACACCCAGATACCTTATTTTATTTACTTTTTTTATTCTTGTCCTTCCTATTCTAATATTAAAATGTTTAGCTAAGATTCGTTTGATTCAAAACAAATTTTGTTTTATTGGTATTTAATGAAAATTTATTTAATTTCAATCATTCATCAATTTCGACCAGTTTGGAGCTGACACTTTTATTCAACAGTTTCGGACAAGATTTTGTCAATGTGAAAACTGTGTCATTTGCAAACAACTTAGTGTTAAAGTTGGATACCAGAAACATATCATTGATATATATTATAAATAGTAATGGCCCAGAGTAGAGCCTTGTGGTACACACAGATTACATGTTTAAAGTTTGATTCAGTATTGTTTACAATTGTAAACTGTAATCTGCTAATTAAATAACTTTCAAGAAGCTGCAGTGGCAATTTATGGATGACCCATTTTTTTAATTTTTCAAACAAAATTTGATGACTTAGTGTGTCAAAAGCTTTTGTCAGGTCCAGAAACGCAGCGCAAGTATATGTTTTTATCGGTCGATAATTTCAGCAAAATTATCAAATAATTGTCTTATTGCATCCGGTGTTGAAGAATTTTGTTTAAAGCCAAATTGAACAGGTATTAATATTTTGTTTTTATTGAAACAAGAGTAAATTTTTTTGTACAAGCATTTCTTAAAGATCTTGTTCAATGAGCTAAGTAAAAATATTGATCTATAATTGCAGCACTGATCCTTGGCATCACCCTTATGAATTGGTACAATTTGTCCAATTTTAAGAACTTAGGGTAAATTTATAAAAAATCATAAAAATTTTACAAGTTGTACTTATTGCAGAAGGTCTATTGAATTGAATTATCCTTTCCAATGAAATGAATTAGATCAAAATTGTCAGTAAGGATCGATTTATTAAATTTGCTATTTGTGATATCAGGATGATCGAAAATTGTTCTTCTTATAAAGCTCTGGTTTTATCTATAGTGTTATAATTTCTTGATTAAATGTGATTTGCTACTGATATTACTTGATTAGTTGATTATATAGTTTTTTTTACAAAGTTTATAAATTGCCTATAAGATATTTTCAAAGAACGAATTGATTTTTTAAGAGGTTAAAAACACCTTTGACAACTTCACTCAAAAACAAACCTCAAACTTGTTTAAGATTTAATTAAATAGTTTGGGGTAAATTTATTCTGAAGGGTTATGACTTGTATAAAAAAAAATTTATGATATTCTTTTAAAAAAATATTTTTAATTTTTAAGGATAATTAAGTGATATTGTAATAATTTGAGCAACAATCAGCAGGTATAGCATACAAATAAAACTATAACAGTCTTTAAATTATTTGTCCCTAATATAAGCAAAACAAAACAAAACAAAACAAAACAAAACAAAACAAAACAAAACAAAACAAAACAAAACAAAACAAAACAAAACAATAAGCTAAAATTCTAGCTTCGAAAGTCCGTATATCATTCAGCACACTTCGGATTGGATCAGATATTTTAGTTATTGAAAATAATGTTTCTATTGTAACTGATTTACTTATACACAGCTCCAAGAACACCATAATTTAATTTACCTTATTAACACAGTAATACAAATGATTTAACAAACACAATAATTACATTTACACCGTAATTTATTATAATTTGTTATAGTTTCCTGTGATGAAATTTAAGTGAATTATTTTACTTTTTATTTAAGTGCATATGACGTTTTGCGTTACTTATATGTTACGCTGAGCAAAAGCAAGCACCAATTTAAGTGCTACATATTTGTTGTAGGCATCTGACTTGCCGCAAAAATTCTATTATTTGAAAAAAAGAAAACAGAAGTAACAGCAACAGTTTTTATAAAAATATTAATAAATGAGATTGGATTACTAATAATAATTTTGCTGATGAATACGATGAAAAATTAATTGATAACTTATCAAGAAACCGAATCGACGCAGTCACGAAGGCTATTTTACCAGATAAAAAACAGATATATTGCTGAAATGAAGAAAGTGCAACTGTTAGTAGCAACAAAGGTCTGCATATAATTCATTGTTATTATTTATGATTGGATTTTTTCCACAGCGCAATTACTCAGCATACCGAGACATCAGCAGTGGAGCTGTTTAAAAAATGCTTTGAGAGCGAGGTTCTGAAGCTTGCGTGAGTTCAGCAATTCTATATGCCACATTCAAAGATGAAATTGGTTTTACTGCAACATTTGAGAAAATCTGCGTATTTCTTGCAATCTTTTTTTTATCTACAATTAGCACAATTTTTTCAAACGGTACTTATAGTACTAATTACACGTTGTCAAAAAATCGAAATGCATACAATTGAATGACAATAGTCGGATCAGAAAAAATTATGCGAAATATTAATATTGTCGATAAAGCAAATTTAGATATTTCTGATAAATATTCAAAAACGGAAGACTTTAATTTGGCTTTTCGCTAACAAAAGTGTTTTTAACCAGAAAAATTTCATACTAAACGATTTGAACATTGTTGCAAGTACAATCTGTTAAAGAAATAAAAATATATTCTGGCTAAAATTTATGTAACTACCTTTGCAATAATTTTTAAGCGAAGCGTATGATTATTATTTGAGCGCAAACATTGCGATACGGCAAACGTCGCTACTAACGGAGAACGCACACGCCTTTGCACAGCGTGACAAATATATCATGGGTCATTATTTAAGAGGTAAGCTTCGCACAAACAAACAAACCATGAAGTATGTATGCCTAGAGTCTACTGGAACAAAATACATCAAGAATTCTAAGTATTTAAAACTGTTTTTACTGGGTATACATGGGATTAAAAATATGTGCGACTCATTATTGGGTTACCAACCCGCAGTGTGCATAGTCTTTTGGCGCTGCCCACAAAGCAATTTTTATCAGATTAACAATTTATTATCAGTAATTAAATTTTTACTTTTAATTCTATAAAAATTTTAGGCCAGAAAAAGACGTATGGTTTTTTGTACAGACATTTTTAGTTTTCACTTTAATTTTAAGGTAAAAGTTTTGAGTTTATCTCCTTGGTGACTAAAATTCGGACAGCAAATTAATCGAAAACAAAAAAACGTTATCAAATCAATTTTTAAAGGGATTATCATCGACAACTGCCGCCAATTGCTGTGAAAATCTTTTTTTGTTATTACTTGTTCTTAACTAAATACTTAAAATTTAGTTAAGGACCAAAAGAAGAAGATGTTTGAAGATCGAACCGATTTCTGCCTGTTATAGATTTGCGAAAAAAAATTGGCCCACCATGGGCAAAAAATTGAGCACCAAAGAATGGCTTTTCATTTGTTTTATTTTCATGTCTCTTTATACCCTTGATTTTGATTATGCAGAAAAACGTTGGAGAACGTATACTTAGGGCAACTATTAAGCAATTATTCGACCTACTTCCGAAACTGCTAAGTTATTGCTACCCAGTTGAATTTTTTTATTCGAAGATATGATAGCAATTTAGAACTGCTTACTACGTGCCACAAATTGTTTTTCTAAAAGCACAATAAAATTACAAGAGTATGTTTGTGTAATTAAATTTACCATCAATAAGGTGCTCTTTACCACTGCTACACACTGCCAATACAATTCATTTAATTGATGTCTAAAAGTCAAAAAAATCACAACGAGTATAAGATTTATCAAAACATGTAATTTTTTAGTAATTTTAAAAGATATGAAATTTTATTTGAAAGCTAAATTGAAGAGAAAAGAAAATTTACTTTTTTAAAGATTTATCAATTCAATTTTACAGCTTAAAAATTTTGACCTTTTTCTAAAAATACAAACTGAAATATTGGAATAGTAATTTTGTTAACCACTTCATTTAAATAGTTTTTGTAACTCGGAGTGACTTGTGAATTTGTTGTGGTTGCTTGAAAAAAAGTTTGATATAAAAATCAATTAGAAAGCTGAATACTTTAAAAAAACTTAATCAAATATGTAACTGTTTTACTGTGATTAAAATTAACACAATTTTTGGTCTTATTTTTTATTTTCCATGCGCAAATTACTTACTTCGTTTGGTACAGTTGTTGCCGGTATAACCAGTATTGCACAAGCAAAAAAAATTGTTTTCTGCCGTGATACATCTTCCATTGTAGCAATACTTAACACAATCCATATAACCTACAAATGTAATCAGTAATCTAAAGTAAAGACAAACTCTAGAAACCAAGAAATTATGGTATCCAAATAAATCAACTAGAGAGATGTTTGAATCAATAAAGAAAAATTTTTTTTCAAACATTTATTTGTAAATACTTCTAAGCTATGAATATAAAAGAAAAGTGGAGTAAAAATCAATTATCTGATTTTTTCGATTATCCGAAAAAATTTTAGCTTTCATTCATTCATTCATTCATTTTTATTCTCGATCATTATTATACAGTTTAACAAAAAAATTATAAGTATTGAAAATATCAAGAAAAGGAAGAAACAGAACAACGTCAGACGTTAAAACATGCATAAGATAAATCAGAAAGTGAAAGTACAGGATAGTAGAAAGCATGGCCGCAACACCTTAATTAGATAAAGATATAAGAAGTGAAAAAGAAAAAAAATTAAATAATGATAATATTATCAAAGTTCTACTTGCAGATTATCCCCATTTACTAAAAGCTAAAATTTTTAGCATAATCAGAATTTGTGCAATAGGTTTCAATGTTTTTGTATTTTAATAAATAATACTTTTGACTAAAACAGCAAAAGTTAAAACTGAAAGATAGTTATCTTAAAGAGTTTTATTCAATTCATACTAAATGAACGATTAGTCAGATTTTTAAAAATTCGAAATAAATTAGAAAAATTAAATTTTTCAACATTTGACTGACTATCGTTCATTTAGTTACAGTTCTGGAACAAGCGGATAAAACTTTATTGGGGTGGAGTGAAAATAATTAATTAAAGTATTTGAATGCAAGAATGAATGTTAATACAATTTTTCTGTCTTTTAAGTGTGATTAAGTTTTAAACCCATTAATTTGTTCACTATCTTTCAAACTGCACACACCGTGAGATGGCGGCTTTTTTGATTTTTTATCCAACGCTTTCAATCTTAACGAGAATTTAGGGTTTTGATTTTACGACAGATTTTAAAGAGGTTTTTCATTGTTACGTGATTGAATCATGACGTCCGCTGTGGTGTCGTTTTCCTTGTAGCTTTCTTTGAGGCTTTACTTTGTAATTTTGGAGTCAAGACTTGAATAGAATGAGTAGTGCTTTTTTAAATTAAAAACAAACATTTAATTTTGATTTTTTACAGAAATTGATGATGATCGATATTGGTTAAAATGAATTTTTTGTAAGAATTATTTAAGTTTTAGTTTTTAATTGCTGTATTAAATATTTGGCTCAGTGAAATTTGATTGATTTTATCAATGAATTTATGTATCGCTCTTAAACATTATTTATATTTAAAAAAACTGATAAAAAAATTGTGAAAAACTTCATGAATAGTTGATATTTGAAATATTGAGCAGTAACATAAAAAAATTAAAGAAATACGGTTGCAAACAGTGAAGTCAAAAGTTGATTTTGAACAAAATTATTTTAACCTTTTTACTTCGGATTAATGTGTCGTTTGACACTTAGTTATTTATTTTATTGATTTATTTGAGTAGTATGTTTAAGCACGAAAATGATATTGACAAAATCGCTCATAGTAGTAGATTTATTATTTATTTCATGCTGTTTTTTTAAATAGTAGAGAAATGTGTTTTTAGATTTTTGATGTAATATATTTTACTATAATCACCGTAAGCATACGTACATCCATTTAATACTATTGTAAAGATATAATTTGCCAAAACCTAAAAAACGTAAACGTTTCGGGTTTTATTAATATTTAATCAAACAACACCTTTAAGCATTCACGCTTTAGTTCCATTTTTATATTTTCTTGAAATATTTTTCAAGTAAAGAATGCAGTAATTTCGCTTACTGCTAATTTATTAAGTAGGAAGTCTTGTATCAAGTAAATGTACAAAAAAAGCTAACTTTGTTTGGCTATTTATTAATCCCAATCAAGTTCTGGTTAATACAGCAAGTTTGACACCTTATAGGCCGAAACAATGACATAGTCTGCTGTTGATATGAAAAACCGTTTCTTAAACTAACTCGTGAAATTTTATAGAATTCTGATACCAAATTTAGAATTAAAGTTATAAACTACTTTTGAAGCGTGGATAAAAATTATTAAATCATTTCTTTTGCTGAACAATTAGAAAATTTTTTTCGTACTCTCTTTCAGATTATAATTTTTTTAACAACCAAATACAATTTAAGTGTTTTTTTTTAAATTAAGTAACAAGAAACAAAATAAGAAGCTTAAGTAAATTAAAATTTTACAACCACCTTGAACTATTTGTTTCTTTTTTTGTTATTCTTTTTAGCAAATATAATGTACTGTATTTTTTTATATTAAAATTTAGATTTTTTAAAGTTTTTCATGCAAAATCCATACATTTACGTTCTTTCAAATATATTGCATATGTTAAACATTTAATTTCTCCGTCTATTTTTTATTTTTCATAGCATGCAGTCACATAATAAAAATTAAACAAAAAAAAATCACACAGCATAATAATACATTTAAATCTGTAATCCAGATAAAATATAATATTTAGTAGCCTATCCTTTAGTACGGCAAGTAGATCTAGCTTCTACAAGAATTTAATTTTTGGATATTTTGCTACTTTTATTTTGACTGAAGCGTATTTGCTTTTTGACACAAAATTTTTTTCAATTTTTTTTGGTTTTTGAAATGGGAATATTGTTGACTATAGGTTGTTGAAATTACATTTGTACCGTTGGTAGCGCAAACAAAAAAATTGTTATCCAATAATCAGAAATTTGGTTTGCAAGTATTATAATTCAAAACTTAATTAACATTACCATCTTTGTAGTTATAATTGCATGTTTGGAAAAGTAATAAATCATTTTCTACAACAGAGAGAGCTTGCCAACCGGTGGTCCGTAAAAAAAACTTTGGTGGTCCGCAGAAAAAAAATTAAAATTATAACAAGTTCACAAATTAAAGGACCGGAATCAGTGCGAATCCAACAACTTTTGGGTTATATCTAAGAGCAGGGATGTTCAACATTTTTTCATAATGGACCAAAATATAGATATGAGTACATTCCGCGGGCTATAAAGTACATAGAATAGAATTTCTTCTTTTTGGTATTAGATGCTATGACCAAATGATGAGTATTAATATAATTGAAATTAAATTAACTAATTAGCAATCTGAGTAAAGTATGAAATTATTAAAATCATTACGTAATTAGCATTAAAATATCCATGCTCCAGATGCTTTAAACTGTAAGTATGTGACTTCTATTCTACCTGCTTACATCGATTCAAAATTCCCAAAATTGGAAAAGGGGGCGTGTGGTCGCAATCCCAAAACCGATAAAACCCACAGGAATCCCAAAAAATGTTCGAACAATATCTCTGTTCTGTATCTCCTAGATCCTCGAGAGACTTATCTAGGCCCGAGTTAAGCCAATTATTAATTTATTGCCCTTCGTGAAAGCACACCAGTTTTCAACGCGGGAAGTCAACGGTGGATCATGTCGTTTTGTTGAAAACGACAAAAAACATCAAGTGTGTTTTGTCAATTTGACGGCGGCTTATGACACTGTCTGGCACCGTGGTCTTACCTGCGAGCTGCTTTAGATTTTTCCGAATAAGCACAGATCAGAATGACCATAGAGCTTGTCTAAAACGCTCCGCAGCCTACTTCATGAAGGCAAAAGCCTACTTAATACACTCTTCAAGTTTACATACGGAAATTATATTTAATAAATAATTACAGTAATACCTAATAAAAGGATGTTCCTACAGAAATTGTTTGATACTGGATAGAATGTCTGACAAACCGTGACCTGACAGTTGATCGAAACAACAATTGATGGAATAATAAAAGAGAAAATTAACAACTTTGAATTTGTCCCGGTTTTGTAAATTTTTTGTCTCAAAAACGTAGTGATCTTTAAAAAAAGGTCTTGACTTTGAATCTTTCCCGGTTTTGTCAATTTTTTGTTCTAGAGACATAATAATTTCTAAAAAAGGTCTTTCCTTTGAATCCGTCTTTGATTTTTTAAGAGGTCTCCAGGGGTGAAGCGATGCACAAAGCCTCCCTAAATACGCTACTGACTACGATGAAAAAAGGATTCAAAAAATGACAGCAATAGGCATCTAACGAAACATAACCATGGCAAGAGATCTACATGTCGCCTCCCTTAAAATGCTTTGCCCAGGGACCTTGCTAGGAAACTCTGACCTTGACATTGGCCAAAAATTATAAAAAATAAAAACAAATTGTCTTTTAACTGATGGCCTGCGTTTTTATAAATCTAATTTACAGTGACAAATACATTGTTTAATCGCAATAACATACAAAAATAAAATCTTTTTTTATCAACTTTAATTTCTATCAAGTGTCGTTTCAATCAAGTGTCGTTTCAATTAAATGTCGTTTCGATCAAATGTTGTTTCGATCAAATGTCATTTTGATCAAGTGTCGTTTGATTAAATGTTGTTTGATCAAGTGTCATTCTATCAACTGTTGTAGCACCCTGAGAAACACCCTCAGTTTCCGGTCCACACTTTCTAATCCCGATGGTTTCTTAGAAAAAGAAGCAGGTTTATATTCTGTAAATGAGTTGTTGTAAATGACAATAAAATACGTTGACAAATATCAGGGGAATAATGCCGTTCTATTCTTTGTGTTTTAGTTGCAAGGAGCAATTCATGCTTAATTTTAATAATCGTTTTTCTGCTACTAAATCTAAAAATGAATAGCGCCACGGCCTACTATTTGAGCCACAAAGCTTTTTCAAGAAGGCCGTGCTCTTATACTGAACTATTAAAAAGGCTTGAAAGCGTGAGTAATAGCTGAACAGTCTCACTGTTTGTTGTTATTGCTGTCTATATTTACTGTCTGCTTTTCAAGCCTTTTTAAGCGCAATGTCATAATGACTATTGGCTATCCATTCTATTCATTCCAGCAGTATGCTTTGGTCATAATAAGCTGATATTTTTGACTCCATTACACTTAAGATAAATCTTGTCAGAATAAGCATATAATTAATCTTGACTGTATCAAAATACTGCAGATAGAACGAAGGATAAACTTTGTTATAGCTATTTTTATAGTTTTAAACAAGTTTTGGTTAAGACAGCACTCATAAACCTAAACAGTGACACTGCCTGCTGTTATTAAGCCATAATGTTTTGTAAAAAATTTTTTCATTAATTAAAAATTAAGATACTGGTTATGGTTATAAATATTATACATTAAATAAGTAATACCATCAGACATTTTCTACAATTTATTTCAATTATCTTGCCATATTTTGTATAGACATAGGATGTTACCTTTTTTTGTATTATGTTCTGCTATTAACTTTTGTTGTAGATTACGATTTTCTTGAGATAAATGAAAATCCTGTTAATAAGTTGTAAGGTTATACAGAATTGCTTAAAAAAACTAAATCATTTTTAATTTAAAAGAAGCTCTGTCAGAGCAATCATTTCTTGAACAAAGAGCACTTTAATTATCTTCTTTTTTTTAACTAATAATTTTGTAAAGTTTTAAGAACGCTTTGAACAAAGTAAAAAATTTTAAATTTCTTCAAAAGCAACTTTAAAAAATTGTTTTCTGCAATGGTGCATCTTTTATTGCAGCAATATTAAACATAATCCACAAGGCAAACAAGTAAATACTCGGTAAATTATAAAAAAATAAACTCAAAAGTAAATACAACAACATCAGCGCTGCTGCATCACTCAGTCGCGACCAAAGTAACTCGGGTGGATTAGTCAAACACTTAGGAGGACCCATTTTAAGCTTTTATTTTGTGAAATGCTAATTTTATAAAGTTTAAGAATTCTATGAACAAAAAAAAAATTCCAAACTATTTAAAAAAAATTAAAATCTCCAACCAATTTTTTTATATTTATTGCTGATTACTTTGGCGTAATTTAAAT
The DNA here is from genome assembly GCA_963680785.1 of Diplosoma virens. Taxonomy (NCBI): domain Eukaryota; kingdom Metazoa; phylum Chordata; class Ascidiacea; order Aplousobranchia; family Didemnidae; genus Diplosoma; species Diplosoma virens. Next base: position 9,626,842 of record OY796882.1, read on the forward strand.
ATTTAAAGAAGTTTAAACATTTTTTAACAGGTAATAGAAACAAGAGCTACGTTCTTAACTGAGCCGTTTAGAGCCGTGTGTGAATGTAAGGGTTTGCAACAATAGTTGTAGTATGTAACGCTTCATTCGTAATAATTTCAAGTTATGGCGATTTAGTTCTCCTTCTTAAAGTAATTTAAAGTTTTATTATGACGTAAAAATCGCTTGGGCATGGTATAATCGCTCTTGTGCTGTGTAATCTAAATATCTGCTATTCGCTTACAATTGTTCGTACGCATCTTCTTTTTTCTTTCTTTCGCCAGACAGTAATGCCCTTCGTTAAGTTATTTTCTCGTACCGCACGACCGATTTTGAACTTTATTCCCGAACGTTCTCGTGTACGATAGAACTAACGTTCTAATTCTGGCGCGTTGAAGAGAAGCGTTTTCTCTAGGGAATTCGAGTTGAGTCCAGCATTTTCTAGTCAATTTGTTGTCATGTGAGATTTGTCTATACGTATACGCTCGCTCGATCTCATTCAGATAGAGAGAAATGATTTGAAAAAGACGACTCGAGAAAAAAGACTCGAGAAAAAGTAATTTCAGAGAGCGGTAATTTGGGCACAGAGTGTGGGTAAAGAGCCCTTTTGATTGTATTGCGTGGATGGGCAAGTGTTGTAATTGTTTTTGCGCAAGTATTTGCAGATTGGTTCTACGGAGGTAGAATTATTTATATTGGACGAATTAAGTTGTAGCGCTGATTTTGCTCTGCAGTGGCAAAGCGTGGAAGAGAATTTTCGTCGGTCGTGAGTTGTGAATTTCGAAATACATTTGTTTTAGTTAGAGACGGTGGTCTCTGTTCGTTTGTGGAGAAGAGTCTTCGACGAATCAATCCGAGCTTGGTTTAAGACAACTGTATAACAACTTCAGGCTCATAGCAAACTACTTCTTGACTCGGAATAAAATAAAATAAGACACAGTTTTGTTTCAGCGCAGGTATTTGGGTTAACTTGTTCAACTGGTGCTTTAGGATTCCAAAACCAAGTCTGTGACATAGCAAGAACCAGGAACCACAATAATTTCTGCCTCGTAATTTATAGTTAACTCTTTAATTTCATATTCTTTCCAATACGTATGAATTAATGGGTTTAGTGTTGAATATCAAATACAAAATATCAACTGACCAAAATATCAACAACCAAAACTAAGTCTCGCAGGCACTAATTCGTCGAAGGGAAACACAGAGGTGAGTTTCAAGTAACCTCCTACTTTGCCACCATATGAAGGCTCCTGGATTTCGAAAGTTGATATCTTGTGGTTGATATTTTGGACGGATACCAGTTTATAAATGTTTCTTTTTTTTATTTATGCAAATAAGTTGTGAAACCCCTACTATTTTACGTTTTTTTTAAGATATATATATATATTCTGTATTTATATGTATAGTATATATGGGATTGCGATCTTTGCTAGATGCTTTTTGGTTAAGATTGAAAAACACGATACTCGATTGAAATTGTGGATTGTTGATAAAAGTAATCGTAGTTCGAGAGATCTAAATCAATGACGCTTCAAACCTTATAAGGACAACGCAATGATTGGTAAATTTTCAAATAATAAGCCAAACTTTTACATATTTACTAAACCAAGGACTGAGCTTGTATTTATGAACTTAAAAAAATGTATAAGCCCCACCAAGTCAAGCTTTTTTAAAAAAATGAAACGATTGTTTTTGGCTTATTTTATACGGAAGTTACACTTTTTTTGTTACAATAAAATCTAATAGCTTTAGGTGCACCCTTAGTTTCAACCCTGAATATTTGGGTTTTTTTACAATGAAACGGGTTGTTAAGCCGGATTTAGACTGCAGGCCATAGTTTACCCATTATTGATATAAAGGTTCGAATCTAAAATGTCTATTACAACGTTCAGCATATTTAAAAGGTTAAATATATTTTATCTTTTCTATTTATTTGTTTGGCTTTATTTTTAAAGGGCCAAAACAATTGTAAAAAAAAACTAAGATTTTAAAAATAAATTTTACTGCAAGTGCAAACCATCATTAAAAATTTTTTTGTAAATTGTTAGACAAATAATAAATAAACATTTGGTGGTACAGAATTTGAAGATTGCGTGAAGTAAAAGATTTTTCTTCCCAAAGCTTTTCATCTGACACTCTTCAGGGGAAATCGTCAGAATGAAGCAAAATTGAAACCGAACTAAGTTATAAAGGGGGAAAGTAGAGTTCTCATTGGCTAAAAAAAATTAGGCAATGAGAGAAAAAATTAAGAAATTTTTAAAGAGTAGACGGATTCTTTTTGCTTACACAGAAGGGGATGAGAGATTTAATGAAAGTCGCTTCAAGAGCAGAAAGGTAAAAGGAAGAGCGACCTCGAAAGGTTCGAAAGGTTCAAGGTCGCTCTTCCTTTTACCTTTCTGCTCTTGAAGCGACTTTCATTAAATCTCTCATCCCCTTCTGTGTAAGCAAAAAGAATTCGTCTGCTCTTTGAAAATTTCTTAATTTTTTCTCTCATTGGCTAATTTCTTTCAGTCAATGAGAACTCTACTTTCCCCCTTTATAACTTAGTTCGGTTTCAATTTTGCTTCATTCTGACGATTTCCCCTGAAGAGTGTCAGATGAAAAGCTTTGGGGAGAAAAATCTTTTACTTCACGCAATCTACAAATAATAAAGTATTCTCCACTTTCTCTAGACCAAAATTATCTGAGTCATATTTATGAACATTCGTTTGGTATCAAAGCTTTTTGTCATTTTTGAGATAACCTCTGTGGCCAGGTAACCTAAAGTATAGTAATTATACGCTACATGGACTTGATATTTCTCTATTACCATGCCAATGCCATGCATAACCCAGATCACTCCCATAGCTGCTACCGTAAAATGTATCAAAAGCGTTTACAGGATGGAAACCAAGTTAACATCTTTTTTTATACAAAAAGAAGAAAATAATAAAAAAAAAAAAAACATAAAAAACAACACACATTGATTAATCTAAAAACAGAAAAGAAACTGACTTAACGATTTTGTAAATATCAATTTTTTTAGTGCTACATTGGTTTCAAAAAATTACAAAAATAAAATTCTTCTGAGACCCAACTAAATAAAGGTAATAAACCTTCAAAAGCTTGGCTCATAGACTATACAGTACTTCTTCTAAATACTCGTAGAATATACTTTAATTTATTTTTACAGATAGGGCTTGAAATGAAGCGAAATAAAAAAAAAATTAAAAATCAAAGCATGGCATAAATCAGTTCTTAATTGACAAATAAAAAATCGTTTAGAACTGAATAAACATAATTTTATATCAAATCAAAAAGAAAAACTTACTTGGATAAACAGTACAATAATTAAAATTAAAAAGACCAGAACCAATAGCACAGCAACTGCAGAAAATATAAAAAACTTGGCTTGCTGAAGTTTTTTTCGAATTTCCTCTGAAAAAAAATCGAACAAACAAAAAAATTAGTAACAAGAAAACAAACGTAACATTTTTTAAAAACTTTGGTATTGTATACAGGGATGTGCTGTTAGGAGAGGTAAACGAGGCAGTACCTCACCTATGGAAATCAAATACTGTAGAAATAGAATATTGAAATCTTAGTCTTTGCAAAATTGATAAACTTGCTATTGGTTAAAAAATTAGTAAAGAAGAGCTTAGTTCTAAATATATTTAAGTCACATAATGTCATTTTGAAAAAATGAGGTTTAAAGTTTTCAAAAACCCTACTTCTACAATAAAAATACGCTAAGATTTCAAACCTCTGTGCTATTCGAAAAGTGACTTTCTGGAAAGATTTTTTGTCAGAATATTTCTGGCGAGTAAACAAACAATTTTTTCAGCTTATCTCATTTTTTCAAAAATGTGACTTAGATACTTTTAGAAGTTGGGCCTTCAATACGGTACTTGAAGTTGTTTAATTAATTTTTCTTTTTAACACTAATTTTTGACCGTTTAATTGTTGTATTTTTAGCGCTTTATTCATTTTTTCAAGCGTTCTGGTCAACAAAAATCGCTTATGCACGCTAGTGAGGCAGCGTCAAGTTTGCCTCCCTTCAGATAAAAAAAGAAACAAAAATGTAACAATATAGCAATTTTTTTCTTAGTCAAAATATCTGTTAAAATGAGAAAGATTTGAGGCCTGCCGTAATTGTAACATCGTTTACTAGAAAAGAGTTTTTCTTAATCCCGACCTTTACTAAAACAAGATAAATCTTTTTTTTCTCAATAAGTTGGAATACACGCATTAATTCGGTGCTTGAATATCAATTTTTGGCAGCATTTTTATATTAATAATGTACATTTCAAACTAGCAATACTGATAAACAAATCTTACCTTAACTTATAAAAACTCATGGCAAAATTTTTTACTTCCAATGTGAGCACAATTGAAACTAATGAAACAATTGCCATTGTGAACGACAATAGCCCTTCCAACTTTTAGTTTGAAAATGTAGAATGTCCCTCTGTATCTTTAGAAAACCATTGGCGACTAAGTTTTGAGTTAATTTTAGCTGGTGGTTCTTAACAAAAGATACGCCTCTATTAAAGAGAGTTAAAAAAATGCAGAGGGTTCAGATCTAATTAAACATTTTTAACAATGAATTTTAACAAATACCAACTTCCAAAATATTATTTGTCTCCAATCAAGTGTGCATGAGAATTAAAATCTTGTCTTCCATTTCAAAAAAAAATTTTTTAATCTTTTCTTCACAATTTTAATTTTTTTATACTACAACGTTGTTCATTACTTCACCGAAAGAAATTTGTCAGAAGACACCAAAACAATTTGAATTGTAGGGAGGTCAACGTAGAAACAAAATTTAAGGATTTAAGTTAAGCTCCCTTTGCCATCCCCCTGGATCCGATCATGAAAAGTTTAGCAAGCACATGAAAGCGACGGATCTCATTCAAAATCAAATTCTTTAAAACTTTTAAATCCTAAGGCACTGCTTGTCTCTAACGAACATATTTTGTTCTTCTAATGTTAAAGGAACTAAAAAATTTTGCAAGATTTTTATAAACAAAACATTTTTTCGCCGTCAACGTGGTCGAGTGGTTAAAGCACCGTGATTATGATCAACATGGTCTTGGCTGAAAACCAGCTTGCGGCATTATGTGGTGTCCTTGAAAAATATACTTTACGGCAATTTCCCCAGCTCGTTTGTCTGGACAAGCAATAAAATTAGTGCTAACATTATTTTAAAAAATTAATGCCTCACCAACCACAGGCTTTGCGGCACGTCACTGATTGTATATTACCTTACCATATATTATAAAGTGAATAATATATGGTGAGGGGGCTCTAGCTTTTTGAGCCAAGAGCCACTTTGGCTTGCATTCTTACAATAATTATAAAAATATTTGCAAACTAATTAAAAAACAATGCAGCCGAATTGTAAAAATAAAGTATTTTTGTCTTTACTTTACATAAAACAATCTTCTTTTCACATAAATTCGATTGCCCCACTTAATTTATAAAAGTTTAATTGATATTGGCTTTTTGTATGTTTATCCAAAAATTGTTTGTAAGTTTTTTAAATTATTGTTTCAATGTTGATATAGATCGCATTATTGTCAAATCCAAGAGTTATCTTTATCAACTTTGTTTTTGATTAAACAAGAAATATACGTACCCATTACTATATTGTTGCGCGTTGATTCTTTTTGGGGGCTAGCTGTTGTTGCTTCTTCCATTATTTTTATTCAGTTTATATAAAGACAATGTGTTACGAGACAGCAGCATACAAAAGTATCGTAGGGAATCTGGCTGGTCTTGGTTTTCTATCAATCCAAATTGAAAACAAAGTTTATAAAATTATTAATAATAAATCTAATTAAAAATAAATTACTAAATCTGTTTCGATATTTTCTTACGTTTCAAAATAAAAAAAAAGTCAATGCCGAATGATTTTTTACGGGGTTGTAAATTTTTTTTTTTTTTTAAATGCATGTTTTTGCATAGTTTTAATTGATCGCAACAGAGACTTAATTGGTCGCAACACAGACGTAATAGATCAAAAAACCCTGTATTTACTTGCTTATAATGCGCAATCAAAAAAAGTGTCACTCTTTGTATACTTTGTTTCTTTGGTTTTATTTATTGCACAATGGACTTTAGCTAAATATGTCTTGCCTACTGTATGCAGTACAATTTTCCTGATTCGCCACCTTATGGGAAACAAAAAAAGTGGCAACATAGGTGTTCCATTCCTAAGAATTGCCCACACTATGTGTATTCACAATCTCCTAAAAAATCTCTTTGATTTCGCTTTGGTCCGGCTCAAATAGCCTAAGAAATAACGGTTTTATAAGCAATTTAAATAATTTACATTTAGTTATAAAAAAATGGCAACACTGCTTAGTTTCTTGAGTCTTGGAGAAAGATCCAGAACTATCCGCTTGACCTGTTTTGACTATGACGTAATAGTGATTGTTTATAATTTGAGTAAATTTCAAAACGTTCGAGATGCTCACGACTGAGTGATATAAATAAGGTTCGCTCGGAAGCATGATTCGATGATTCGTTGTGGTAACTTAGAATTGGAAAATTGTTAACTGTGTAAATTCATAGTTTTTGGTCGCAAGTCTCTGGTTGTCTACGTAATTGCTGAAGAATTAAGCTGCTGAACCTGCATTTACTGTTGATTTATACTATTCGGGCTCCTAAGTGGATTGGAGCATATTTTTAATAAAGAAGATATTGTGGTAGTCTGAACTGTGATTTAGCTAGACTATATTTTTGCTGTTACTGGTTCCTAGGACAGGCCAGTAAGAAGATTTAAGAATTTTATTTTGTGGTAGGCAGCCAAGATTATGTTATTCGGTGAGCCTTCTTGCAGGCATTAAAAGGTTATAAGATTAAAAAACGTACTAAGTTACCAAATTAAGTTCTACAAAAATTTAAAGAACTCTTACCAGCGGAAGTTAAATTTCAAAAACTCTCCAATAGGCAAACTAGCAACTTACCCAAACAACGAATTGAATATGCCTAGGCCTAGAGAAACTTAGGATCTCTTTGTTTCTACAAAGGCTGAACGTTTGGGAAATAAAGAACAAAACAGAAAACTCTTTTTGTATTGCTTTACAATAACTTAATCCAGAATTTATTTAAACACTCAAGATGCAGTCTTAAAACATTTCAAGATTTATTCTCTGCCGTAATATTATTTTTTGCTTATTTCCTAGTCTCTAGGCTTAATTACCTTAATTTATCTCACATAAGCTGATAGCTTTTGTAACTGTCATAGCTAGGCTGCTTCACATGGCTGTAAGATGGATAACTGAACTGCAACTAAACCTGATGAAAACAATAAAAACAATCTGAAATGATGAAACAGTAAAGATTTAACACAGGAAGTTTGCGATGAACAATGGCGTGGTGTTACATCAGTAAAGACTGTAAACATACAAGCGAAGCAACTATATTGTAGTGGTAGCAGACTAAAGGCGCGTTTACAGCCGTTTACAGTACTTTTGTGCTTGAGCGTAGTTTAGTTTAGTTTAGTTTAGTTAAGTTATGCGAAAGAACCGTTTACAGTACAAAATTTTGCAAGCGTAGTTGAGTAAACTTTGGTGAAGTCAGAGCATTGTCCATGGCTTGGTCGTAGATTGCTCTATCTATAAATAAATATTATTTTGGTTGGTGGAACTGGTGGTGGAACATTGTTTTCTTTGTACTACCTACCCAGCGTTCAGGTCCACAACTGGATGTTTGAGGTGTAAAAACCACAGAAAGTTGTGCCAGCTGTTTAAGTTTTCGACTTTTTCAGCTGGGGTCAACAACAAGCTGTAGTGTCCTGACGAGTCCTAATAAGGACGAAACAGGTCTGTCGACACTTGCTTGTTGATTGACTTGACCATTCTTACTATATGTATGTAATGGGAACTGCAGGGTTTTGCTTGTCTTAACCCGTATCCGTGTTAGCTAACTCGATGTGGTTAGCATATCGGAACCGCCGCCAGTATGCCCTTGCGGCTTAGCGGTGTCTTTTGCAGTTGCGCTGGTGGAACATTGTTTTCTTTGTATTATTTTGGTTATTAAAATAACGCTTCATGATTTTATAAGTTTTAAATACAGAGTTTTGCATGAAATAAAAACGTGCCGTAAAAATTTAATTGAAACTTGAAAAATTAAGGCTACTAAAAAAGTAATAAAATGCTATCATTGTGGAATGTAGTAAGATGTTACTTCAATATCGTGTTGGCCTACATGATTATATTAAGAGATTAATAACAATTTTTTTCCTGCTGTTCCGTGGAAAACGCATGCAGCTTAAAAAGACTGATAGCTTGGTTGTACGCTGTCCTTGATTCAATTTCTCAATCTCTCCCTGATGGCAATATTTACTTAGCTTTTATTTACTTGATAAAATTTGATAGAAGGCCTCTTTATTTTGTAATTCTTCTGTTGGCCTACATACTTTCTGCATTTCAATATTTAATATTTTTTGATAAATTATGTGACATCTGTTCTTTGCTCCACTTTTTGAGATTTAGTAAACCGGCATCAGATAAAAATTTATTTTTGGAATTTTATTTTAAAACTCTTTTTACGTATTTTTTTGACAATTTAGTTGGTTGATCTAGTAAATTTAATTGGTTACCGTAATGAAATAACCTGGATGTATTGATGGTGAAATGCGATCGGCACAGTCCCGGTGCATAACCCACCCGTTTTACTCAGTTGTGTCTTTCGGAAAGACACGTTACGCCACTTTCCGCTGCTTGGCGGTCTTGGCAAGCATCTCTATATTTCCATTATATATCTAATTAAAGCACGAACTAAATAAAAATTTTTAACCAAACACCAACATCTTAGCACCTCCAAAAATAAGTCGGGCTAATCGCTTTACAATACCCCAAGTTTAACACCTCTAACGTTGTCCAGCCAGTCAGGAGGATGAAAAAAAAGATGATGACATTAAGCGTCCAACTTTTACGCGACTATGAAAGTCAGTGATGGGCTATTACATTTAAGGCGAAACTGATTGAGAATTTAGGCCTACCATTACACGATTACCATACTGTTCGTAGCGTAGAGAAAAAAATTAGAAGCATCTTAAAAAAAACAAATTTTTTAATACCTGCATTGAATAAAATTACTCCTACAAAAAACATTACAGGCTTTCTTCTTCAGTGACTGCCAAAGATTTCAAACGCAAAAATAAGCAATAACTTTTAATTTTTAATAGTTAATCAATACAGCCTGGGACAAAAGTTTAAGACCACCTTCGAAAAAAGGCACATTTTAGAAAATAGCTTCTTAATCACCTAATACTAAATATTCTTGTGTCAAAATGCATATTTAGTTTTTGGATATAAACCTTATCACATATTAATTTTTAATTTTTACTTTCGTTCAATTTTTTAAATGTTTAGCTTAAAAATACAAAATTTTGAACCACGAAAATTGGCAAAAAATCTAGCAGTTAACGTTAAAAAACGTATTCAATTTACCGGTCGTTGCACAATGAAGGTCTCAGAACGTGAAATATCAAGGCAGATGAAAGTTAGAAAAACTGCTGTACCTAACACTATCAAAAAAATTTCAAAAAATAAGTACTTTCAAGGACAGCAAAAAAACAGGCCGTCTGAGCATTTTTAGTAGTGGAAATAAACGTTTTATTAGGAAGAGAGTGAGTCAATTTCCTTAGAGTTCTGCTAAAAAAATACAAGCTAAAATGGCACAAGGAAGCTTCAAAATTAGTAAAATTATTTTTTTACTAATTTTGAAGCTTCCTTGTGCCATTTTAGCTTGTATTTTTTTCAGCGGAGCTCTAAGGAAATTGACTCACTCTCTTCCTAATAAAACGTTTATTTCCACTACTAAAAATGCTCAGACGGCCTGTTTTTTTGCTGTCCTTGAAAGTACTTATTTTTTGAAATTTTTTTGATAGTGTTAGGTACAGCAGTTTTTCTAACTTTCATCTGCCTTGATATTTCACGTTCTGAGACCTTCATTGTGCAACGACCGGTAAATTGAATACGTTTTTTAACGTTAACTGCTAGATTTTTTGCCAATTTTCGTGGTTCAAAATTTTGTATTTTTAAGCTAAACATTTAAAAAATTGAACGAAAGTAAAAATTAAAAATTAATATGTGATAAGGTTTATATCCAAAAACTAAATATGCATTTTGACACAAGAATATTTAGTATTAGGTGATTAAGAAGCTATTTTCTAAAATGTGCCTTTTTTCGAAGGTGGTCTTAAACTTTTGTCCCAGGCTGTAAGTAAACATCTTGGTAAAAACAAAGCAGTAAAACTAATTTACTAAGAAATTTGCAATAAAAGCAAACGAAAACCTAGCTAATATTAAAGAAATTACAAAAGTTAATAAACAAGGCACAGCGTTCATACTACTTGCTAAAAACAACAATGGGGTATGTAGGAGGGGCATTGTGCCATGGCCCCCGCCTTGGAGAAAACCAGAGACAGATTCAAAGTGAAGACCTTTTTTACCAGTTAAGCATATTATATTGTGGTTGTACGGCTCCCAACCCTTTTTGAAAATCCTCGGTACGCCACTGTTTACAAATAGTCTAAAAAAAGCTTCAAACTTTTACAATTAAACGTGTAATTGATCAATACAAGAAACTGCGATATTTCTTTTCCTATTTTTTTAAATTATCAATATAATTATTAAAGTGCTTTTGAATTAATTATAAAACGTGAAATAGCGCTCTTTAATCACCCAGAGGCAAAAACAAGTTGCCACCTAAGTTCAATCTACTAATTTAGCTCAATTTAATAAAATAAATGATAGAACAGCAAGCATAAACTGATAAAAAACATTGCTAAATAAATGAAAGGAAGCATGAAATATTCAAGGAATGACGGTATGTAAAATTTGAAAAAAAGATTAGGCAGAGTTGTTACTGGTAATAAAAAAAAAATACAAAGAGCCAAAAAATACTGCAAAAAATTTTCATCATGAAGTGTTTTGGGTAAGTCGTTTGGATTTTTAACATCAAGGCATTTGACATGGATTGAAATGTTTTAGTGCACCAGTGTACTAAAAATTAATCGTCTTGATCGTTCATCTTGCTTGCACGGAGCACGAGATTTGATGGCTTCGGATGACCAAACTCGATGCTGGCGCAACAAAGAAAGCCATATCTGATCCGGGCAGTAAAGCAGCCTGAAGAAATAAAAGGATAACTGTTTGTGTCTGATCAGAAGTGGATGCCCTTCCAAACGATGACGATGACAACATCTTGGTTGTCTTTTTTGAAGCCTGTTTAAACAATAAAAAATGAAAGGGCAGAAAAGTAAATAAACTTGTATTGCAATTTTTTCAGCAAAAATAAATGAACTCATGGCACGACACTCATAAAATCTGCTATCAAGAAGTAGCTTCTGAAGTAAATTAAAGTGCGTGATTGCTAATATTAGAGGAATTTACAATATGTATCTGTCTTAAAAAAACTGCAGTGAAAAGTGGTCTGCTGCTAAAAATTCTGCAAAGATCATATCAAGTTAAGTAAACAATTAGATTTTTTGCTTTTTGAACAAATATTATGAATGACGTAATTTCGTTAAGATGTTAAGATAGTGTTTCAATTTACATGATTAGAAGAAACGGCATAATATTTTCTCTTTTAACATAGGAATTAGGAAAATAAATTAAACATTTTTAATAATTCTTTGCTATCTTTTCAGATTATCACTTTTAAGGTATAACAGCATGATAAAATGACCTCTTTGTACATCACTGTAGCTGGTCAATATAATTTATTTTTTATCTCTATATTTATCCTCCTGATTCGCAGGAAAGCGATGGAGGCGCTAATACATAGGGTAGGCAATTATCCCGACCTGCTTCCGCAGATGCCAAGATATTGCTATCTACTTTTAATTTAATAGAGATATGACTATAAGTTAGAACTGCTTGCCAAGACCACCAAACAGGGTAATGTCCCTAAAGTGTATTTCCCAAGGACACAACAAGATGGCGTGAGTGGCTTTTGAACTGAGACCGTGTTGATCACGAGCCCAGCGCTTTAACCACTCGACCACGCTGCCGACAATGATGGTGGGCAATGATTATATGATGGGCACACCAGAATATACAGTTGACATATAATAACAAACAGGACAACGAAATGATTTCTATAGTAATGATCATAAAGATTAGGAATGATTATTGTGTAACAAAAAGTGTCAATATCAGCAGTAAATACAAACCAACTTAAATCTACAGTATTTCAAAAACAAAATAACGGAATATTTAAGCAACTAGCATTAATAGAGTTTATAATTACTTTACCAAAACTAACCAATAGTATGAAAAAAATCTGCAAAACCTAGGATTATGTTACCTAATAAACATACTTCTGCTCCAACTATTTTAGGGAAAAATGACCTTCACTATTCTATGCTTGTCTTCTACAAATTTTCATTCTTTACATGTTTTCTCTAAAAAAAACAGTTAAAAATATAATTGACTAAAAACAATTTTTAATACTTCAAACAATAACATTAAAATAGTATGAAACTATACCAAAGTTAAAAGAAGTCACTGTTTATTATTTTGTTTTTTTTAGTGCATATTTTTAAAATAAAAATTTATTTTAGTAATATTTCTTTTCGTCATAAAAGCAATTAAATTTTTGTTATTTGATTAACAGAATCACTCAAAGTGCTAAGACTTAAAAATTTGGGCAGAAAGATGCAAGTTTAATGCACAGTCACCACAGTCATTTCAATGTGCCCCAGGAAAGTTATTTTACAAAAATATGTAAATGAATTAATTTTGCTTCCTTCTCTTAAAAAAAGCCAAAACCAGATCAATGTTAAAACCAAAAAAGAAAATTAAAAGTATACAATAAAAGATCTGACAACTTACAATAGCTTCAGTTAAAAACTATTTCATTTTAAAGGTCAAAATTTAGCTTAACAACTAGTACAAGTTATACTTTATACATGAAACTTATATCAAAAGCAATAATATTTTAGCTACTTCTAAACCACCACATTATCTTTTAATTCTTAAAAAAAAAGTTGAAATATTTAAGGGCATTTATTGATCATACTTATTATCATATCTATTTTTCTCCTGACTCACAGGAAAGCATCGAAGATGTTATATCAGGGGTGGGCAATAATTTTCAATCTTAGATGACATTAAAACTTTTGGAATGATTCATGGCCAAACATAAACTGAAAATGGGAAATCTTAATAATTATGGGTTATTATGAAATGTCATTCATCCCTAAAATGCAGTGATCTTTAAAAAAAGGTCTTCATCTTAAATCTTAAGAGTTATCTGGAATTTGCTTGGAGACAAAAAAATTCTAATTATTTGCTTGAGGATTTTCAAGCTGCACAGAAATTTGTTGGAAGCAGCAGTTTGCCCACCCTTATGTTATGGGCAATTGTTAGCAGTTATCCAAACATGTCTTCCTAGATGCCAAGATACTGCTGTTTAATTGAAATTTTTAAGTAGCTTTTTTAGTTTTATGTTTTTAAAGTTGAGATTGTCAATGTTAAAACACTGCATTGACAACTAAGCAGTATAAGTCTTCATACATAATGTGCAATTTTCATATATAAAATTAAAAATCTTACAGTTTCATCATATTAGCACATGTACAGTACTTTTTATTTGTCAATGCAGTATTGCAACATTGACAAACTCCCAAAAATTATACAAAAAATCAATCTTCTTTGTATGGCTGTACTGGCCAAGTAACTACTTTTTGTTTTAACAGAGTCAGAATTGTAGGTTAACAGCAGGACCCATCAAGAAATTGTAATGAAGAAGCTTTCCTAAAAATCACTCAGATAAACTAAACATTGAACTTGTGTCCTTCTGCTTGCAAGTTAGAGTGTGGTCACACTAAGCTATTGCCAACAAATAAACAATAATTTTTTAGTAAATTGACTGCAGCTGAAAACTGACTTAAAATAAATATTACAAAATAAGCTAGTCACATGTATTTAAACTGTAGCGATTAATTGGACAGCCCAAATATTTTCACACGAAATATAACTTTAATTATTATCGGAGTTATAGAATTTAGTTCAAAACGTTGGATTTAACTTTCACATGCTCTATTTTTATGCAATTTCGAAATTCACATCCTGCCGTTCCATATCGTATGATCACGTGGTAATACGCCCACTTGTATACAGCGACGTGGCTTAGTCACAAATTGAAATATAATGAGTTGCTCTCCGGCAGATATCGGTTAGATAAGTTAACTTCTGTCATGATAATGCTATACTAAATTGTTTCTATTATTGTAATTATTTGTTTTAATTTTTATTTTGTTTTTAATTCTATTTGAATAAGTGAATAAATGTGCTGTAAATAGAATCAAGTAGTGGTTAACCTTCTGAATTTGAACTGCACCAATTTAACTCGAACACAACGCTCTTAACTACTACATTGGTGACCCCGACAAAGCAAAACCCGACGGGGTCACATTGGTGACCCCCGATCAAAAGAAAACCCGTCAAAAGAAAACCCGACGCAGTCTCATTGGTACCCCGCCTTGGAAAAATTGAAATCCGACGGCGTGAACAACATTGACGAAAGCAAACCTGACGAAGCAAAAGTCGCGGCGACGAACAAAACTTCAAGTAGAAAAAATCCTACGAAAGAAAATTTTACAACCAAAAGTAATTCTCGTCGGTGAGTTCACTATTTTATTACCGCTATTGTCTAAACCTGGAGCTAGCCAAAAAAATCGTTTTTTCCCCAGTGGCAACTAGAACAAGGAGTAAAACAATGACTACTACCAGTGAGTCTCAAAAAATAAGTGTTCAGAATGACTCCAAGCAATCTTCTAGCAAAGCCGAATCGGCTGTCGAAGGCTCACTGCCGAATGTTATTGTTCAACCACTTTTACATGCTCCTAAAATGTGGAATAATGATAGTTTGTTGCCCGCCTATTTCGTGACCTTAGAAAAGTATTTCCAAATTAATAACATAAGTGACGAAAATATGCGTTTTGTTTGTTTATCAAATGTAATGTCGCCTAGTCAAGCTGAAGCGCATGGTTTAGCTTTAAGCAGAGCTTCCGAAAATATTGAACCATACACAGCTTTAAAAAATTTAATTTTATCGTCGGTTTCGTTAGAATGCAACACTGACTGGATAGATGTATTAAACAAAATTGAATATGCAAATACGCAAGAAAACCTTCTACTTTAATGTCGCGTATAATTGCTGCATGTCGTAATAATCCTGATAATGATCAAGGAACTCGTGATTTCTGTGAAAAAATTTTTATGCGTTTACAACCTGAGAACATTCAACAAATATTAAAGGCTCAAAATTTTAACTCATTAAATGAACTAGGAAATTTTACAAATCGATTTCATAGTCAAATAGTCGCTCATTGCTTTGACCAAAATAGGACAACCACTAGCGAATTTAAATATTTGGCAGATAAAGTTGACGAGTTAAGCACTGAATTATGTAATGTCAAAAAGCAATCACAGTTTCAAAAACCGCATAATTCATCTTACTATGATAAATGCCAATCGAAGGCTAATAGAACATTTTTTACAAGTGATGCACAAACGTATAGTAAGCATGCTACTAATTCTACATCAAAATCAAACCGAGCTTTTCCTCAAAACGAATTTTGTTTCTATCACGCTAAGTTTGGTAATCGCGCCTTTAAATGTAAAAGTCCTTGCACCTTTCGCTCTTTTAAAAATCACTCTGTAACTACTATAACAAAAACTGTTCCCTTGACGCAATCTATGATTCTTCCCAAAGTCTATGATAAACTTTCAAAACAAATGTTCTTAATTGATAGCGGTGCTTGTGGTAATTTTTTACCGGCTTCAGACGACCAAGCCGAAGAAGTAGAAAGTCACTTTTATGACGCATCCGGTAATCCTATCAAATGCTTTGGTAACGTGACTTTAGATGTTGATATTGGCTTTGGCAAAATGTCTGACGTGTTTTGCATATGTGCTATTGAACAACCGATTTTGGGTTTTGAGTTTTTGCGAAATCACAAAATTACTCTTGATGCTTCTACTTGCTCTCTAAAATGTGAAGATTCTAAGAAACAAGTCAATACATTACAAGGACCGATAAATTCTTACGATTTTTTTCCCTGCACATGAAATTAAATGCACAAATCTCCTACAAAATATCCTGGTTTTCCATCTCCCGAAAAAATTGAAGCAATCCGCTATTTCAAGCGACCAAAAAATGTTAAAAGTTTACGCCGTTTTAATGGCATTGGCTCAGTTTTATGCTCCGTCAATACCTAATTTATCTCGTAAGTTAGTGCCCCTATATGACATGATTAAAGGAAAACAGAGTTCACAGTCATTGTTAAAATGGACCCCTGAGTTAGTTAAAAGTTTTGAAGGTGCAAAAGAGTTGTTTGGCAAACTACACGGCACTTGCTTTTCCTGCTCCACACGCCAACATTTCACTTGTTACCGACGCAAGTAATGACGCAGCTGGCGCGGTACTTCAACAGGAAATAGATGGCGTCGTTCAACCGCTTGTTTTTTTCTCCCGCATATTTTCTCGTACTGAACGAAAATACGCAGCTTTTGACAAAGAACTCACTGCGATTGTAATGGCTCTTAAACATTTTCGCTACATTTTAGAATCGCGAAATTTCACAATATATACTGATCACAAACCAATTGTTGCTGCTTTAAATTCTGAATCCGACCGTGAGAACGCCAGACAAGCACGTCAACTCGCTTACATTAGCGAATTCACCACTGATGTTCGAGATTTACCAGGCACTTCAAACATAGTTGCTGATACACTTTCTTTATAATATTCCAGCAATTGATTCCGCGAAGTCAGAATGCTTGAAATCGGATGCTATATGCGGTTCTCATAATTCTTATTTTCTCTTACTACTGCCAGCTAGAAAAGCAGCTACTACTTGAACGTGCGACAAGTACGACAACACTGCGAAATTATACGCTGCTCACTTACAGGACCTCGAGGATAATTTAATAGACTCGATTAAACGCCTTGAAGCGTCTCATAATTACTTACAGTGCAAAATACTATGCAATCTAAGTTGTATTCTCAAAAAAAAAAAAAAAAATTTGAATGCACTATTAGGCACTACGGGCCGCGGCTATAGAAGGTGACGTCATAAGCAAAATATCTTGCTCACCTCTGAAAGTGCGGTTAAAGAGGAATCTGAATCATGGCAATTTTATGCTACTAGACCGTTGTTCGAACCTGTGCAGACTGATCACCTCACGAACTCGTTTCCACGTGTCTTTCAATTGAATCAAAGATTTACACCTCTCCGATACAATGTTTTTCCTCGAGTCGTATGGTCCTCATCGAGTTTTTTCGTTTTAAAATTGACAAATCATTTTACTTATTTATTAATTACACGCTAGCTGGTATTGCTCACGATATAGCAAAAAAAAACTTTCTCCTACTCTTTCTCCAATAAATGAAATAATTAAATGGAGAGATTACATTGTTGATTCTTTCTTAATCGGCTACGAGCCAATAGTGGACCGCAATTTAAACGCAATATTTGCAACTTCGGCGACAACAAGTCGTTGCACCGAAAGCATTCAAGCATTTCTTGATAGCCAGTCGAATTGCCTATCTATTTCGTCTGCCGATATTCATTTCTCTGACGTAACACATTTGCTGCACAATAGTTTTTTACTTTTGCTCTCAAGCATTTCTAGCCCTTTTTTCAACGCTGTTTTATCACTTCTTACTGTTTTAGCGTTGGCTTGGGGTTTAATCCTGACTGTCTATACAATTGCAAACATTATTAACAATCTAAAAAATACGCTTACTCCTTTTGTGGCATCTAAACTGAACCATTTTCGAAAAGAGGAGAATACTAATGAATCTTCCTCCTCCATAATTAATCCCAATTCGGATCCTTTAATTGATAGCGCCACAACTAATGTGTAGAATTATACAATTGTCATTATCGTTTTTGAATATTTAACGATTTTTCCAAAAAAGAATTATTAGTGCTATTTTGTTGTGTTTTATTGAATCTTTAATCAAGATATAATTATTAACCAGATTTGTTATTTAAAAAAAAAAAAAAAATTTGTTCTTTTGCGTATTCAATATTGATTGTGGATATTGTACTGTAATATTTTCGAACATGTACTGCTGTTAGTTTCTTTTAACAGATGCAGCACTATAAACGGCACAATGACGACATCACGCGACAGAACAGATCGTTGACTACTTCCTCTACAAAAGAAGCAGAACGAAACTTACTGAAGTGTTTACTGCTCCATGTAGACATCGCAGCGATTATATTCGGATACATCGCAAGAGTTTCTTAATTAGTCAACGAACTAAAAAAAAAAAAAAAGAAGAAACATAACATTGTTTTTAAGTCGCGCTATAATCATCTTTTTCTGTATTTACATGTATGTCCTTTTTCACCGTCGTGTCGTCGTACTGCAAATTGCATTTTTGAGAATTTCTGCTATATTTAGAAATTGTTTTATTTTCTTATCCGCCGGGGGGGTATCTGTAGCGATTAATTGGACAGCCCAAATATTTTCACACGAAATATAACTTTAATTATTATCGGAGTTATAGAATTTAGTTCAAAACGTTGGATTTAACTTTCACATGCTCTATTTTTATGCAATTTCGAAATTCACATCCTGCCGTTCCATATCGTATGATCACGTGGTAATACGCCCACTTGTATACAGCGACGTGGCTTAGTCACAAATTGAAATATAATGAGTTGCTCTCCGGCAGATATCGGTTAGATAAGTTAACTTCTGTCATGATAATGCTATACTAAATTGTTTCTATTATTGTAATTATTTGTTTTAATTTTTATTTTGTTTTTAATTCTATTTGAATAAGTGAATAAATGTGCTGTAAATAGAATCAAGTAGTGGTTAACCTTCTGAATTTGAACTGCACCAATTTAACTCGAACACAACGCTCTTAACTACTACAAAACAAAGCAAACATGATATGAAAATAAAATAATTTTATGCAATGCTAATTATATGGTCAGTTAATCAAATAATAACTTTTAATAGTCCACCAGTATATCAAATACAATTGTATTTAGCATGTAAATGTCTATTGTGGCATTGGCATGTTGATTCATACAATAACAATTACGACTTTTAATATGCAAAAAAAATTGTCTTACCTTTGAAACACTTTTTCTTTTTTATCAATGAAGAGTGCAATCATAAACATAAAAAAAATTTTTTTCAATAAATTCAATTAAAAAATATTTTAAAAAACACAACTTTAGTACTGCTATTACATACATACATGCAAAATGTAATGATTTTAAGTAATAAGCTAAGCCACCTAAAATGCAAAGCACCAATTATGTACGGCCTTGGTCTACACATAATGGATTCTATTGATTTTTTGTGATAATAGTAAAGTAATAAAATAGCAGTAACTATGCTAATTGAAACAAAAACATTGTTATTTTCCAATACATTTTAAACTCTACACAATTTTACAATAATTTTTCAAAACAATTTTTCTATGTAATGTATGTTATACAGCATTAAAAAAATATGCTGCAAGCAGGATAAAAATACTATTGGAAAAACAAGTCCACTTGAAAGAAATATTTACAAATTTAATAATTACGACTATAAATAAATATTGCAGTAAGTATAATTTTTTTATTAATTGGGTTTGCAAAATTAATAAATATAAATTTGATTAAATAATTGAATGTCAATTTGAGTCTTAAACTAAGCAAATGTATAAAAAAAAATTTTTTTACAACTATACTAAACATAAAAACTAAGATTGGAATGATTATCTTCCTAATTTATACATTTTTCCATTAAAAAAAAATTATTTAAATTCCTTAGACTGTAAAACCTACCTGAGACCTGCCCTTATCTAAGCTCATTTAAGCTCAACCATAGACTCTACCTCAACTAAGCTTGCAATTATTGCTCTTGAGTGAATTTGTTCGTAGCTTAGTTTCGTGAATATGAGTGAATTTAAGTGAATTTGAGTGAATTTGAGTGGATTTGAGCGTCAATAAAACAAACAAAGATCACGCTGAAAAAAAAAGTACTGTAAACGGCTGTAAACGCGCCTTAACAGTTAGGAACATATTTACGCAGGCAAAGTTTTATAGACCTGACAACACAGGCAAATTTTTCTGCTTATGACGAGCAAAAACGATGGAGAATTAAACGAAGTGACGAGTTAGGCAAAGACAACTCAGCCAAAATGAATAACATTGAAAACAATAGGCTTTCAGCCGAACCAAGCGATCTATGGCGACTAAGGCAGACTGGTGACTCAACCAAAGACGACTTAGGTAAATTCCAATATATAAATAAAGCACCTTTAATTATTGAGGACACTTGGGAAAAAGCAAAATTTTTTAATGCTTATTATATGTCATGAAACATATTTCTAAATAGACATACAAAACATAATCCACAAATTTGAAAGCAATGCTGCAAATATGTTGTTTGAACCGCTTGTTTGTTGTTAACTTTGTGGTTTGTTTATATTCTTCTTTTCCAATTTTCAGCTTGGATCGACTTTATTTTTAGAGTAGAGATAACAGTGTTTTCTCAAGTTAGATTTTGAAGCTTAATTTTCCAGTATAAATGTTGAAGCATTATATAAAGAGTCACTTGCTCAAAATTTTTCTATGAAATGTTCAATTTTTTATAAATTGTAAGCTTTAAAGGCCTTATTTTAACTTTAGGTGAAATAGGGCAATTCTACTTTGAAACTGTTGTAGTATCTAAAGGTGTCTACTCCAAGTAAAGTACACACAGAGGACTAGCCCCTTGGCTAATTTTTTTACTATATTACTTTAAATTTCAATGTATTGCCTGGATCAGATGCTGTCAGCAATGCACCAAGCCACTATCATTTATTTTTCTTTCATCCAACACTC
The DNA here is from genome assembly GCA_963680785.1 of Diplosoma virens. Lineage (NCBI taxonomy): Eukaryota > Metazoa > Chordata > Ascidiacea > Aplousobranchia > Didemnidae > Diplosoma > Diplosoma virens. The sequence goes on from OY796882.1 coordinate 9,647,708, forward strand.
TCCGACCTCGTGCTCTATAGGGGAGACTGGGGTAAGTCGGGACAAATTTCAGTTTTTGGACCATAAATCGGAAACTACATGAGATATTTTAAAATAAAACTTTGGATAGAAAACTTCAAAAACTAATAAATTAATATGAGCAGTACCATTTGTTTTCAAAATTGGGAAACAGCCAAAAACAGGGTTTAAAATGACGCAGTCAAACGTCCTGACTTACCCCATACATGGGGCAAGTCGGGACAAGCTATGGGGCAAATTGGGACAGCTACAACATTTATCACACACACACGCATAAAGGCAATTTTATTAGAAAAAGAAGAATTTAAAAGCAATCAACTGTAGGCTACTACTATACATACATGCAACTGTGCATTGCGGACAACAGGAACAACACATCTTTTTCCCAGTGACCAATTTTCAGCTAAAATTTAATTCAACCAATTTGTTATATCAACAGGAAACACCAATTGATTACATTTTCTGGTGCTTCCAGTGTTCTTTACTGGTTCCGGTAACTTTGCAATCACATCATTCCGTTAAAATGCGGCGATGTCAGTTTTGTTTATTATAAACACTGGCACATGTCCTACAACTTGAGGCACTTTTTTAATGAAGTTGACATACAAGTCTTCATTCATCCAACCCGACTTGTTAGCACCTCCTATATATCTTAATGGCCCACCAATAATAATTATTCCAAAAATTAACCCTGGGAAAGAGAAATATTGGTGGCACTACAACTCCAGATGCTCCCACAGCGTATAAGACAATGACCAGTTCTCCATGTTCAGCACTAGTCACTGACCCAATTTTTCTGTAGGTGCAACCACACCCCCTGGTTGTTGCGCAGTTGTGCAACCCGTTCCGTTTAAGTTGTAAATATCGTGCATTTCAAATTTGTAGCGATCATACAAATCGCCTAATTGATCAAAAAATTTGCCAATAGTGTGGCGATTGAACGCTGTTGCACGTGCCAGAGATGTTGCTTCATGCTTTCGCACAGATAGTCCATATTTAAACTTAAATGGTAAGAACCAGTCAATTTCTGCTATCTTTTTTTCCCGGTTTTCCGGTATCCTGATATTATTTCGTATTGCGAATTCAAAAGCTAGTCGGCGACATTTGTTTGTTGAGAGTCCATAAAACATGTTACTTAATGATTTAATATGGTTTGCGAGGTCTTCTTACCTTTTTGTAGAAAAAATGCGATGCCTGTCACCCACACACTTGCAGCCTGACTTTTTTGCTGTATATCCTCATCAATTGACATCTGATCGACAAAGCGCTTCAGTGTAGTTTTACTCACGTTAAACTCTCAAGCAGACTGCCGCAGCTTACCACTTTGCCGTAAGGCACCTGCTGCCCTTTTCAGGACATCTATTGAAGTATGTCCTCTGTTGGTCTTTTTTGTATATTTTTGAGGCATAGGCTATTACTCTTCCACTTAAAAAAAACCATATAAGCAATTTAAAACGAGCATTATTTTTATTATTTGTTTTGGTTCTACTTGTAGATAACATCATAATTAATAGATTTTTACCGGTAGGTTATATTTCTTGCTTTTAATAAGATTTGAATACATGAACTTTCTGATTAGCTCGATTGAAAGGTTTTATTATCACATAAACTTACATGTAAATAGCTCAAGGTTATTTAATATTTTTCTGCATTACGCAGCCGACATTACAAATGCTTACCACTTGAAAGTTAAGTTATAAGTGTAATGGGGTAAGTTGGGACAGTGGTCCCACTTGCCCCCATGACAATGTCCCAACTTACCCCAAAGGCGCCATTTTGAAACTAAGTGTTGTATCTTTACTTTACTTCAAGATCTAGGCCAGCTATAAATTTTAAATTACTACATTATTCTATCAAATCAGCATTGTTATCATTGTGGCATTAAACTATATACATACAGAAATAGTAAGCAACATACCTGCTTTTTTAAGATTAACTTTTTTTGCAAAAAATTGAATTTTTTCTTATCAGCTTAAATAAGTACTTGCTAACGACCGTATCGCATAACTAGTATTGTTGCTACAGCAAGATGTAGCCAATGTTAAAGCAACAGTTTATTTCAACCAACAGTATAAGCAGTACATAGGTTGGACCAACTTACCCCATGTTCCGATTTGCCCCAGTCTCCCCTATAATGTTCAATGCATATGACACTCCAATACAACGTAATCTCGGGTTTGTGCAATGCCGCCGCATTAGCAATGGAAGGAAGAAATTACATTCCATTTGTATGTGCATAAATAGAACCGCGAAAATGCAATTCAAAGGCATTTAAGCTTAACCCAGGCTGTTCTTAGCACAATTTTGTGACGTTTTCCCGAATTATAATCTTCTGCACTTTACCGATTTGTGAAAAAATTTAGCCTCAAATAAAAAAAGTCTTCACTTTGAATTTGTCTTTGATTTTTCAATTTTTGTCCCAAAAAAGTAACAATCTTTAAAGAAATTTTAGCTTAAAATTTGTTTTTGATTTCTTAATTTTGGTCCCAAAAAGTAGTAATCTCAAAAGAAAAACAGGTTTTTATTTTGAATTCGTCTCTCAATTCTCGATTTTTCTCGCATATCAACTCCAAAAAAAAAAAATGTATATATAAAAGAATCTTTAAAAAAAAAACAAATAACTAAATTTTATTAGGAATTTGTCTCTGCTTTTTTTTAGTTTTCGTCCCAAAGAAGTAGCGGTCTCTAAGAAAATCTTTGAATTTGTCTCTTGATTTTCGATTTTGTTCCAATATAAGCGGTAGATTCCAATATACAGTGTAGTAGAGTAGAAAACAAAATTTTTCACTTTTTATCAAAAGTTTCCATAACTCCTAAAAAATAGCCTAACAATCCCCACGTTGAAAACTACTTTGCCAATATTATAAAATTATATTTCAAGAAGTATTGTAACTGTTAAAGTATCTTCTTTTTGTATGTCTATAAAACTAAAAATTGTTTTGTTGGTAGAAAAGTTTAATAAGACAAGTCTTAGCTGATGTTTTTATCTTTCTGAATAAGTATATTGCCTTTTGAAAACTTACAAAATTTGAAAAAATTATTGTTCGTACCGGTCCATTTTTCTTATCTCATCTCATCTCTATATTTTTCCTCCTGACTTGCAGGAAAACAAAGAAGCGTTAACACATAGGTAAGCAATTACCTCGACCTGCTTCCAGAGACGTCCAATATATTGCCGCCTGCTTGAAATATTTTATTTTTATTATTATTTTTTTTTAGTTTAATAAGAGGTATTACTGAAATTTAAAACTGCTGTCCAAGATTGCCAATCAGGGGAAAGTGCTGTGAAGCGTCTTTCCCAAAACAAAACAGAATGACGCGAGTAGCTTTTGAACCAAGACTATTTCAATCACAATCACTGCGCTCTAACCATTCGACCACGCTGCCGGCATTACCGCCAAGCATGATATTTTTCTAAACATCATCCCAGATGCAAACAATTTCTTCATTTCTTTGAATGAGGTGTCAAGAACCGAATTCAATTTAAAGTGTACAAGAAATTTGCTCAGCACAATACTGCTGACCTAGAATGACCCGGAAATTGATGGTCAATCTTCTCCCTCTAAAAGTACAAGACCTACCCAAGGCACGTTGATGGTGGAATTTATGAAGGTATGCAGTCCAGAGTTGTAAATCGGATAGAGTTTTTCCGGTCGGGTTCGGGCCAGGTTCGGGCTTAAGTTATTAAAAAAACTTGGGCCTATTTCGGGCTTTAGTTTGCATTTTGATATCATTATTAACGTTCTCGTTGAGTAGCTAAAACCATCCTGCAAAAATCAAATTACAATTTGAACTATTTGAAGCAGCAGGGTATAAGTGACGTCATTTCTTAAAAAAAGACTTGCTTATATAGCTCTGTTTAAAATTGAAGCAATAAAAGTTACAATTTGTGTTGCCTTCTCTGGTTTCAAAATAATAAAAGAAAGACCGACTTATTTACAAAGCAGCTGCAGGAAGCAATAAAATTTAAACTTCATTTTACAGACTGTTGTCTGCATAAAAAATTTTTGATTGCATTAAGACAAACGTGCTGATTTAAGATTTTTTCACGTTTTATCACAATATCTCCTTTTACAGTACTAAATGAGAGACAAGAAAGTATTGCTTAATAATCAAATTTGTGCAGTTTGAACACGTCGTTTTAAAGTAAAAAAAAATGCTCGAAAACTAAATCAAAATTACTCTTTTATAACAATCAAAAATTTTTCAACGTCTGGCGGTATTGAAGTCGCCGTGATAAAGCTGTTTTAAAATTAGGAAGATGAAACCATATCAAAACTTATTTGTTTATTTTAAAATAGTGCAAGTAAAGAATAGAAGAAAAGAGAAAAAAATTGAAAACATAAACTAAAACAATATCAATAGTTAATTAGCAAAAAAGTTTGGGAGCAACAAGCTTGAGTTTCGTCATCATTAGTGCTTATCAGCGAGACATAATTCATTACCATTTAAAATAAATTAAAAATTTCTTATTTGGCTTATATTCCTGATTTGCCGCGACTTTACCGAAGACTTTTCCGCGTGCGGACAAAAACATTGCAACGCCGAGCTTTGTGGTCACTTTTTTACTGTTAAATCTATTGAAATAATTAACTCTTCATCAAAAAAGATTGATTTCAAATCATGTTATCAATTTGTATTTGTTCACCCATTAGTCAGATTAGATTCTCTTAAGGTAACCATTTAAGCTAATTGTTCAACTAATTTATTCACTAAATATTAAGCCAAAATTAATTTTTGCCCCATTCGGGCTTGAAAAAATTCGACTTTAAACTGGGTTCGGGCCAAAAATTTGGGCCTGGTTATAAATCTAATGCAGTCAGATGCACGGGCCGGTAATGAATCGGAATTTACTGTTTTTCTTCACTATAAACATTAAATGCGGAGAGTCGACACAACAACAATTTAACATCACATGATGAGACACATTCTGTATTTAAACCTAATACAATGTAAAAAAGCAAAACAAAAGACAGCAGCAATGTGTAGTTATAGTTATTTGTAAAATTGCTTTTTACTTCAAAAAAGTGATACAATTATTATAAACAGTCCTTGCAAATATTTAATGCTATTGATTGAAGTTGGCTAGAAGAAGAGACTGGATTAAAAGATTGAAACATTTTTTGCGGAGTAGGAAAATAGTGGATGTGAAACACATCATATGATTTGTCATGATATATTTATGGTATATTGATATGTCAAGATCTTGATGCATTACTTCATAAAATTTGTATACCTAAAATCAAAAGTAAAATCAATGTCAAAACATTGCAGCATTGTTGAGACAGCCCTTGAAAAAACTCTGAAAAAGTATACTTCATTTAATCAACAGCAATTCATCAACTCATTTTCTTCCCTCGTCGGATCGGAAGAAGTTGTCGGCGTTAACTAAAAACTGTTAAGAGATTATCGCACCCTGCTTTTGGAGATGTCAAGACTTTGCTATCTGGTTGAAATCGTTGATTTCTTTTTTAGTTTATGTTTAGAGGCAGCCAAGACCGCCAAGCGGAAAAATTAACACAAAAAACATGGTTTGATTAACTAGCAATGTTGAGAATGAAAATCACTTCAATTTTTGACTTCAATTTCTAAAGACCCAAATTTTTTAAGATATATAAATTTATACACTAATAGCCGTTCATTCAATTTAGAAAACTATTTAACAAATTTGGTTTGCTCACGGTTATAATATTCGTTTACCTCATATGTACCATATAGTAAAAAACCAAATAATTAAAAAGCGGCTTTTTTGTTAATGGAGCAATAAATTGTATAGCACTTTTTCAAAAGCTCAAGTCAATGATTTCTAAGTTTGCAACATATTGTTTGATTGCATGTATAAGAAAACTTTCCTTGTAAATTTATTTTCTTTCAGAACATCATTTTAGTAAGGACATTAATTATAATCAAACAAAGAAAAAATTCCAGTTTGAATGATAACAGTTTTGGACGAGAAACATTTTCAGACAAGTTTTTCTGAGAAATCGAAGAAAAAACTAATTACACTAATTAAAACTAAAACTACGGATCAACAAAATTCTTGGATTCTATCTACCTTCCAACTTGTTCTTGCAACAACCGTAAGCGAAGCAAAAAAACCTGCCATTTATAAATTTACAAATTTACAAAGGGTGGACGGTTGCTGTCAAAGAACGTAATGAAAGCTATCTGGCAAAGCCAGGACAAATTTTGTTATTTTAGTATCTTCTATATCGACTAAATACATGCCGTGCCCATGCATCCATTATGCTTTGTTTAAATTCTAAAATAATGTTAGGCTCTATGCTTCATATGTCCGATGCCAAACAAAAACGTGCATCGATAATCATTTATTTCACCATGTGTGTTTTGTCGTTACAAAGTTCGCTTGTTTTTAGCTTAGGAAAACTTTGAGAATTTATTGTGTGACAACCTCCAGTCTTTTTTTAAGCTCAAATTAAGATATTATTGGCTGATTTTACTGTTGATAATAGCAAATATTATGCAAATTTATTTTACCGGCTTGAGGGATGTTTTTAAATTAACATTGGTTTTTTCCGCTCAGCAATGCTTAAGTTAGATATAATCTTCACTGCTGTGCGACGGGATATCACCTAATATCGTCTTGCTTAAATTATTGCTTTTTGTCTGGAGTTATATAAAAAAACATGCCTAGTTGGCAAAAAAATATGAGGTATAAGCCCTGAAATATAAGCAAGTTTATAGTTTTGTAACACTGAAACATCTCACTCAGAACAAAGACAAAAGTAATATAAATCTTTTTGTCAGTTTTATCAGAATAAAGAGAACCATGTTTTTTAACATAGATTCAAAGTGATAATTTTGTAAATATAATTACGTTTGAGTGGGTAAGGCAATAAAATTTTTGCTCTGTATTGTCATGTTTCGTATTTAGTTTTTTATAAACCAATCATTGGGAAAAATTACAGTTTGTTTGAATACAAAAAGCATAAAAATTGAGAGCAGTTAGCTTTTGGTTTTTATAAACTTCAAAAAATTTTAAATTCGGTACCCTAGTCAGCAATGATTTAGCGTTTTTCAAGAAAAATTAATTCTTACTGAATTGCTAATTTTTGTTTTGTTATTATCACCAGTAGAGCATTTAAAGTTATTATTAACAACTTATTTTTTTGCGTATACCGAGTGGATCCGGTAAAATTTCATATCTATGGTGCATACAATCAAGTATATTCAGTGTAATTAAAATTAGGTTAATTAGCACATGAAAAGAGTTTATCTACCTAAATATATCCTGAAGATAGTTGCTGTAGGTTAAGCCTCTAATCAAAGATTGCTTTTAAAATTGGCGGCTCAGTTCGCAACAAAAAATCTAAATATTTTTAAAACACCAAAATCAATACCAATAGCCGACTCTACAAAAAATCTTAAAACCAAATTATTCTTCAACAAACTTTATGTTTTAGGAAACAGAAACACCTATATAATTATATAAGTATATAAGTATATAAGTGTATAAGTATATTTCTGTTTGCTTTACTTCGCCGCTACAGAGCTCAATAACCAAATAGTTAGAGCAGTATTTATTAATAAAAGCACTAAAACAGATTAAAAATTAACAATTAAAATCCACGACAGCCTGTTTCATCCTAAGAATCGTCAGGTGGAAACTAGAAAATTAAAATGCAGTTAATTTTAGTAAAAATAATATGTAGTAAAAGTAGTTAAGCAAATAATACAATTCCTGTGACGTCATAGAAGAAAAAATATAAGAAATGCAAGTATGGAGGCTTGCATTCAATTAAAAATGAGGGAAGACGAGTTTGGTGTGTTGAAAAAGGTATAAAAATAAAAAACTCTATAAAGCAATAAAAGTAAAAGGGGGGTACTGTAAGCTTTATGAGGTAGAAAGGAAAAGTGAGTGAAAGGTAGTGCAAACGATAGTGAGAGGTACAAGCGGATTAAGACGGACAAGAGAGTACACAAAAGAGAGGGGTGATTAAAGTGCACAAAATCAGGTGGGTCATATATTTAATATAAAGTGGATTTATTTTAGTGGCGGCATATATCTTGTTAGTTTGTAATTAAAAATCTTATTCAAAAAGAAAAGTAAATGAAAAAAGTAGAAGAAAATTTAATAAGATCTCCAACTGCCCTCTGACGGGCTTGGACAGGCAGAACAGTCTGCGGTGGTAAATAAAATAATATGAAGGTATGGTCTAAAATTGATGAAACTGCTATGACCCGGCGTCACAGAGCACTTCTCTCTGAAGAGCACCGACCAAAAAACTATGTAAGTGTATATATATATTTGAAAGTGATTAAAAATTAAAAAAAAAAAAAAAAAAATTGAAAATTTGAAATCCACCGTAGTCTGCTACGCCAAAGAGGGCTCATCAGATGGAATATGTAAAATGAAAAAACATAGAATGTAAAAATATCTAAAAGGCGGAAATATTTTTATATTGACTGTCACTCAATTTTATCCACTAAAACAAATAATTTTCTAAGAAAACATTAACAGTTACACATGCAAGACGGCTACGTACGCGCTGGGCATAAACAACTTAGTCTGATTTATAACAATAAGGAAACACATAACACTGCATAAAAACGTCATGCGATAGAAATCGTAAATAAACAAACGTGCAGGAGCAAGGTTTGGTCAGGCGACACAAAAAAGAAGCGATGAAATTATTGGTAATGTAACATTGTGTTACAACTATCCTGCAGTAAAAATGTATCCAATAAAATTACCACGATAAAAAAGTTGTAATGAAAGTACAATGAATCCTAAAAATTGCAACTTGGAGCTCAATAACCGCTAACTTATAAAATTCGTCTGGATCCAAAGTTTTCATAAACCAATCGTTTTTAAACAGATAGTGTTTGAACTCTGAACCAGGAATAGCGAGCCATTGACTTGTGATCAGCAAATGATAGATGTTACCCATTTGAAAATATTAAAAAATAAATAAAAATTGTAGTGATGACACCGTGCCTACATTATACTAAAAATAAGAAATATTTTATCCATTTGCCGAGGCGAGGAAACTGTTGCAGTCTTTCGCGCCAAAACTTACCTACCTAGGTTATTCAAGCATCCAAAAACCGACTATAACCTAAAACTACTACTTAGTAAACCTTACAAACGTTTGTGCAAAAATTTCTTGCACGGATTTATTGTGGCTTTCACTTTGCGATTGTAGTATTAAAAAGAAAGATTCTAATAAATTTACTTGTTAAGTGCTTCAAAAATGGAACAATGGGACATAAACAGCTTAAACTACATGGAATTGTGCGATAATTTAGTCCGAGCCCACCGCAGGACTTGTGGCCAAATAGGAATGGATCCTGTACGGGCTGCCTTCACAAGGTCTTTGCAAGCCCTGCATAACATTGTTGGCTGATAGGTTGCTCCACATACACTATATAGATTAGTAATAATTTATTAAAGAAAAAAATTACAATAACATTACTTTTACACGTGTGAAACCACTGCAGAGTTGAAGTAAAAATTACAAGACAGTTTACTAGCAAGTTAATTCTAACTAACCAAAGCAGTTTGGATTTGTTTAAAGAAATATGAGGAAATATAAATTGTCATCATTTCTATTCATTTAACTAATGAATAATCATCATTTTTGTACATTTATTGTCAGATATTTTGTAACAAAATTGGCTAAAATTTCTGATTAACATGCTCAATTAATTACATTTGGTCTGATCTTCATTTTAACTGCTTTCAAAGAGTAAAACCTAACCGTCCAATCAAACCAAACTACTCCGTCTTGTTTTATTTGTCCATCTCTGAAATACTTTCCATTCAAGTTGGATTTATAGCAATCTTTGTACCACCACGCTCCGGAAAAAGTAACTGCACAATTAATATCTTTCTGCTGATCATTATCGCGATCTTTTGTTGTAAATTGTTGATTGTTGTGATACATCAAAGAATCATCTAAAACACATTAAAATCATAACATCATCATCATCATCGTCGTATAGACTGTTTGTTCTTATCACTTTATAGAGGACAAAAACAAGAAAGCAAGTATTGTAAATTTCTTATGAAAGTTTCAAGTCATTGCTGTCCGATCTACATTTTGATATTTGGTGTTTTTATTTTTTCATAATTATTTTAAGACCGTGATTGGTAGAACTTTTTTTTAACACAAAAAAAAAAAAAAATTACAACTAAGGTCTTTTGTAAAAGCAAAACGACCCAACTAAATTAAAAGCTGAATTCAATAAAAATTAAAAGCTAAACTCAATATATGACAAATACAGTTATCTGTATTGAAAGCTGAACTCAATATATGACGAACTGATCAACGAACTCAAAGCTGAACTCAATATATGACGAATATAGTTCTCTGTCAAACTAATAATCTATTTTAGCAACAAAATTACGGCAAAAATGAATTTGGGTCATTTATATTTAAAAAAAGCATGATTATTTTTGAATTAGCTTAGCAATAAAAAACTTGAACAATATTTAAATGCTCGAGAAAAAATTTTAACTCCAAAATGTTAATACTAAATCATGTCCTATAAAGAGACCAAGAGAAATAAAATTGGAAATCAAAAAGGTTTAAAATATGACCGGTGTTCATTGCTTTAATGTACGCAATTAAAGACAAGCTTAAAAAAAGGCCAGTTTTTTCATGTGTGGTCAATTCATAGATTCAACGTGTAAACATTTTTTGAATTGTAAGGACATTAACCGCGTTGTATCAACGTTGACTTCAAAGAGCAAATGTAAGAAAATTATCGTGGTCTTCTTTATCGTGTGTTTTGTTTAAATTAAAAAAAGTTCAAAGCATAAGCAATTTTTTGAATAGAGACGAATGCATGCAACATTGTTTTTTTGTCTTAATAAATAAGTTTAATGCAATGCAATATCGTAGTTCTGTTTTATAACAAAAGCAAAAGGCTAGTAAGACTTTGTAACAGCAATATTGTATTATATATACTTGCAGTTCCATTAAAGTTTCCAACTGTCAGTGTGTAGTTTGAATCCGAGTTGCCAATTTTAAATTGTCTAAAATCAAACACGTTTTCACTTGTTTAATTAAATTTTACAAAAATCAGCAAGAAAAACTAAACAAAACATTTAAAATTTACTTGAAAAAAACTAATAAAATATTCAAAAAAGTGTCGGTCTACATTTTATCAAAAAATTTCCAAAAATTTTGAATGTAATATTTTAGGTAAAAATCCCTAAAATTTTTTAAAAAAAGTAAGTACATTGGAAAAATTTTTACCATAATTATTTAAGTAAAAATTTGAAAAATTCTTGTAAAAATCACGTATATTTCTAAACTAAAAAACCATAAAATCTTTAGTTGTAAGCTGATAAAATGCATTTATAAAATACGCAAAATAATGAGTTTTTATACCATAAACTACTGTATTTAATATAATTTTAAATAACTTTTGTAAAAACTTGAGTATAAAGTAAAATTGTTTCAAAACAGTTTTAAAAGTTACGTTTTCATAAATATAGAAAGGAAATTGCACGTAGCAAATAATCTAATTTTATTTTGGGATCAAATTCTTAGTTTTTTCAAAAAAATGTTGGACCCCAAGCATTAAAACAAAGTAATATTTCTTTAAACTTTGGGTATTCTGAAACTCACGGCAATTGTTAGACTATTAACCACTGACGTTGCGTCGCTGCAATGTTTAGTTTAGCCTCTATAAAGAAATTATTCTCTAAAAAACTTAATATTTTTTGCATTTGAACTTTAAACAAAGTGTTTGAAATCTTATTTTGAAAACATGTTTTTTTATTTTTAAAACTATTATTGTTATAACCGGACTTTTTACAAACTTCGATCGTATTTTATTAATCGTATTTTAATATACACCAGAACAATCTTTACAAGGAATTTTATAAATTTATATTGCATCCACAGAATCTTTAGTTTAGGTAAAATATTTCCAATTGTTCTATACGGGTAAGTGTACACACCAATACTAAATTTTTTCATAGTTCTTGACATCTCATCATTAAGACCCACAAACTATGGTAAACTAACATAGTTATATTTCACTTTACTTATGCCATCGCTTTTATTCACTTTTTTATGCTTAATTTCTTTTTTAATTTTATTTAATAACCAATCTGGATAATCATTATCAAGTAAAGCATTACAAATAGATATAACTTCTTTCGTCTTATCTCAATAACTAGTAATTAATTTAGAAGAAGCCTGGAAAAACGATGTTTTAACAAAAACAATTATTGAGAGAAATCATGACAAGATTGAAAATTTAAGTATCTAGTTGTATGGGTAAGCTTTTTATAGGCTTTTGTATTTAATTGACCATTATTACGAAAAATTAATACGTCCAAAAATGGAGTAGCATTTTAACTTCCTGTTTAGCAGTAAATTCAATACTATCCTCAATATCATTTATAAATTTGTAAAAAGATGCCACTTCAGTTTTCTTTGGAACAACAAATGTATCACCAATGTAACGTAGCTAAATACAAGGTGGGGGTGAAAAATCTTTTAACATTTTATTTTCAATAGATTCCATAACCATAACCACTTATTTATGAAAAATATTTAGACAACACTTGTTTATGTTTTCGTAAAATATTTTATCGTCAAATTTTTGGGGTTGCTATGGTTTCTCTTATTTCCGTTATTGCGGCTAATCTGGTTATAAAATCTATTGAAAATAAAATGCTAAAAGCTGTGCAATGGGCAACATTCTCGCAACATTGTGGTATTTGTTAGTATTTTTTTTTGAAAAAAATATTACGCCTTATTTTGTTTTTTTGAAAATTTGAAATTTGTAAATGCGTCATAGTAAATAGATTAATGACATTATTGGCTGTCGAGCAAAAAGGTTTCGCCTCTTGGCTACGCTAAAATTATTTATAAATTGAAAACAAATAATTCGTTATATGATTTCAGAATAGAACGATTCTTCTTCAAAAAAAGAATAAAACTTTCTTACAAATAAAACCGATAGGCCAACTATTCGTTTTTCAACCAGTTGCCAGCGAAGCCTTTTCAGATTGGCTCTGCACATTCTACTGAGTTTTTTCCAACTGATTGGCACTAATGCAACTATTTTATTTTAATTGAATTTTACCATCAGTAAAATGACGTTAACAGTAGTAGTCTACCTGTTTCTTCAAAATACATTAATAATAAAAGTGCAAAATGAAAACCTTTTTTTCTTCTCTTTAATATACATGTTTTTTTTCAAAATATGGTGAGGATATACTACCTGGCCGCAATAGTTTTTTTCTAACTTTCCATCCATTATATTACAAAGCTTGAAAAGCACAGATATAACCAAAAAACATTTAAATAGCTAGCTATTTTATGATTTTTGAATGGCTCTTCTTAATTGTAGGGAGTTTAAATTATCGAAAAGTCGCAACTTGTAGAGATGAAGTTTTAATACTGTTAATTTCTACCCGAAACAATATATTATTTTCGACCTTAAAATTTTGGTTGTATATATTTGACAGCTAAAGTCTGACTTATTGTTCTTGCATTTCAAGATGTTGATTGATACACATGCATGTTGCCCATGTAACAAAAAAAAGTTGTTTTTAGTTTCGATCTATTTATCACGTTTTATATATTTCTATCTAAGCGCACACCTTAAAAAAATGCATACGTTTGCCTCTGAATCTGTTGTAATTAACTTTTATCGGTATAACTGTATACATTTTGTGCAGAAAAGAATCTAATCGCTGTGTAGTTTTTATTATATGATACTCTTCAAACACCTAGCGAACTATAATGTAGGATGATAAGGTTAGATCGTTGAGTATAAAAGAAATTAAATTTCGGCTTCAGTTTTTTATTTTATTTAAAAAAGTTATGATGACTCATTTTTATTTACGTTTTATAAACAGCCTTTTTTGGTAGATTTACCCAAGATTACAAGCTTAAATAGATGAAGCACAATAAAAGGAAAGCCGGATTGAAGCAACAAAATACGCATAAGGGTTTGTTTTCACGTAGAGTGTTGGCGGGAGTATTTTTTGTTTGTTTTATTGATTTTTTTCTTTTCTTAGCGCTTAAGCGCGGAAAGAAGTAAAAAAATCATTAAATAGACAGAGAATGCTACTGCCAACGCTCGTAGTGGAAACAAGCCTTAACTCTAAATAGATTAAAAATTATTTCTTAATAACCTTTCACTATTAAGTATTTCTCTTTTAAAATGTGTCTAGATCTAAGTTGAAAACAAGAATGACAATAATTTTTACAAGCCGGAAGCGATGAGGAAGACTTTACGGATCTTTCTAATTACAATCGGAAGATAGAAAGCCATTTTATCAAGTTGCCATGTTTTTGGTCTATTTAAATTTTTTTTAGGTGTCTCAAATTTGACAAAGAGATATTCGAAAAGAAAATGGTTTCCAATTAATTTGCTGCGTAGCAGAAATCTGAGAGATGTTTTTATTTATTTGAGGCATGTATGTGGTCTAGATGACTGCATAACAGTTGATAAATAGCCGTTGATTTATAATGAATAAATATCAGGCGAAAACTATATTGCATGAAAACCACAAGACAGTAAATCAAAAATTTTGGGCATATAAGTCCAGTTTTAACTATGCACTTAATGTAACTCAATGGTGGCAAAGAAGGTTACCAAATTTATTCAATTTGTCATGGGATGTTGCTGTGCCATATCTAGAACCCTAATTCGAAACCAACCGGTATGTATGCACCAACACTTTTTTTACAAGTTACACCTCGCATAACTGCTCCAACTGAAAAACCGTACATTATTAAAAACAATAAAAAAAGCATTGTCGAAAGTATCCGGGACATTCAATAAAAAAATATAACTTTATTCTAGCAAGTTTTTATTCAACTGTGTTGATAGTATATCCCAAGTTGCTTATCAAACAAAGAAGAACAAAATCCTTTCATGTAACGTAGCTTCAGTTATGCAAATAACTTAGTAACTGCTGATGAAAGTAAAAACGGTAATATTTTAAAACTGTAACAAAAGCTTAGAGCAGGAGAAATGTTTGATCAAATCTTAAATAGATTTACATGCCGAGGAAAAAAGTTAAATGGCTAACTTTTTTTACAATATCTATGATGCTGCAGCAAACAATGGGTACATTTTATTGAGAAAAGCTAACAAAAAAAGCTATCAAAAAGCCTTTTCTAAAAATTTGCCGTAGAAATGGGTTTAAGTCTTTTCAATCCAAACCAATAAAAAAGGCGTTGCTGTTCTGATGGGATTTTTTGCGCGAAGAAGTCTTGCAGGGCCATCAAACGCAATTAAAAAAAGTTATATAATACAATGTATACAGTAGTTTGCAAAAAAATTACATGTTTATGTGCCATGATTGTGGTCGAAGGGTATATCCAAGATATATTTATAGGTAGATAGTTAAATCCTAAAAAACATGGACATAATGTTTTGTTTCTAAATAAACTTTTTTGTCAATACTAGTGTGATGTTGCTTCTTTTCTAATTTTCACAATATTTTACAATAATAGCGCCATGTACAAAAATAAATTCCTTTTTGCGAGATTGTTTACAAAACGTAAACAGAAACACTAGAACGTATGGAATATCAGTAATACCAGTAAAGGTTAAAACAATAGTTTATAACTTAAACGAGTTTAGAATAATATTATGGGTAACGTCTATCAGAGATTTATAAAATTGGTAGAATTTCTGATCTTTTACTTTTTAACGTTGGTGATTGCCGCGTTTCCGGCATATAGTCGACAAAGTGAATAGGGCAAATTTTTATTGACCTATAAAATTGGAAAACTTGCTTTGTTAGGTAAACTGAATGCCAAAAGTGAAAATTCAGCAGCACATAAAAGTGCACAATGTCGTGAATGAGTTTCCTGCAGAGTTCAGTAAAACTCTGATGAGTGAGTTACTTTGCAAGTTATGTGAATGCGTAGTTACATGCTCAAAAAAGTTCTTCGTTGACAGCCACAGCCAAACGGTTCTTTCAGAAACCAAAAGGCAGCCTGTGAATGTGTGGATGTATACAATACATTTTGTATACGCAGTTTTTCATTTCATTTTGGTTATTCTTAAAATAAAACTCTATAGGTCAATAAAAAGTCAATTTCTATAACTTGAAAGAGCAAGTTTTCCAATTTTATAGGTCAATAAAAACTTGCCCTAGTGATTATGTTAAGTAAAAGCGCCGTTTTGATGTAAAATTCAATCGACACAGTCAAGGTTCAAACAACTCATTTCTTTCTGATTGTGCCTTGAAAAAAAAACAGTTTCTGTGCTTGGCGGTCTTCGAAAGCAGCTCTAAATTTTAATCATAACTTTAAATAAAACTAAAAACAAAATAAAAATTTTAATTTATATTATCGACACTAGAAATTCTGGTAGAATAAAAAACGGAAAATAGTTTATGCTGATTAAAAACTTTGAATGCTTTACTATTGTACAACACCAAACCAAAAAATTTAGCAAGGTATTTTCCTTAAAACTGACGTTTTGTCGGTCAGTTTGTTTTGGTATTACTATTGGTAGAGCATCCAAAGTTTTTACAAAGATTAATGTCTGGTGAGCATTGTCATTATATATGCTGTTATCAGACAATGCTCTTTATCTTTTTGTTATGCAGTTGATGGAGCTCCAATAAATAAGGATTATCATTCGAGATTGTTAAATCAATTGTTTTATTAGTCGAAAAACAAAAACCTTTCATAAAATACTAAATTAGCTGAAATAGAGCATTGGCTGCAAATCATGTATGAAAGAAACAAATGCTTATAAATATAATTGAATCTTTCGCCAGACAGTAATGACGTAATGCGCTTCGTCAAATTATTTTCTCTAAGCTCATAACCGAGTTTGAACTTTGTTCTCGAAGGTTTTTGTATATAATGGAAAAAATGTTTTGACTCTGGCACATCCGAGCGTAACGTTTTCCCCAGAGGATTCGAGTGTAGTCCCGTATATACGAGTAAATTCGTCGTCATGTGACATTTGTCTATATTTACGCTCGCTCGATCGCGGATAGAGAGACGAATAGAGAGATGATTTGAGAGACGATTCGAGTAAAAGTAATTTCAAAGAGCGGTAATTTGGGCGCAGAGCGTGGGCAAAGAACCTTTGATTGTATTGCGTGGATTGGCAATTGTTGTAATTGTTTTTGCGCCCGTGTTTGGAGATTGGTTCTACGGAGGTAAAATTATTTGTATTGGACGAATCAAATTCTAGTGCTGATTATTTGAATAAGACTTGATAGAATTGTTAACTGATGATGATCTTGTGATCGAAATCGATTTTAAATTAAAATAAAATAAATTTTTAACAAGTTTTGGACTGATTCTTGTCTAAATTATTGAAGAATTTTAATTGAGATGCGTTTCACGAGAATCATCCTAAAATCTTCATCCAATAGGGTTAAACTGATCCTCTAGGTTTTTTAACAAATTAAGGTTCCATCTTGTAATTTTATGTTTATGGTTTGATGAATACAAAAAAATGAAGATTTTGTTTAAAAGATTTAAAATAATTTTTAAATAAAAGATAAATTTATATATTTGAATAAAAAGATAAGTTTGATAGTTTCTTTGTAAAAGATTAACAAACCTTACTTGCAATAATTATTCTTTAAGTTAAAGCTTTTCAAAAGTCTTTTTGGAACATTCGCGCGCAATTGGAAATAAAATCAATTTTTCTAATTTTATATTTTACTTTTTGTTTAAAAGTGGGTCACCATCATGAACTAGCAGTTTGATTCCACGTTATCTTTAAAGAGATTCATTTAAGAAGTTTAATTGGGATTATGCTGCAGATATTGCGAGATTGGTGATCGTTAGATAGCGCTTCATTACGTCAGCTTATTTCAGCACAGCAGCACAATAATAAGTGAAATCAAAGTAAAGAAAGAAAAAAAAACATTTCTCTGTGACCTTGACGTTGATAGAAATCTTGAGGTTGATAATTGATAATATGAACGGAATTTATTATTTATAATTTTTATAATTATTGTTTCGCTATTATGTCAAAAACCACGCAATTTTTAATGACATATTTTGATCAAAAAATAGGCCAATTGACTAATTGACAAATATAAAAGGATTTCAGGAAAATTACAGTGATTTTGGTAAATTACGCAATTTTTTATACATCATCGTTATATTTAAAGAAAAATTTTTACAGAAATACTAATTTCAAGTTATCACTGAATACTTAATAAATTTCGCGCAACTGGCCACTAATCAGCACTAATAAGCGTTTAGGCACTAAACTGGCACTAATCAGCTGACACTAATAGATTTTAGTCATTTAAATACATCAAAAAATAAAAACATTCTATTTTTTGCTTAAACGTCATAATATCGAAAAACAGTACTGGTCCAATACAATACCTATACCGGGAAAACTATTCCGATACAGCCGATACCTGCCTTTACAAAACCTGTATTGGGCCAATAAGTGTATGTTTGCTGGGAACACGCCGCAAGTTTAAGCTGTGTCTTGAAGAAACATTGCGCAAACGCTATGGAAGCTTGGCAAATGCCATTGGTTTAAAAAAAAAAGAAGAAATGAGTTTACAACAATAATTAGCAAAGCTTTTGGACGCCGGGTAAAAGCTAAGCATTTTAATAGACAAACTCAAAGTTTAAGAAAATGCAAGGCATGTTTTGCGACTGCCCTGCATTTGCCAAGCATTTTGCGTGTCGAAAATAGCTTTCAAATAAATACTCGGCAAAGCTTTTGAACGCCAGGCAAATACTAAGCATTTTAGTAGACAAATTCCAAAATTTAAAAAAATACAAGGCACGTATTGCAATTGCCCGGCATTTGCCAAGAGTTTTGTCCGTGGCAATCAAACGGCCATGCTTTTGCCGTGCTTTTTTTTGACTGGGTTTTTGCTTTGCAGTGGCAGAGCGTGGAAAAGAATTTTCTTCGGTTGTGAGTCGTGAATTGTATAATACATTTGTTCTAATCAATACTTCGCGATTACAAAGATGTTTAAAGTACCAAGGAGTTAAAATATGAAAAGAAATTCCTATTCAAATTCAAAATACTTTATACAATGCTTTTAAATATGAGTTTAAAAAGTATTTAATAAAACCTTATATTTAAAAATAAAAACCTTTTATTCTGCAACATTTCAATTTTACAGGTAATTGTACAGTACAAGTAATTTTACTTTCAAGGATGGCTGCTGACTAGAAGACTAAAAGGTCAAATCGCAGTTTCCCTGCAGCTAAATTTTTTTGTTCTATTTTGGTTTTTATTTTCTTTATTGTATTATTATTCTTTTGTCATCTTCCGCAAACAAAAGTATGTTGTCTTGTCTTTCGTTAAAGATGCATTGAAAATGCTGAGTAATCTAAGTAAGTTAATAAACTGAAAATATTAAAGATGCATTAAAAATATCTGAGTAATCATTGTAAGTTTAGAGAAGCAATTTGGAAACATTTAAATTTGCTTTTACATTGCGTCTAGGTAGTGCAGCTAGTGTTAATTACGTAAAAGTTATTGTTTGTAACGTGTATAACTAATCTACTTACAAAAAATGTCTCTAGAGTTACTGAAAATAACACGTAAAAATATCGTAAGGAAGACCAATAAAAACTACTTTCAGTGAGAATTACGTAAAATTTATTAACAGTGTTCTTTATAGTTGCTTTTATGTACAAGTTTTAATAAACTGAATTTATTTTTAAAAAATTATAAGCTTTATGTTTAAGTTAACTTTAAGTACTTATGGTGCCATACGTTTGATAAAGTAAATTTTTATGGTAACTAACTTGTAATTTGAAACACTGAGTTGAACAAGCGTTTTAAAATTTTAACTGAAAGTTTATGAACAAATTTTGTGGAAAGTTTTCCGAAAATCTTAATGCAAATATTTTCCAGTAAATACGTAAAATTGGTGCGTGAAAACACTCTTTTCTTACATTAAAAAATTGTATATAAAAGCAGTTACATCTATGTCTGACTTTTTCTAGTCAGGTAAAATACAATGAATTTTTTACCAATGAAATACGTAAAATTTGGTGACTAAAAATATCAGTAAAATTAGAATAAGGAAATTCTACGCAAAAACATTTCGGATATATCTGAACTTTTGCTGCCATACAGGTAAAATACAGTGAATTTTTTTTATCAGTTCAGACAGTGGTTATTTTCTGACAGCAGTTTTATTTTTCAGCGGTCCCAACCAAAACTTAGTTATTTTTGTGGCTTAATTTAATCTTGAACGAATAGCCTCACTTGTATACAACAAATTTGGTGTTGCCATTCCACTCTTGTAAATCTACGCGTAATTGATAGGACTGAGATGTAGTCGTGGCGTGCAAAATGTCCAATCCTAAATTAATGTAATTACAATTAACTAAATAAAAATATCTTATCAAACAATAATCGAAACAAAATATTTTTTTGTTTACGGTTTGGCAATACTTTTTGAATATTGATTGATTTTTTAAATTCTTTAAATAAACAAAAACAGCTTTTAAAAACTCTATACTTTGTTAATACGTCATTTATTTTAGGTTTGTAATTGCTTTTTAATGTCTGAGTTATTTTTTATTTTTTATTTTTATCTCTATATTTATCCTCCTGACTCGCAGGAAAGCGACGGAGGCGCTATACATAGGGTAAGCAATTACCCCGACCTGCTTCCGGAGATGCCAAGATATTGCTGTCTGCTAGTAATTTAGTAGAGATATAGAGATATCGAGATATATAAATAAAAATTTGAAATTTCTGGCTCAAAATGTTTTTTTGCAAACGTAAAATTTGTTTTTCTCACCGAGCCAAAAATCTTCATTTTTGTTTCCAAATCCGTCTTGATAATCAACCCAGTTTCGATAAAAATTCTCACTTCCATTAATTTGTCTTTGAAACACCTTAAAGTTAAAAAAGTAGTTGAAAATAAAATCCATTATAATTTTAAAATTTTGTGAAACAAGAAGTTAATTTTCACCAGCCATTTATTTTCTTGCTCAAGTTCGACTTCGCAGTAAACTTCAATTAGGCTTCCGTTGAATTTCATAAAAAATACTCCGCTGATATTAACTGATTGA
Source organism: Diplosoma virens (assembly GCA_963680785.1). Taxonomy (NCBI): domain Eukaryota; kingdom Metazoa; phylum Chordata; class Ascidiacea; order Aplousobranchia; family Didemnidae; genus Diplosoma; species Diplosoma virens. Next base: position 9,668,719 of record OY796882.1, read on the forward strand.
CATGGATCTACAATTTGTAAGCCTAGAAATTTAAAAAATACATAAGTTATAAAATTTTCTTGGAAGATTTAATTTTATTAAGTTTGTCAAGCATTTATTAACACCCTATTAATTTTAAGTATTCTAGAAAAAGTCTAGTGAATTTAAATAAAGATTTCAAATTAGAAGAATTAGATCCGAATCGTCAACAAGCATTGACTGCTTAAGTTAAACAATTAACACTTTTTGCTTAAAACATTTTTTTACGAATATCATGTTTTTGTCCTCAGAGTCATGTCACACTAAACATAGTTAGTGAACCGCTCAGTATCAATTGTTTTGATAAACAGATTACACTTTGCCTTTTTTTTGCTTTTGGCTGCTTTTTTCTCACGTTTTATGAAATAGTCAAAAAACTAGTGACTAGGTGTCAACAAACTATTAATAACTCCAAAATTACTTCATCGATTTTTTCAAAAATTACACCAACTTTGAGATGAATAAAAATCAGGAAAAGTCATAAAATTTGAAAAAATTCCTGCGAGTAGTTTTTGAGCAGCACACAGTAATTTAACACCGCGGGCACAATCAGCTTCCCCAGTCTTAATAGGGTTAAGAAAAAATTAATGAAAACACTCAATCATTTAAATTAAATAAATAAATAAATAAATAAATATCAAACAAATGAGATTTTTGTGTGACGCCTTCGTAATAACGACACAACTTAAAAACCATTTACTAAAATTAGATTTTAAAAAATTGTTTTTTATATATTTTAGTTTTTGTACCATTGAATGAATAAAAGCTAGGGCAAGGCTTGTTTTGGTATAACAAAATAGTAATAGCACCACGAAATTTGACTATTAGGCATTTGCCTAAATTTGTTAATGGTTTAAAAAATCTTTGAGTACCATGCTTGAATTTATGATTAAAGGCGAATCCTTTTTTTCTCGTATTAAACTGAAGAACAGGAATATAACATTTTGATATATTATATGCCCATGCTTTTAATCTTCAAAATTTAACGTTTAATAAAGAAAACATCGTTTAGATGAAAATTGTTTGTTTTTTGTTTTTTTTGTTCAAAATTTTATTAGTTTTTCATTAGCATTGTTAGGGAAGTGATTTGTACTTTTTCATTTGTTATGAACAAATTTCCCAACTTCGAATCTGAACAAGTCTTAAATTTACTAGATATTTACTATAGTATATTTTCTATAATGAGATTTAATTTTAATGGTTTTTTGACGAATATTTTTAACTTCTGAAGATAATTGAAATTTATAAAATGGACAATAGTTGATCATGTTAGAAGGCATAATAAAATTGCTATTATAAATTTAGGACTACGTAAATATTGCTTTAAAACAAAACAAGTAGACCATTTGCAGCATTCAAATCAATTTTTCTTAATGATCTGTTAATAACACAAAACAAGTAATTAAATATTTGGGGTTGTTATATTTTATTTTGCGCACTTGACATCGGATCTCATATTTTACTTACTAAAACAAATTGATGCCGGTTGTTTCAGTATTAACTGAAAAACTTAAATGCAACTCAGAGAACAAAATAACTGGTTTAATTACAGCATTAAGAAGTATGCCAAATTTTAAAAAAATTTTTAAAATATCTCTATTTGTAACCTTAATTTGCAGGAGCGTGTCGAAGGTGCTATATTTCCGCCAATAGTCAATTGATTATCTCAACCTGGTTTAGAAAATGCAAAGATATTTACAGTATGTTCGATTGACTCTTTTGGTTTTTTAGATTTTCTTTTATAGTATGACTGAAACTTAGAGCTGTATGTTAAGGCCACCAAACGGAGGAAAATGCTAAATCCTATTTTCCAAGTATTGTCTTTCTTAAGAAAACAACAAAACGAGCAAGTAGGATTTGAACCACATCCGACTCAATCACCTTTTTCACCAATATGACAGCCTTAACAGTTCGGCAAATATCTCATTAAATGTTATATAAAATTTAGCAAAAACTAACTATACTAAAAGAAATAACTTCTAAGTATATTATCAAATGTAAAAGTTTTCTTTGAAAGCCAAAACATTGAGAAAAAAATTCTTTTTTTAAAAGAATTATTAATTTAATTGTACAGCGTTTATATTTGGATTATTTTATAAAATATGTAAGAATAAATATTGGCAATAGTTATTTTGTTAACCAATTCATTTAAATTATTTTCGTAAATTAATGAAACTCTTGCAATGTTGCAATTTTTTGGAAAAATTAAACAAAAATTGAAAGTAAAGATTAAGTATGAGCCTGAAAATTTTTAAAAATTGTATTTCGATATAAAGCAGTTTTCACAATAATCAAGTTAAAGGAAGTTGTTCACGATACAACGAAAACCTCTTTTTTTATCTTGTATATTGTTTGGGGAAATGGCTTACCTTGTTGGGTACAGCTGTCTCCGGTATAGCCAGTATTGCATAAACATACAAACTTTTTTTTTGCGGTAACACATCTTCCATTGTAGCAATATTGAACACAGTCCATGTAATCTGAAAATAAAATAGATAATTTAAGGTAAAGCAAACTGTGAAAATCAAGCAATGAATACTAAACTTATAAGCAGCACATAGAGTCACCTACAGCAGTGGCGGACACAGTTCGCAGGTGGATTATATTATGGTGAGAAAAAGAAGGATCAAAAAGGTGGTGGATACAAAAGTTGTTGTCGATGAAAGTGTAACGAAACAGCACAAATTAGTGGTCAGTGCAATAATCGTCTGGACAAAGTGGAGGAAAGTACCAAAATTAGTGAAGAGAATAAAATGGTGGAAACTAAAGGACTCGAAAGTGAACAATAAAGTCAAAATGGGAGTGATTGAAAGCGGAATACTTGGTGGAAAGGAAGACTGGCAAAAAATAGCTGAGATGATACGGAGCATTACAAGAAGGAAACTAGGTGAAACATCGGGAAAAGTTAGCACGGTAAGTAGACGGGAAACGTGATGGTGGAACCAAGAAGTCCAGGAGAAGCTGAAGGATAAAAAAAAGCTAAAAAGTCATGCGATACCATCAGATATGATGCAAGCAAGTTGGTCTATAAAACTGCAAGAAAGCAAGCTAACAGAGAAGTGGCAAAGGCAAGAAACAAGGCATATGAGGAACTGTACGAAAAACTGGAAACAAAGGAGGGGGAAAATGGGGTGTTCAAATTAGCAAAGCAGAGAAACAGACAAAGCAAGCATGTTCAACAAGTAAGAGTAATCAAGAGTAAAACTGGGGAGATTTTGATGGAAGAAGAGAAAGTGAAACAGAAATGGAAGGAGTAGTTTGACAATTTACACAACCAGGAAAACCCTAGAGAAAAAAGAGAAACGAGAACAGAAGGGAGAGAAAGGGACGTGGAGGATATTTTTATGAAGAAATCAGGACTGGGTTAAAAAAGATGAAGAAGGGAAAGGCTCAAGGACCTGATGACATACCAATGGCAGCATGGATTGCTCTAGGCAATAAAGGTGTAAAGTTTCTAGTGAACTTCTTTAACAGACTCTTGCGAGGAGAGAAGATGCCAGACGAATGGAGGAGTAGTGTGCTTGTACCTTTGTACAAAGGTAAAGGAGACATCAAGCAGCGTGGAAACTACCGAGGGATCAAGTTGATGAGCCACATTATGAAATTATGAGAGAGGATAATAGAAGCAAGGATAAAGAAGGAGGTGACGATCGCTGAACAGCAATTTGGATTCATGCCAAGAAGTACCACCGATGCAATTTTTTGTCTAAGGATGCTATTGGAAAAGTGGAATAAAGGGCAGAAGGCAGTTCACTGGGCCTTTATTGATTTGGAGAAAGCATACGACACGGTACCCAGACAGGAACTGTGGGAATGCTTGCGGTTGGCTGAAACATCAGAGTGCTAAATAGAGATTATCAAGGATATGTATGACGGAGCAACAACAACTGTGAGAAGTGCAGCAGGATTGCCTGAAAAATTCAAGGTAGGTGTTGGTCTCCACCAAGGTTCAGCTCTCAGCCCATTTCTTTTTGCCATCATTATAGACAGGCTAACGGAGGACATTAGGAAGGACGCACCATGAGATATGCTGTTTGCAGATGACATAGTGCTGTTTAGGCAAAATCATAGGGAGCTAGAGGAGGATCTGGAGATTTGGATAAACGCACTGGAGAGAAGAGGCCTGAAAGCGAGCCGGAGCAAGACCGAATATTTGAGGGTCGGGGGTGTGGATAATGGAGAAGAGTTGAAGCTGCAAGAAGAAAAGATAAAGAGAGCAAAAAACTTCAAATACCTGGGTTCAACAGTTAGTAGCGATAGAAAATGTGAAGAAGAAGTAAGGAGAAGCATCCAAGCAGGATGGATGAGTTGGAGGAAGGTGTCTGGAGTTCTGTGCGACAGGAAGTTATCAGCAAAGGTTAAGGGTAAAATGTACAAGAGCGTTGTTAGACCAACCATGCTTTATGGAATGGAAACGGTGGCAGTGACGGAAAGACAGGTGGGAAAAATGGAAGTTGCAGAGTGGAAAATGGTGAGATGGGCACTGGGAGTGACAAGAAAGGACAAGATAAGAAACGAATACGTGAGAGGGACTGCGAAAATTGCAAAGCTGGGAGACAAACTTCAGAATGCAAGGCTACGTTGGTATGGACACGTAAAAAGGAGAGAAGACGACTACGTGGGGAAAAGGATGATGGAGATGGCGGTTCAAGGAAGAAGGAAAAGAGGAAGGCCAAGGAGAAGGTGGATGGATTTGTTGAGAGAGGACATGGAAAGGGTTGGAGCTAGGGAAGGAGATGAAGTAGATCGAGTGAAATGGAGAATACTGTTGTGCTGTGGCCACCCCTAGTAGGGAAAAGCCGAAAGAAGAAGAATACTAAACATATAGTTTAAGTACTTGCGAAGTTATTTCCATATTATTCATCCAATATCTATCCCTAAATCTTGTAATTCGTAAATGTAAAGGCAAAATAGAATTAAGCCTTTTATTCATCTTTTTTTATTTTTTCTAAAGCCATTTTACATTTTAATATATTTGCAGACTGCTTTCATCCCTAAAAGTTTAAATTTTATTAAAAAAATTAATGCAACGGATTTCAATGTGTCACAGACTTTGTTGGGGAATCCCAAAGGACCAGTTGAGCTAGGTAACCCGAATACCTGGCGCTGAAACAAAGCTGTGTCTAAATTTTATTTTATTCCGGTTCAAGAAGTAGTTTTGCTATGAGCCTGACCGTTATACAATTGATTTAACGAAAGCTCGGATTGGTTTAGTTAAAGACTCTTTTTCACAATAAACAGAGACCACTGTCTCTAATAAGAACGAATGTATTACAAATATCGCGACCGACGAAACTTCTATTTTACGCTTTGCCAAACTGCAAAGCGAACTCAACGCTATAACTTGATTCAATCAACACAAATTATTCTACCTCTGTAGAACACAACTCCCAACCACAGGCGCAAAATAAATTCAACAATCGTCAACCGATATAAAATCTAACGGTCCACCTCCTGTGGTCAAACAAAATCAATTTCACTCGAGCCGTCCCTCGAGTCGCTTCAAATTACCTCACAACAATAATAATAATTCGCTACGCACCGGCTTTATATAGAAAAAAGATCACGTGACGCAAATTTTTCGTAAACGCTAGACAATTCCACAACTCTCTCGAGAATACGCACTTTCTGAGCCACCTAGTATATACGCGAATGTTCTATTACAGTGACTTAGATCAAAAACATATTACGTCAATACGGTCGAGCAAAAGAGAAAAGAAGATATATGTCGAGCAATAGAGCAAATCGGATAATACGACAGCAGCGCTCAAAGAGACGCAATTATTATCTTATAATAAAACTACGAATTACTTTTAACGGGGATAAACTACATCGTTATGATTAAAATTATGAATGAAGTGTGACACAATGCTTTTTTGTGCAAGCTCGTTGTAACTGCCATTTTTTCCTCGTTAGGTGGCGCCGGTTATCTTTAATTTAACCAATCATAGTTTGTTGCCTTTTTGTTTCTGTAATCACCTGAAGCGTTTTATTTTCCACGCACAATGGCAGTTAATTGTTTGATTTGCACCATACGTATCAAGTTTTCTTTTAGTATCACTTTGGACATCGAATAGATTGCTTAACTCAATTTTATTAATGTGATCAGTTGAATTGTAGCTAGTTAAGGTTTAGGAAGTATTTTACTTATATTTTAATGCGCCAATTAATTAGCCAGATTAGGGTTAGGATTGTGTTTGTACTTAAAAATGTATTTTATTCATGTGTATTAATTATTCTTTTGATTCTATTTGAATAAGATTTAAATTAACGTGGTTGTCCAATAAGCTATAAATTTTGTTTTAAACGTCGCTCATCATTTCTGGATTAACAAACAAACTCAATACAAGATCTGTGAAGTGTTGGAGTCCGTTTGAAATCGATAGCATTCAAATTTTGGCAACTACACTCGTATTACAGTAAAAAAATTTTTGATTAAAACACCAAAAGTAATCACTGCAAAATAATTGTAAAGTTTTTTATTCCATTCATACTAAATAAAGAATAATAAAATTTGTAAAATGTACACTAAAAATAAATTCGAAAAATGTTACTTCTCCTTTAATAATTTAAATTTTTTAAATTTGATAAAAGTTTTTTAAAACATAAGAAAGCGATTATGAATACAAAGTTGAGCGCTAACTTAGTAAAAATTAAAGAATTACGGTTTCAAACAATAAAGTTAAAAGTTGATTTTTTCAAATTTAGTAAAACTTTGTATTTTGTCTGTAACGAAACAAAGTTTTGAATCCGAGACCAAATTACTTTTAGATGTTCAATTTTTTGATCTTTTTGGATATTATATTTAAACACAAAAACATTTTGGGCTAATATTTTCTTTTAGTAGCAGAGTCACTATTTATTCCTTGCTCATTTTTTAAAATCTAGACAAATTTGTTTTTAATTTTCAATATAATACTGTATTATAATCATAATACGCATAACCACTCCATCTATTAGTAGATTTATAGTTTAAAAAAATCTAAAAACAAAAAAGGCGTTCAAGTTTTTCAATTTATTTAAGCCTTACAGCATCCTAAAACATTTAGGCTTTAGTCCTATCTTGATATTTTCTAAAAATATTTCTCTACTAGTCAATTGAATAAATCGTTTCGCTTACTGGGAATTTAAAATATCTATAAAGATTTGTATTGCCTATAGGTACCACAAAAGATAACTTTTGTTTATTCTATTTATTCAATCCCAAACCAAAAAAATTCCTCCATCCCTTCTTCTTTTCTCTTTAATGAAACATAATAAATTTTTTTGTCATTAAATCATTAAGTGCTTATCAAACATAATCAATAGGCTTTTGCAGTATTTAATATATTTCAAATAGGAAAAAACAAGAACCAAAAACTAAGTTTAAGTGTGTATGAAATTCATTTAGCGCACTTGAACTCAGATCAAATATTTCCTTTACTCAAACAAATTGCTGCCGGTTGTTTCAGTAATAATTGATTTCCTCACATACAAAACTTCAAGAGCACAATAACGGTTTATAGTATTATGATAATTTTATAAAACAAAACAATATTTTTTTTTATTTCTATCTCTATTTATCTTCTAATCGTTGAAGGTGATCTATATCAAGCAGGCGATTACCTTAACCTGGTTTTGAAAATGCCAAGTTATTGTTGTTCGAATGAATTTTTTGTTTAGAGATATGACTTAAATTTGTTGATTGCTGAGACCTCCAAAAAAATAAAAATGCCACGCCATGTTATTAAAGTAGTGTCTTAAGTAATCCACAACTTCAGCAATTAAGTTTTGAACCACATGTAAATCAATAAGATTCCCCCTCAATACGGCGCTCTTAACCATTCGCCCACGCTCCCGACAACATTTCAATAAAGAACATCTAAAGATCAGCAACAATTAACTTTATGGAAACAAGTAATTTCTCAGTGCTAATAAAAAATCAATTGGTAAAAATTATAGCACATTTCCCCATAACAATAAATATTAGTAATAGTTGTATTGTTATTTAAATACTTTTTCATACTGATACAACTTTTGAAACTTTGCATTTGTTTGAAAAAAATGTTTCAACCAAACGTTTGAAAAAATTTGATGTAACGGTCAATTAAAAACTTGAAAACTTAATAAGCACTTTAATCTATATGAAACTGTTTTGTTTTCATTTATATTATTACAATAATCAAGTTAAGTAAATTTGTTCTTCTTACATCGAAAAGAGTTTATTTTTTCTTATTTTGTATATTGTTTGCGGAAATGGCTTACCTTGATTGGCGGCCAAACTAACCAATTTGTTATTTGTGGTAAAACATTTTCCATTGTTACAATATTGAATGCATTCGATGTAATTTGCAAATGAAATTGAAAGTGGTAATGTAAAGTAAAGACTTGGATGAAAGAGATTATTTATCAAGCATCTATCTCCTAAACCTCTAATTTATGAAAATAAACGCAAAATAACATAAAAATTAACTTTTTACTTTTTTCTTTTTCTTGAAGCTATTTTATATTTCAATGTATTTGCAGACTATCCTTATTCCTAAAAAATTTTAATTTCTATTGTAACAAAAATTAATGCATTGTATTTCAATGTTTTTTACTTCTTAGTAAAGAATTAATTTTGATAGAAGCAGCAGAATAAAAGACTGTGAAACAGTTATGACAAGTTTTTTGTTTAGTCCATACTAAACAAGGAATTGCTAGATTTTTAAAAAATGCATTAGAAGTAAATTTGCTTCTTCTTAACACTTAACATTAGGGATATTTGAAAAGTTAAGGGAAACATAGAAAAAGATTTAAGCATAACGGTTTCAAATAGTGAAATAGAAAGTTAATTTTGTCCAAAATAATATAAATGTTTGTATTTTAATCTGCAGAGTAACATGTGGTTTAATATTTTATAAACAAAAATTTCAAAAATTAAAAAAATTAAGATATTTTTTAGAAAAAAGGTTATTTAATTTAGTATATTAAACTATTTTTGCTTGAGTATTTTTGAATCAATTTACCTGTAGTATTGGCTATTGTTTCTTTTTTTATATTATGTTCTGCTTTCAACTTTTGTTGTAAAATTCGATTTTCTTCAGATAAATTGGAGACCTGTTTTAATAATAACAAATTAAAGTTTTTAATCAGTGGAAATATCATACAGAATTAGTTCAGAAAAAAACTGAATGATGTACTGCCAGCAATAGGTCTTTGCACAAAGAGCTATTCTTAATGTTTAATCTCCTTACCACAAAGAGCTATTCTTATCGTTTAATCATTTTGTAAAGTCTTTAAGACGCTTTAAACAAAATCAAAACAGCTAAAAAGGTTTCCAAACTTTTGTATTAAACATTAACACTTTGACTGCCAAGCTGGTTTTCTAGAAATACCTCAGTGGGGCCACCAAAAAAATTTTCTTAGATTCGTATAATACTGAAAATTCACCGAGCGACACAGATATTTAGTGCCACAGAAATAGCCTAGGACATATACAGCAATTGTTGCCAGCACTAGAAATAGACAAATAGCCGTAAACAAATTTTGTTGACATGGCAGTCAAAGTCTTAAAAGAATTTTTTCAGCTATGCTATATATTTTCTATTGTAGCAATATTACATACAGTCTATGTAACCCGCAGAAAAACTTATACTTCAAAAAAATTCAAAATCAAGTGAAATATAGCAACAGTTCCGCTGCTGCTGCTGCAGTCAGTCACTGCTGGAGTAGTTTTTACAAAGCAGCATACAGTGCTGTAAGAGAAATTTTAACAATTTTACCTTGTAAAAAAATAATTTTGTAACCCTTAAGAACGTTTTCACAAAAACTAGTCAAAAAATTTTAAAAACTATTTTGAAAAAAATTAAATTTGCAAACTAATTTTTTACATTTCTCACTACACCACTTTATCGTAAATAGGGAATCTATTAATTTTTTGACGTTTCACAAGACGATACATCCTTAACCGAGCCACAAAGTCGCACGTAAAGATGTAGGAAATCCCAGAAATTACTTAATTTTGAAATTAAAATAAATTTCCTAGTAAATATTCTTTTTATTATATATGCTTATTAGTCTATCATTGTTTCTCTTTCTTTATTGTGCGTGTGAATATTAAAAGCCTTATAATTACTATTTTCTCTTCCTTTTTTAAACATATATACAGTATATATATGTTATAGTAAAGTTGTAAAACTAAGAATTTTATAAAAAATTTAACAGTTTTAGCAGTTGTTGCTGTGAACATTTTAATCTTTAAAGATATTGGCTGATTTCTGACCGACGAAACGTCAGTTTAAATAAAAATAACTGGCTAATTTTTGGTTTGGTGTTATCGCCTTGAAAACATTTGAAGTTTTTAGCAATATTAATGCCTGGTGAGCAAAACCATTACATTTTTAATCCCAGAAAATGTTAGGGCTTTTCCAAAATCACTAAAAATCGTTACTTATTAGTTTACTTACTAAAAAACAAGATTATCGATTTGAATTGTAGATTGTTAATGAATATAATCGCAGATCAAAAACAAAAGTCAATGATGCTTTCAACCTTATACCATATAAACCAGTTCTTTGCAAATTTTTTAGAAAAAGATCACAAATTAATTTTTACCAAACCAAGTGCCGGAAAAACAAACAAAAAATCTTAAGTTTAAATTATTTAAAAAAAGAGAAGAAATCACGCTTGTTCTATGTTGCTAATACCAAAAATAGCATCTACTTTTCAGTCCTTTTCGGTTACTGGAAATTTTTATTGACATAGTCGCATTTCTAAATTTGACAACTGACAATCCTAAAATTAGAAAACAATGTTTAACAACGTACACATGGGGTATACATTGTTAAATTTCGGTTCTGATGATAAAATTGTTTAGTGAGCCAGATTTCGTACCAGGCTGTAATTTGCCCAACACTCGTATAGCTCAGAAGAAAATAAAAATAAAAGACAATGTTGTGCACTTTTAAAGCCAAGAGAAACAGTTATCACATTTATTTATTTGATCGGTTGTTTAGTGAAGAGTCGAAACAGATATTTTACAAAGAAAATTTTGAAAAGTATTTTTGCTGCAAATAAGAACCCCATAAAAGGTTTCAATTTAAATTGGAGCCAAAATGATAATGTATTTTTATCTGCCTCTGTGCGGTATAATTTGAGTAACGTATCTTAATAAAGCTATTAATATTTTTGTTAATAAATTTTTTGTTATTTTAGACGATTGTCGCTCTGGGCAAGCAAACTAAATCATATTAATTATAGACTACATAAACTTGACAAATGTTTAAAAAATTTTGCCAATGCGTATTATGAATTAGAGTAACATAACTGTTACTCTAAAGTGTATCAAAAGAGTTTTTAGTATGCAAACCAAGTTAAATAATTTCTCCTGTAGCAAAAAAGGTAGATTATAAAAAAATTCTAAGCCGAAATTGATTTAACAAACATTTATTGTACTAAAAAAAATGAGTTCAAATAATTAAAAAATTTGTAAGTATTAATTCCATCACGGTTATATCTTTGTGGTTTAAATAAAACACAAGATTATCAATCTTCTACAGCTCTAATAAATACTTCATAAGCATTCCTCATAAACTTTAAACTAGTTCCTAAAACTAGATATTATGAAATTATTAATATGAAATAAACCAAAAAAAATTGTAAATTCAAAAGTTAAAGCATGGTGTTAATTACCATAAATGCAAATAAGAGTATCTTTTTATCCTAGTTCACCTCGTTATTTCAAGTGTGCAATTTTATCAAAAAACTTACTTGGACAAACAGAATAATAATACTAACTAAAAAGACCACACGAATTAGCTCTGCAGCTGTTGAAAATATACAAAATTTTGCAAATTGAACTTTATTCCATATTTTCTCTAAAAAAATGAAACAAACAATAAAATAAATAATTATTTAATAACAAAAAAACAAGTATAAATTATCTGTAAAATTTTTGCTATTGTATAATATATGGCAAGGTATTTATTTTTTTGAGCCGAACAACATTCTGACTTATCAAGAATATAATCGGACCGAGTAAATAAAACTGCGGCAGAATTTCACTCCTTCAATCTTCGTTTAAGAACCCCTTTAATTTACGTCATCAAAACCTTCACGTGCTGAGCGCCTCCGATTTATGGTTTGTGAGGTCAGATTATTTCGACAAAAATTCACAAATTTGTAAGTTAATAAAATAAAACATTTAGTTTTATAATTTTTCTTGCTTTAAAAATGCAAAGCTAATTTAAGTTTAGTAGTTTTGGCTTATGTTATGTTAAAAAAAATTATTATGGGTTTTTTAAAAAGAAACTTTTAATATAATTAGGTTGCATTTTTAAAAATCTTTTAGTTATTTTCATTAGCATTTTTCTATCAAAAATTTTACGTACCTATTGCTATGTTAGCGTTTTGCAACTCTTTTTGAGGGGAATTTGTTGTTGTTTCGTCCATTTTTTTTGAGAAGAAATTCTTTGCTGTTTTTTCCATTTTTTTTCAGTTTATAAAGACTATGTGTTACAAATTAGCCACATGCAAAGAATGCTGGGCAAAATGCACAAACTTGTTTTTTAACAATACAAATCAAAAACAAAGTGTGCCAATTTGTTAAAATGAATTTAATATCAAAGTTAATAACTAAAATTACTGAATCGGTTCCAAATTTTTTAAGGTCTTGACGAAAAAAATAAATCAAAAGCCGAATAACATAAATCTCCATAATTATCGTTTAAGATTTGACTTAAAACTAAATACCTAAGTTTATTCTTCATGAAAACAAAACTAAACTAAAACTTAAATAATAACACTACGCAACAAAATTTCACAAAAAGTTAGTTTGGCTAAATTTTTTAAATGTGTCTGTATGATTTTCAAGCGCTGATTCCAAAAATGCTTTGAGTTTTTTTCTATCATCGATCGTTTTCAAGATACGATAATTTCCATTTTTTTGTGATTTTCCGATAACTGTATATGTATGATGCAGTTATGATTGCTGTGTCTGTCTCTATCAGCATTACCTTGTTGTAAATCAACGTTTTATTTAACTGAGGGTGTGAACAGGCATATTGGAGTGTGAAATCTCACTGTCAAAAGTACGTTTATTACCTGTCAGTCCTCAGTTTTTGTTTTATCTCTGCTTGTTAAATTCAGAATAGTCGATTTAAAAGTCATATTTACATTGTTCAGTGTATGCAGAGAGAAGTACCGCGTTGTAGTCAGAACCTAACAGCCAGCCTTGAATGCCAACAGCCTACTCAGTACCCCTATAATAATATTTTGTAGAGTTAAGTCTTGTATTACTCTTAGATTGAATTCGTCTTTAAATAGTGAAAATCAAAATGCTTAGTAGTGAGTGCAAAAATTCACCAACTTACTTTTGTTATGTATTTGAATTTTACTATATCAGCGGTAAACACACCACATACAAAATTCTGAAAGGAACAAAGTATTGGACAGCTTATATACTGTATTTTGGGATGGACATTAATGATCAGGATAAGCCCTGGGCACCCCATGCCATCTGTGGCAGCTGTAGATCTAATCTTAAAAAATGGTTGAGGGGTTTTGGAAAAGTTATGTCATTTGCAGTTTCCAGAGTTTGGAGAGAGCCCTAAAATCATCATGATGAATGCTACTTTTGTATGATAAACATTTCGAAGTATCGCAAGGTCAGCGGAAGAAGAGCTATGATATATACAAGTATACCCTCATCGATTGCACCTGTTCCTCACAATGAAATCTTACCGGTTCCAAACCCGCCATCAAATCTAAGTTTTTTTGTGGATCACTAACACTAACTTGTTCTGAGATAGAATCCAATTTCTTATATTGTATGCTATTTAGCCTACTTGTTATTAATCATTTCAGGTAGAAATGTACTTCAATGAAGACTCATCAACAACAACTGACACTGATACCGAATATGCACCATCAACAAGTTCAGAACCTCATTTTCCAACTAAAAAATAATTGGATGATTCAATATGTGATCTGGGTCTTGCAAAATCTGGAGCAGAGTTATTAACATCCAGACTAAATGAGTGGAATCTGCTTGGTGATAACTGTAAGAGTACTGTCTACAGAAATAGGAATTTGGAGTTTTCTAGGTATTTTGATGTTATTGAAGATCTTTGCTATTGCAAAGATGTGGAAGGCTTGCTTAGCGCTGTTGGAATAGATCATGATCCTACAGTACTCAATAGCGGCTTTTTGTTGACAGTTCTAACAAAAGTGTTAAAGCAGTGTTACTTCACAAAGGCAATATCCGTCAATTCCACTTGCTTATTCATTACAGATGAAGGAAGACTATGAAAATGTCAAGCAACTGCTCATTAAAATCAATTATGCTCAGTTTAATAGTATGTTTGTGTTGACTTTAAAATACTAGGAGTTTTGCTGGGTCTGTAGAGTAAATACACAAAATACTCTTGCTTTTTGTGCTTGTGGAATAGTAGAGCTGACGGTGAGCACTATGAGAAAATGCATTGGTTGACACCGGAAAAACCAACATCAGGAATGTGCAATGTCATCAGGGAGCCTCTTGTAAGCCGGGAAAAGGTTTTACTGCCACCTCTTCATATCAAATTAGGTCTAGTATTACATTTCGTTAAAGCTTTGGATTTTGAAGAAGCTTTTCAAGAAATCCGTTCAATGTTTGCCAGACTATCAGATGCAAAAATAAAAGGAGGAATATTCGTTGGTCCCCGGATAAGCACGATGTTAAAGTCTAAAGGCTTAGAACCAAAAATGAATGAAAAAAAAAAGGAAGCGTGGCAAGCATTTCGAGATGTGATTAATGGATTTTTGGGAAATAAAAGGAACCAAAATTACAAAGAGTTAGAGAAAAAACTAATCAAAAGTTACCAAAACATAGGTTGTCGCATGTCCGTAAAACTGCACTTCATGCTCCTATCTGGACTTTTTTTAAGAAAATCTTGGTGACTTCGTGAGGAGCATGGTGAGAGATTTCACCAGATGTGCCCACGGAAAAATGATATGAGCTCATGGAAAAATTATATAAATGCCGCTGGGACAGTGCAATGATGGAGACTACATTTGGTCTTTGGTAAAGCAAGATAAGAGCTGTCGTTGTTGTCGTCGTCATCGTTTGAAGGGTATCCACTCCAGGTCAGACACAAACAGGACTGGGGACGAGAGTTTATCCTTTTACTACCCCAGACTGCTGCACCGCCTGAATCAGATGCTGGCATCGAGTTTCGTCATCCAAAACCGTCAGACCTCGTGCTCCATGTGGTGCCCGATATATAGGGCACGCTGTTAGTACATGGTCTGCGGTTTGCTCAGAGGCGCCGCACTCGCAATTCGGTGAAGGAGCGCGACCCCATTTGTGCATGGACGAATGGAATCGCCAAACACCAGTCCGCAGGCGGTTGAGCTTAGCCCAAGCTGATCGGGGTACGCCCATCCCAACAGGCCTGGCAACGGTCCCGGGCACAAAAGCTCGAAGCCTGGAAGCATTTTCACATTAATCCGCGTTCCATTTGTGATTTGTCCATTCAAAAGCGCGGACGCCAAGTCTGACAAGTTTGTCAAAAAGATTCCGTGCAGCTGGCACAAACGGACATCTGGATCTTAGTCTCACTCGGCGAGTATCTGAGGACCCACTTAAAAGACCATGCAAGGTATGATCGGGGTTCAGAGATCCACGGTAAGCAAAGGAGAGTGTCGCTCCTATTCGGCGAAGCTCAGCTGGATGGATGCCTGAGAGTACAGGTAGGTGGTCCGTTGGAGTGGGACGCAGGCATCCAGTAACTATGCGCAAGGCGTCGTTCAAGACACTGTCAATGAGGCGAGTGTGAGCACTGCGACACCAGACTGGCGCACAATACTCAGCTGTTGAGTGGACTAGAGATAAGATGACTATGCGTAGTGTTGTAGCACCAGCACCCCATCCCGAGCCCACGAGTCGCCTCAACAGTGTGATGCGCGAGGATAGTTTTTTTGCGCAATGTTACTAAATGGTGACAAAACGTGAGCGATCTGTCCAGTTTTACCCCAAGGTATGTAGGGGTTGGACAGAACGGTAAAAGTCCATCATTGTTGTAGACCTTTAGCTCATGTTTGGCCTCTCGGTTATTTAAGGGAAACGCTGCTGTCACCGTCTTAATGTGACTGAGCTTCAACCTCCAAGTCTGGAGATACGCTAAAAGTGTAAACATGTCTTGGCTTAATGTCCCCTCCAAGTTCTTCCAGTTTCCAGAAGAGTGCAACAATGCTAAATCATCAGCATAAGCAAACTTTCTGAAAATCATGGAAGGAAGATCATACGTATAGATGTTAAATAGGAGGGGAGCCAAGACCGATCCCTGAGGAACGCCGTTTTTAAGACGGCGTAGCCTGCTTTGTTTGCTGTCACCGGTGTTAAGGGTGAAACTCCGATTTCGGACAAGCTCCATAATCATTCTGACCATGTGTTTATCCGGAAGTAGTCTCAGCAGCTTGCAGGTAAGGCCACAGTGCCAGACAGTGTCATAAGCAGCTGTCAGATTGACAAATACGGCACCGGCCTTCTTTTTAGCCTCAAAAGAATCCTCGATGTTCTGGGTTAGCAGAACAACTTGATCTACGGTTAACTTCCCGCGTCGGAACCCAGCCTGCTCTTTAGAGCTCTTTAGCCTGCTCTTTAGAGCTCTTTAGCCTGCTCTTTAGACCAGCAGTGGATCAATTAATAATTCAACGCGGGTGTAGATAAGCCTCTCGAGGATTTTGTAGGGGACACAGAGCAGAGATATCGATTGATAACTCTTTGGGTCTCCCACGGGCTTTGCTGGTTTGGGGATCGCAACTACAAGCGCTCTTCTCCAGATCTTGGGAATTTTGAGTCGGCGCAAACAGGAAGAGAGGAAGTCACGTAACCATGACTTCAAAGCAGCTCCAGCATGGAGTATAAGCTCTCAGCAGAAGGAATCAGGACCCAGACCTTTACCTGGTTTTTAATGTTGGAGGGCTGCAGCAAATTCTCTCTGTGAAAAATTGTCAGAGATATTTACTGTGTCTGGTGTTGTGGCCCTCCAAAGGTCAGACACTTCTTGATAGACAAGTCGAGATGACTTGCGGTCAACAGCCTCGGATTTCCTGTTTCTAACCAGCTGAAATGCAATAGCATTGGCTGAAACGGGACAGTGATGAGGAGAGTATCGCGACCTACCAGTAAGATTGTTCAAAATACTCCACGCTTTTCGACTAAAGTGTGAGAAGTCAATGCTTCGAACTGCCTAGCACCATCAATCCCTCCGCTTTCTGTCAAGCTTGGCAAGCAGAGCTGTAGCAGCCAAACTGGAATTGTCTCCCTGAGGAGACTGCAGAAAGGTTTTATAGAGGGATTCACACTCTGCATCCCAACACGAATATAGTTATTTCGATACCCGCGTGGGATAGTCTTTTTGGCTGCTTTCTTAATGATGTTACAGAAGTCCTGGTAAGCCGCATCCACATCAAGTCAATCAGGCGGCAACAAAGTCTTTGCGAACTTATTCGTCAAAGCAATGTTGTGACTCCATTTGGCCTTGCGGAAGTTCCATCGCTTAACAGGCATGCTTGGCACTGCCATAGCAAACCTTGGTGGTGTAATAAGCGAAGGTCGATGTTGTGACCTGGGGAACTTTTCAAGGACATGTCTATCCGGTAAGCGATTGTTTGGACCTACGCTAGCGAAAGCTAGATCTGGATTGGTGCCAGTGTTCCAGCGGCCGGAATAAAAACTGACAACGTCCTTGGCATTATATAGGAGGGCAAGACAATTAATACTTGTCCAGCCAGCCAGGCACTTACCGTCCGGACTGTTGTCGTCGTAACCCCAGTCAGCATGACGACAGTTAAAATCGCCAGCTTAAAGATAGGGGCTAGGAAACACTGGGAGATCCAGGGTTCGCAATCGCGTTGGCGGTGGTTTGTAGACGTTGACTGTTTTATAACCATCAACGTCCACACACAGACACTCGATCTCAGATGTCGGTGGAGATTGTTCCAAAAGCGTGTATCTCAGTCGCTCGTGGACAAACGTGGCAAGGCCATGCTTCCTGCTTAAAGAAGACCCAGCTAGTTGGTAGATTGGAAGTACCAATGTTTCTGCATCAGTGCAGTGAGTCTCCTACAGTAGGATGACGAGTGCCTCAGACTGCATAGCGAGGTGAAAAGAATGTTTATCTTGCTTTCAGTGAGGCCTTCGATGTTCAGCTGAAGAATAGTGGGTCTTCGGAACTTGTTGGCAATGTGACCTGAAAAGGGCAGTTTTATCCAGGCATTGCCCCGTCCTAAAAAGGAAGTTTGCCGACTAGCAGACCCACACTGAACATCGGAATGGGTGGATACCCTTCCGTTTTGGTAGGTTCGGGTCCGGTCTGTCATTTAAATAGCAATGAACAGACTTACTCACGGCCCAGGCTGCGAAAAATCACCTACCATTTTGACCAAAGAGTGGTCACAAAAGAAAGGCTTGCTCAACAGTGTATATTTTAGTAACTCTTACTATTTAAAAAAAATGTGTTTATTTGAACTTTCTTTTTTATAAACGTTTTAAAGCTAATTTTTACATTTTAATAAACTAAGCAGAACCCTGATATGCAGATATAATCTACTTCAAGAATCGAACACAATTCGCTAGCTACAGCTACATCGAATCAAACAAAAAGTTTGAATATCTCAAAAAGTAATAATGTTACAAAAAAACTACCTGGATTTTTGAATTCAGCACCCAAAAATACGTAGAGAGGCACTAAAAAAGTAGCCAAACAAAAATTCTGCTACTTAGTGTAATTTGAGTAAAACAGAAAATTGAGCACTAAAGTTGACTATTTTTTATTTTATAAATGGAATAATGCTTCCATTGCACCTGATAAAGTGAGCAGTAGCCCACGAGAGCTTGTGCCCAAATAAAAAATAAAAAATAGTCAACTTTAGTGCACAATTTTTTGTTTTACTCATTTTATTTGAAAAGTTGACACGGCTCCCCCAATTCTATTCCTCGTAGTGTAATTTGTAAAAGCAGAGTTTTGCTGTAACATTCTGCTTTGCAATAAACAAGCAAAAAAAAATTTTTTTTAAATATTGCATTTAATAAAATAGTTTTTTAAATAACAGATGTATGAATTTATTTTTTTACAATGCATGTTTTGCAAAGGTGCAAAGAGTCCTACACAATAGATCCGATAATTAAATTCAATCCAGGAATCACAATGGCTGGCATTAACCTTTCATCACAAAACAATTCCGAACAAAGAGTCACAAATTACATTGAAAAAATTTATTTGTAAATATAAAAAGTTTATTAATGTTTAGTATTACGTGAAAAAAAGCAGTAGGCCTACAGATTAATCAACATAAAGTAAATAGATTAATAGTTTTTGCAAGTGGAGCGTCAAACTTTTTTGACCGCAGGACCATTTCGACTTTGAAAAATATTCGAGGGCTAGCAAACAAAACAGCTCTCCGGATTTTACAATTCAAAACTTTTTTTTAGTCTTTACTTCACGGAAAACTTTTTTTGTGTTTCAAACTCAATTAGAGATTTTTTAAAATTTTACATAGCATAAATCCCATTTTTAGCTAATTTTTCAAAAAAACAAATAAACAAAATGTACTCAATTAATTTTTTGTCAAACAGAGGTATACCTAGCGTCGGCACAAAGCCTTTACTTGGCCAACAGCTTGGACACATTATGCCAAAAGCAATTCGCTTTTTTAAGCCAACTGCTTAAACTAGATTTGAAATAACCATTTAAGAAAGTTACTTATTAATTGTTAATTTACCTTTATAACATGTTCTTGTTTCAAAATTTTAATTATTATAATAAAAATAACTATTAAGAAAAAAACTAAAGTAAAAGTTATTCAGTTTTCTTCATTTGTTATTCAATACTTAGCAATAAACTCAACTAAAGCTAAATAAACCAAATAGGGTTGATTGATCTTATTCTTTCCAATATAAATTTTAACTCTATTCAACAAACTGTATTTCTAACTGTACCAACTAAACCATTATGTTTAATTTGTCATCCCTAAAATCTTTTGATTCACGTTTGGTTCTTAATAACCTCTGCACCAACCAGCTCCGGAATCTATTGCCGCCCATACGTACGTAATATAGTTATTGTATATTGTTAGTTGCCGAGATGAAAACATGAATCATAAAATCATCATCATCCTTGTCAGAAATATTGTTTTTGAAGTCGCTTTGAGGCAAAAAGCTGTAATTGAGGCCAACTCTGCTGTGCATTAAGATTTTCTATTGAATATTTTTTATATTTGTAAAGGAATTATATAACAATGAATCAGAAGTACTTTATTTCAACTAATTAAGCGGAGAAAGGTTATACAAAGTGCCTCATTTAAGGGAGTTAATTAAACCAGTTAAAACTTTATTAACAACAGAATTATCAAAATTCTATACTTTTTTTACAACAACATAACAACAGAATTGCCAACAACAGCAATAACAACAGAACGTAGGCGTACTGTCCAAAGCATTTAAATATGTGAACGTCAGCTGGTGAATCAAGGAGAGAGCTGCCTTTTTTTATTTTAAAATTTAGCATTAAAATAGCATTTGGGTTTTTATACGCTGATTTTTATTTTAAATTTGAATGATTAAATATTTCTTTTAAATAAAAAAAATATAATTTCGTTTAAATTCACTATTTCTTTTATATGAAATAAATATTTTTTGGAACTAGTGGAGCGCAGTGCAAGTTGCAATCATGTAAGTTGTACAACCATAAAACCATGTAAAGCGCGGAGCAAAATCCTGGATATATTTTTGAAGTCATGTAAAGCGCAACGCAACTAGCGCAATGTTATTTGGAATTATGTAAATTGCCATGTATTCTAAAACTATATTATGTTCGGTGTTAAATGGCTTTTAAATCAAAACGCATTGTTATTTTTCAGAACATAAGTGCAAGCCAATTGTTTTTTAAGTACAGTATATTACCGCAACGCACTAAACGCAGCAATCGGCAGCATATCCGAATTAGTAAGAGTGCTGCTTGAAAGGTGACCGCAATCGAAATATTTTCAGCTCAACTCTTATTCTCGCCATTCTGTTATTTTTACGTCACTTTTTCTGCCTGGAAGTGTCGAAAATTATAAATTTCGACTTTATTCTCAATAAAAAACATTAAGCCGGACTGCAATATCTCGGCTTTTCCAAAAGTAGGTTGGGAGTAAGCGTAATTACTTAACTTTAACATCACCAACGTTGTCTTGTAGAAAAACAGGACATTTTTACTTCAAATCAATTATGTTACTTTTAAACTTTAATCAAAAATAAAAGAAAGAAATGCACTTTCGTTAAGTTTAATTTTTGACAAAATTTTATTTTGTTGCACCTGATAAAGTGAGCTGTAGCTCACGATAGCTTGTGCTAATAAAAAGCAAAGTCTTCAAAAGTGCATTTTTAAAAATAGTTTAAATACTTTTGATTGCTTTTAACAGCTGACTCGGTTTTTTCCCGTTTATTTATTAGATTACAGATTATTTCAAAAATAACCACAACGCTGCGATATTACGGGTGTAAAATATAAACACGTATAAACTTAACCATCGACTAACACACATAAAAGCAATGTTGAATGCAACTAGTCATTTAGGCAAAAACATACGTGAAAGTCCCACACTTTTCAGTTTGTCTAAAAAAAATAAATTCTTCAAGTTTTCTGACAATAATTTTGCTTCGAAGACAAGTTTTATCACCGCAGAGTTTGGAAGGTGGCTTTATACTTAGAAAACTTTATCCCAAGCGTCACGGTAGAACATGGAAAAATATTTTAACTCAATGGTGTCTTCGACATGGGGTTTGTGATTGTCCAATCGTCGCAGTGTTTCCCAACCCGAGTGCAGCGAAGATTTTGGGTGAGTCTGCAAGTACATCAACTGCTATTAAAACAAAAATAGCACAGCAAGCAAATAATAATATTTTTATCGCTGCAACTCAGTGAAATTTTTGGTTGATTAAGCAATTTCTTGATAATGAATTGAGCCATGCTAATGTGCCAACTCCCCCTGGGAAGCTGCCTCTGACAATCTAAATCGTTATTGCGTTCCAAACAAATGCTAAATAATCAAATTTCACACAAATTAAAAAAAGGCCTGTTTTTGCTCTTGCTGTCGCTCGAAACTATCCCATGTGGCATTTACACTTGTTTATACTACC
Organism: Diplosoma virens; assembly: GCA_963680785.1. Taxonomy (NCBI): domain Eukaryota; kingdom Metazoa; phylum Chordata; class Ascidiacea; order Aplousobranchia; family Didemnidae; genus Diplosoma; species Diplosoma virens. The sequence continues at coordinate 9,690,863 of OY796882.1, forward strand.
AAAACTTTAGTTTGTTATTACAATCTTAGTGTTTAATGACAAACGACGAGTACTTTATCTTTTTCCCTTTAATCTTTTTCAAGCTATTGATTCTGCAACGTAGGCTTCAGAAGCCCAATAAAATTTGGAGGTTCATAACTCAAACACTACTTAAGCTGTTGTTTCGAAATTTAAACAGAGTAAAATTATATGTTTAACTTTTATTTATGCTAAAATGTTTTAAAAATTATTTAAAAAATGTTTAAAATCAGATTTTTGCAAGCTGAATTCAATTTTTACGTTTCGTCACCCATTAAAATAAACGTGAAAAGAGATTTTAAGGAATTCGCTGTTGTAAACAGGGCTGGGGAACCGTAGCCGGAACCGAGTTCTTGTATTGCGTGGAGCCAAAATTTTATATTGCTGGACCTAGGGAAATTAAAATTTTTCTTGGTTCCAGCTTCTAGCAATATATATTTTTTTTATTCGAAACTTAATTAATTTTTGGATCTAAATTTGCATTAAGGTTATGTAAAGGGTGTGTTTGTGTTTCATTCAGTTGTTTAAATTAAGTAGAAAGGATTTTGAGATGGATGCCCATCGGTAGGGCACCGGTTTTGTCATGTAGACGTTGAGTGTTTGCCTCTCGTGTACAGCCAGTAGCAATAGGCAAATTTGAGTTCTAAATGATTTGCAGCTTCTTGATAATGGTGTTTGATTGATAGGGCTCCATATATCTGCATATTCCGATATGGGCAAGTGATAGCTTTAAATGTAGAGATGATTAGTTCTTTTTGTTTACCCCATTTGCTTTAACTGAGTGTTTGAGAATGTTAAGTATTTATTTTGTTGCAATGACGATGAAATCTATGTGTTTTGAAAATCTTAGTTTTGGTCAAAAGTAACTACAAGAGTTTTTCGATGTTTTGCTTTTGACAGTGTTTGATTCTTTAATTTAACTAATAGATTTATGCTATATTTAACTGGATCTTGTTTAAAAACTGTAGAAAATTGGTAAAAATATGATTAATAAGTTTTTGGGCCTGAAATGGTGATTGGTGTAAAATGATCTCATTGTTAAATCATCGGCTTATTTTGAGATTTGCACCTCTTTGGGGGAAAGATAATCTCAGAGATGTAAATTTTAAATAATGTTGGAAACCGAACTTCACCTTGTTGTATTTCAGATGTTGATTTATTTGAGTTTTCTGAGTGAGTTATTGTATTGAGTGCATGCCTGTTGCCCTTTAAATGTAGTTTGCTGTAAATTTGATGATGATATTTGGAATAATTTTTAATATAAGTTTGTATATCTTTGCTGTATCAAACGATTTGTTTGTGGTCAAAGCTACTGCTACAGTGCGATGTTGCCCTGGACGCATTGTTTAAGCCTTTTGTGATTTGCTGGCAGATGTTGTGTAAAGCAGTGTGTTGAACAGAAATAAAATTGGCTTTATTCACATAAAAATATTACAACTTAAATCTATAAACAAAAGCTACAAGTTAATATCATAAGTGTTAATTTAAACATACAATACAAAACCTGAACTGAGACTAATACCGCAAATAAAATGCAATGAAAAAATTTTCTTAACACAAAGTTATAACCAGTGATGTAGTCGAAACCACAAACGTCGAGACCGAGACCTAGACCGAGACCCGATAATTTTTCCGAGACCAAGACCGAGATCGAGACCGGCGAATTTCGAGACCTAAGGTTCGAGACCGAGACCAGAAATAATCGAGACCGAGACCGAGATCGAGACCAAAAAATTTTACAAAAATATAGTCCGTTCAATTATTTCAAAAAACAAAAATTTCTATTTTCTAAAGAGCAATCTAAGATTACTTTTTAATTAAACAAACATCTCAATTATCTTGAAAAGAGCTTTGCTCAAGTGTGATTGCATCATAAAACAACCCGCTTTAAAAACCCTTTCAACTAGAACAAAAGAATGCCGAAACATACAAGGCACGGCGGTAAACAATTTTGAAAAACTTTAAGAAAAAATCATTAAAAATTTTTTTCAAAACCCAAAAATGCTCGTCATTGTCGTTTGAAGGGTATCCACTCCAGGTCAAACACAAACAAGACTGGGGACGAGAGTTTATCCTTTTACTACCCCAGACTGTTGCACTGCCTGAATCAGATGCTGACAGTGGTGTTATTAAGCCAGCATCAAGTTTTGGATGACGATGATTTTGTGATTGGATTTTGTGATGCCCGATGTATAGGGCACGCTGTTAGTACATGGTCTGCGGTTTGCTCAGAGGCGCCGCACTCGCAATTCGGTGAAGGAGCGAGACCCCATTTGTGCATGGACGAATGGAATCGCCAAACACCAGTCCACAGGCGGTTGAGCTTAACCCAAGCTGCTTGGGGTACGCCCATCCCAACAGGCCTGCTAACGATCCCGGGCACAAAAGCTCGAAGCCTGGAAGCATTTTCACAATACTCCATTTTACATTTGTGATTTGTCCATTTAAAAGCGCGGATGCCAAATCTGGCAAGGTTGTCCAAAAGATTCTGCGCAGCTGGCACAAACGAACATCTGGATCTTAGTCTCACAAACGGGCATCTGGATCTTAATCTCACACGGCACTGAGAACCCACTTAAAAGATCATGCAAGATATGATCGGGGTTCAGAGATCCACGGTAAGCAAAGGAGAGTGTCGCTCCCATTCGGCGAAGCTCAGCTGGATGGATGCCTGAGAGTACAGGTAGGTGGTCCGTTGGAGTGGGACGCAGGCATCCAGTAACTATGCGCAAGGCGTCGTTCAAGACACTGTCAATGAGGCGAGTGTGAGAACTGCGACACCAGACTGGCGCACAATACTCAGCTGTTGAGTGGACTAGAGATAAGATGACTATGCGTAGTGTTGTAGCACCAGCACCCCATCCCGAGCCCACGAGTCGCCTCAACAGTGTGACGCGCGATGATAGTTTTTTTGCGCAATGTTACTAAATGGTGACAAAACGTGAGCGATCTGTCCAGTTTTACCCCAAGGTAAGTAGGGGTTGGACAGAACGGTAAAAGTCCATCATTGTTGTAGACCTTTAGCTCATGTTTGGTCTCTCAGTTATTTAAGGGAAACGCTGCTGTCACCGTCTTAATGTGACTGAGCTTCAACCTCCAAGTCTGGAGATACGCTAAAAGTGTAAACATGTCTTGGCTTAATGTCCCCTCCAAGTTCTTCCAGTTTCCAGAAGAGTGCAACAATGCTAAATCATCAGCATAAGCAAACTTTCTGAAAATCATGGAAGGAAGATCATACGTATAGATGTTAAATAGGAGGGGAGCCAAGACCGATCCCTGAGGAACGCCGTTTTTAAGACGGCGTAGCCTGCTTTGTTTGCTGTCACCGGTGTTAAGGGTGAAACTCCGATTTCGGACAAGCTCCATAATCATTCTGACCATGTGTTTATCCGGAAGTAGTCTCAGCAGCTTGCAGGTAAGGCCACAGTGCCAGACAGAGTCATAAGCAGCTGTCAGATTGACAAATACGGCACCGGTCTTCTTTTTAGCCTCAAAAGAATCCTCGATGTTCTGGGTTAGCAGAACAACTTGATCTACGGTTAACTTCCCGCGTCGGACCCAGCCTGCTGTTTAGGGAGCAGTGGATCGATTAATGGTTCAAGGCGGGCGTAGATAAGCCTCTCGAGGATTTTGTAGGGGACACAGAGCAGAGATATCGGTTGATAACTCTTTGGGTCTCCCACGGGCTTTGCTGGTTTGGGGATCGCAACTACAAGCGCTCTTCTCCAGATCTTGGGAATTTTGAGTCGGCGCAAACAGGAAGAGAGAAAATCACGTAACCAGGAATTCAAAGCAGCTCCAGCAATGCTGAAGGCACACTAATCACGAAAATGTTTGAAACTTGGGTGACCGGTAAATTCCACCCCGGTATACTCCATCATAGTTAAATTCTAACACAGTATATTCTACTACGGAAATTTGTTAGGTTTAGAGGGTTAGGGTTAGAGTTAGGGTTAGGTGTTAAGGTTACAGTTAGAATTAGGGGTTAGGATTAGTAAAGTTAGGGAAATAAAGTGCTTATCAACTACTATACTCTGTCTTGGCGGCTTATAGCGTGATAAAACAACAACAATCTACAAATAAAATGAATAATCAAAATGGTGTGATATCGCAGTGAAATATACAGTGATAAAATTTAAACTACAGCGGTGGAATTTGCCGCGGTGAACTGTGTCGTAATGGAATTTAACGCAATAAAATACACCTAGAACCAAAACTTCATTCAAATATTTGATTAGCTTGTTTATCTGTGTTTGTGCGTTGTATGTTCTGACGATGTATGTTGTAACGCGTATGTTCTGAGGCATCGCATTCGACTACAAACGGTAGTTTTTCATCTATGCTCATTAGGAAAGCCACCGCAAGGTCAATGTGAAGGGTCGGAAAACTATCAGATGCCTCCCTTCTAAGTAAGCGTAAGTGGGCAAAGACGTCCAGGGTTAGGATGGATCTTATGATTCAAAACCCTGTATCCAAGCAAATCAATTTCTGGACGTGAAAATAAATACTTGGATTTATTAAAACTTAAACCTTTGCATTTTGCAGCGTTGAATAAAGAATTCAAATTATCATTATGGTCACAATCATCAGGTCCACATATTGTTAAGATACGCATAAGTGCCAATCAAAATATACTTTTCGATTAAGTTATCCACAATTCTTTGAAAACATGACACACCATTAGTAACGCCTAAAGGTACTGTTCTAGTATCTGCTTCAAACAATGTAAACGGACGATCAGCGGAACAAAGTGGAATTTGATAATACGCCAATTTTAAGTCTAAGGTACAAAACACGGTCGATTTAGCGATTTCACTAATTTGTTTATTAATATTAGGTAGTGGGTAAACGTCTAATAAGGTACGTATATCGATTGACAGTTTGAGAATAGTCGATCACCATTCTGGGCGTCCATCTCTCGCAACGAGCACTTGAGGCGCCAAGGCGAAAAGAAAAGTTCAATAAATAATGATTTGTTCGTTTAGCATTTTTCTCACCTCTTTTTTGATAAAAAAATTTGTCTTTGCGATTGAATTTTCTTGATTTTGTGGTAATAGGTTGGCAAGTAGAAAGCATTTTGTGGAAAATACATGTGGTGTCAACTGTGGAGACGGTTCCTCCACATCGATCGTTGCTACCAACACTCATTTTTTCTTGATGCCAACTAATTGAAGAACAACTTCTTTGTGTTGTTTTAAGAAGTTCTGGCCCAAAATGACGTCGCCGCATAGGAAAGGCACGACACCGAAACTAATGTTAAAATATGTTCTTCCTTGGACTTTGATGTCAGTGATGACTCGGTCCAATACTTTAGTGGTCAGCTTGTTTGTTGCCGTGGATAGTTTAAAGGGTTTCCCATGCAATTTCACTTTTATGAATTTAGCAGTGTCTTCACTCATAAAGTTACCTGAAGCTTCAGTGTCCAATAAGCAATCGACTTCGGTATCATTAATTTCTGTATCATAGTGGTGCAGTTTAAATTTTTGGGCCATTGCTAGCGAAATAGTTGATGTTTTATTATTTTGCCGACAATTGTTGTTAGTCATCACAGAGACATTACGCAAGACACTTGTAGACTTTTTGAAAATGCCTCACTTTACCGCAGAAATTACAGACTTTATTCTTTGCAGGGCAATAGACTCCGCCGCACGATGATAGGGTTCTTCGCAGAAAAAACATTTGCGTTGGCTTTTATTTTCAAAGGAGTTAGATTTGCAGATTTTAGTCAGATTATTAGTCGTTGAAGGTTTTGCCGGCTCAGGAACCACAGCGGTCACTTAAACCTAGTTTATTCATCGAATCTGCATTGTTGGCTTTTTCGAAAATTTTGGTTAGAAAAATATCAAGTGTTTTTGCCAGTAGTCGAAAATATTTTTAGCATCAGGTTCTTCAGGTAAAACTTCGAGCTTGCCAGGTTTCAGTAGACGGTCCATCAATTTTTTTATTTCTTTTTTTTATGAATAAATTGTTGACCACAAGTAAAATTGGCTTTATTCACATAAAAATAATACAATTAAAATCTATAAACAAAAGATACAAGTTAATACTACAAATGCAAATTTAAACATACAAAACAAAACCTGAACTAAAACTAACACTGCTCAAATAAAAGGCAACGAAAAAATTTTCTTAGCACAAAGTTATAACCCACTGAAAAGGCATTGAGTAATAAGGCAAAATACAAAAGACGCTGATGAAAAAGTGTTCAGTCGAATAGGTTCGATTCATCACAGAGTGTATGTTGAATGCTTATATTTGAATCCATGTTGATAAGAAATACCTGGAATATTTTCTGTTATCTATGGTAATAGCGTTTTCTCAAGTGTTTCGGGGATAGGTGATAAAAGTGATATGGATCGGTAGTTGGTGCCAATGTTATCTTCCTAGTTTGATTTTAAAATGGAAATGGCTGTGGCACCTTTCCCAAGATGTGTTATTGTGTTTGTATTGAGAGCAATTTTGTTCATATTTGTGAGGTATTTGATGGTAAGTGACCCTGGGTGTTTCAGGTGTCTGATGTTTATGTCATCAGGTCCAGTAGAGTTGTTGTTTTTGCTGTTTGAGATAGCTAATTGTACTTGAGTAGTAATGAATAATATTTCTTCAGTGGGAAGATTTTTGATTTTATGGTCCGTGTATTTGTTGATTTTGTATGTGCTGTAAGTGACGTTTGTTATTTGTTTATTGAAAGCTTTTGCTTGCTTTATTTCAGTGATGGCTGTTTTAGTTTTAAGGCTGATGCTTCTGTTTGGTTGTGTAGGTGATTTTTTGTTTGATAGTTTTGCTATAGTTTCCAAAGGGAGTCGCATTGTCTTTGTAATTAAAATTTTCAAGCAGTTGTTTTCGGGTGTTATTTTGTGTTTATGCATTTGTTTGTTTATGTAATTGTTAAAGTAATGATTTGAGGGTCTGATCTGTGTGGCTTAGTAATGTGATTACGTTGCTAAATGAGCTTGTGGATATGCGTGGGCAAATGAGTGCAATTTGAACTGTTTTGATTTTCTTTAAGGGTGAAAAGTCTGTCGACATCAAGTATTTTCGATATATAGTTATTCAACCGGTTTTTCTCCGTGGTCTTTGGTTGGCGAGTACAATAATGGCAAGTGAGCATTGACATCTGCAGTGATAATTGTGTCGGGAAGATTTGTTGTGCATGTGAATGTGCTGGATATAATCGAGTCTTTTTTTGTTTAAGATTTATAATTGATCTTAGGAGTGTAGCCTAGATAGTACATAGGATAAAACTCTACCCATTGGACCCTGGGGTAATATTAAGTCCCTGGATAAATTATTATTGATCTTTAAGTTGAAGAAAAGTGCAAGTTAGTAAATTTTTGATAATCGATAGATCATCTAGCTGTCACTTAAGATGTGATACGACTCGAGTTTAGCGGGTGCGGCGAGATGTGGATGTTACTAAGATTTTTCTTTAAGACGGAATGGTACTGTATTTCGTCATATCTTTTGGAAACATAGGCACCCGGCTTCCCTGTTACAGGAAGGACACCAATCAAAGGTGCAAGAGTATGACCAATCGTTCTGTGTTCGATAACATCGCAATAGACATAGATGGCGTTCACGGTGTCTACGTTGGCAACGCTTGCCGAAGTGTACTCTCCGATTTCCCGATACCAAACCTTTCGAAAACCCAAAATAAAAGCCAACTCATTCGAAAGCGTCACCATCACATCTGGTTGCGCGGTACCATTACGGTTGGTCGTAGGTGCTCCTTTTTGTGTGGGATGGACATGGTGGTTAGTTGTGTTTGAGGATTGTAAGTGAGATCAAAGAGAATGTTGATTGGTTGCGTCAACACTCCTTCACTGACCAACGCTTTGTTTCTATCTTGAAACTCTCGTCTCATTTCTTGAAGTATCTGACGCACGATATATTGAGGTTGTTGATAATAACCTGCTGGAAGCACTGCTACAAATTCCAAAGCACCGCGTTGGTAGAAAATGTAACATTGGTTGTTGTTAATGTTGTACCAAGTGTTGGGGTACAGAATCTCGGACAAACCCAACTCCCACGATCCAGACAAATTGATTTCTTTCGGCAAGTGAACCATGTAATCCGAAAGTCTGTTTTCAGGATAAATGTCCATGGAGGAGTTACTGCGGAGGGTGAGGAACATGTTTGGTAAGAATAGGCGACGGGAGCAAATAACCTACAGAGCTACTAAGCAGACTAATCCAGAGTTCTTTATTGTTGTTGCTCTGTGTTAAATTGTACAAGCTGATCGAAACCACAATATAAATCACCAAAACTTGAGCACCAAACAAAACAATGTCAAAGATTTTCAAAGGAGGCATACCATGTCTTTTTCTGACACCCAAGAATTGAAAGAAGCAGGATATCCAAACCACTTTACTAAAAATTCAACACCTTTCTTGCGCTTGCGTTGTTGGAGAATACGCTCGATTCAAAACACGTCATCCTTTTTATAGATTTTCTGCAACTCTTCTTCGTAAAAAGTTCCTTCCAACCACTCGCCTTGTAAGTCTTTTATTTTGTAACAAGGAGGATTGTCTCGAAACACTTGAGCAACTTGAAACAACTCGTCCGTCCAAGCGGGTAAGTAACCTTTGCGGAACCGCATTCGAGTCATGGACAGTCTGACTTGGTCACGTACTTTCAATTTTGGTTTTCTTAACTCGGGGTCGGCATAGAGCGTGAGCCAAACCGTTTCTTGGTTTTCAGAGTTGACTGAATTTGGAGCACGTCAAATGGATCAGTGGTAGGTGTTGTTGTAAGATTCAACCAGAGCAGGCAGCACTTCCACGTATCTTCGGCTGTTAGTGTAATTAAAGTAACGCCACAGTTTCTCTTTCAAAGTGCATATAAATCGTTCAGTAATGGATGCTTTGGTGTCAAAATTTTGAGTGTGAAAGTTTCCATGTGATGTTGTTTTAACCAGGTTTGAAAGAGTCGATTCAAAAACTCACGTCCCATATCCGTCTACAATTTTTGAAACTTGCCAATTTCAGGCATCAACTGCTCAAAAGCCTGGATCATGTCCGAGCTTGATTTGTTTTTCAAGTAAGCAGTAAAGACTTTTTTCGAGAACACGTCAATGACCACCAAAATGTATTTATAGCGGTCGTTGTACGACTTGAGCAAAGAAAAATCAATGAGATCGGCTTGCATTTGAAAGTTGGCGCCAGGTACAATCGTTTCTCTGCGCTTGAAATTTTTTCGTACGGGTTTGTGAAGCGTATAAGTGTCTTGCGATTGCAACCATTGTTGGGTTGCTTTTGGAAAACGATGTGCTCCAGAGAAAGAAGCTTCTTTTTTAGGATCGTAATAATCTAAACGCTCTCCCATAGCATCGATTCAAACTCGCGTGCACCGGGTAAAGTTGGGTCTCGTTTCTTTAGAGTGGATTCAAACAAATTGTTGATATGAGATCCAGGTACCACTCGATCGTCTGAAAGCATTTGGCCGTCTTCATTCCAATTTAAATTTTTTTTGCTAGTGGCGTCTTTGAACAGTTTTTTGGCTTTGGTTCGTTTTTTAAAACGCTTTAACACTGCACTTTCAGACAAGGGTTTTTTCACTGTTTTTGGTTGAAACTTTTTCAGAAATAACTTTGATTTTTGCAACGCCTCGTTATATAGAGTTACTTTCTTGCTGTCGGGTGGGTTGGAAGTTAAGATTTCTTGCATTTTAGCATCCAGTTCAGAAAGTACTTTTTTATCCGTGACTTCGTGTTTATTTTTGAGTTTTTCGTACACTTCAGGTTCCAACGCGATTAATTTTCTCATTTTATAAGACTCCCTACAACACCACTAATGACTGGAGTGAGTGCAGACAACAAGATGGGTAAAAATCCACCTTTTTGTGTAATTCTTCGTTTGGTTTTTAATGCTACCTTACGGTCAGCCAACTTTTGAAGTTTGGTCTTGTGCGGTTTTAATTTCTGCTTGTGGTGATGCGATATGTTGACGTTTCCTTGCAGCACGTTGTGAGCGCAGTCACAAAGACAACGTATTGACTCGGATGACGCTTTGTCTAGAATATGCTTTTGCAAAGGTGCAGGGGCTTTTTGTAGTGGGTCCGTTTTTTCGCAAGCGGTTCATTGATAAAGATAATGCGTGTCTTCTGGAAAAATCCCTGAACGCAGACATTGGTTATCGTGTGTTTCGCAGCGTAAGTCAATCACCAAATAACCTCTTTGCAAAGATACAGCATCTTTATATGCCTCGAGTGCGTTTTTATACGTTTTGGGGTAGATCTGACGTAAGAAATGTGCAATTTGATTCACATCCCTACAACTTTTAAAGAGCACCATAATTTGTGCATTGAGACTTATTTCACGCAAGCCTTTATGAAACAAATTTTGCACAGTCATGAGAACACTGAAATGAAAGTGATGGGAGTAGACGCGATAAATCTTGGATAAGAATTCAGAATTGGCAAACATCAAATTGTTTAGTACTAAAAACGCATCTCGACTTTCTTTTAGGTCTTCAAGATTTGGCACGCCTTATTTAAAGTTTACTTTATCCGTGTAATGATCAAACATTGCTTGCCATACCTCGTAGTGATAAACAACTTGTTTGATTTGAGGGCAAAGTTGTTTTAGACTGTCTATAAAAGTAGGACCCAATAAGACTTTCCAACTCCGGAAGGTCCGCTTACAACAAAACTAGTTGGATTTTGAAATCGCAAAGACATTACACTAGCTCTTTATGGAACAAAATGAAAGCAAACGTCATCACATTCCACTTTTGTAATGAAAACACAAATTGTACGAAAAAACACATGATTGGGGAAAAATACATTGACAGAAAAAAATAAAAACTTGTTGGTTGAAAAATTCACGGAAAAAGAAAATGTAATTTTTGGAAACCCCACGGTGCGTGAGAAACTTGGTAAAAATAAAAAAATTTATAAATCTAGTGGCACCGTGTGAACCTCATCGCTCAACACCTTTCTCTTGGGGTAAAAATTACTCAAACCCCTTTTCTTTCGAATGTAACTAAAAATTTGGTGTTTTTTCGAACGAAACCCGCGATTTTCCACTAGGAGTGGTTTACCGGTCTCCAAAACACGCGCATACTGATCAAATGTTAATGGCTTTTGAGCAATGGACACTTGTTTGTTTGTTTCCCCTTCGCAAAAATACGATTTTAAAGCCAAACAAATTTGGTTGTCCCCTTCGTACTCCAACTTCATCTTACTCAAAGTTCTTTTATCAAATAACTCGAATGAAGTGCAACAAGGTTGTGCGTCCCACTCCTCACCTTCAAGTTTTCTCTGGATGAAGGTTTCTTCGTGGTTGGGACATACCACCGAAGTCAACCATTTTAATTTATCGCGAAAGTAACTCGCTTTCAAATGGGGAGGGACACAGTCATCCAAATTTTCTTTACTAATGCTAAAATAAATAGAGTCGGTATCGGTTTCTAACAACTCAAAATGACAATCTGGAATGTATTTTTTTAAAAACAAATAAAAGAATTTCAACATGTGAAGTTTTGAATTTAAATAACATTGAGTGCAATTTGAATAGGGAGATCGTTTACAATTTTGTTTTTTAAACTTTTTACTTCGTAGATATCTTTTTTAATTTCATCCAAATGAATAAAACGAGGATCGTTGATGGTTTTGTTGACTGTGTCCCCCGAATGGTACGTGATGTTCCTGTGTTTCTCTTTATTTAACAAACTAGCAAAATAAAGCGAATTTCCAGTTAATTTGTTTGTTAATGCAATTACTGTTTTGGATTTATCAGTATCAGCCAAACGTCTTGAATTTACAATTTCTTGTGCCAGAGGAGCAAAACATTTTTGCGGAAAAAATTCTACAAATTCATAAATTTTGGTGATTTTTAAACCCATTTCTAGGTAGAATTTGGCCATTTCCGAATTAATTAAAAATTTCTCTCCAAAATAACTACAAATTAAATATTTCTGTTCTTTCTTTAAAAGGTCATGCTCCTCTGCCACGTTTTTCATATACGAACCAATATCATCCATAGAAATGAAATTATTTTTCATAATCAAAGGAAAATCTTTAAATTTTTCTTTTAACTCGTCGGGAGTGTGGATGTCGACGATAAGAAAACAATACAAACTCTCGTTTCGAACGCCTTCTAAAATTTTTTCAAAAGTCAATTTCCTTTTTGGTGTTACAAATTTTAAAGTTTTTAAGAACCAAGAGACTTCTGGCTATTTTCTTATCTTCAACCATTCACACTCCCTCATCTCCACTACACGAAATCCTTCTTCTTCCAACCTTTTTTTATTGTTTTTTGTCTTTTCCCGAATATCTCCATGGGGAATGTTTCTAAGAGGATGCATCACTTCCAAACTACCGTCAGAGTTTCGGTTGGTATTGCATTTATTGCAAGAATGAAAAAAACAACCAAGATATTGGTACACCGTGTTTTGTTGCTCAGAATAACCGTCCACGGGCAAACTATACTTACTCACTCTTCTCTCCCCCATATTAAACCTAGTTTGCAAAAACGTGTTTTCTTTGTATGCAACATAGCTTAACCACTGATACGATTGAAAACCGAATTTGGAGCAAGGATCAGGCCGAAAATCTTCTTCTTCTTTGTAGCGACAAAAATAACCGGTGGGGTTATTCTGAGCAATAGCATGCAAATACAAAGAATTGGCGTCCAAGCCGAGCACTTTTTGTACGGTTTCGGGATTTTCAATTTCGTGGGAGCGAATTTTGGTTTCTCCCGAAATCGCAAGTCTACAAAAAATCAAACTTAAACCACCCGTCAATTGGGAGCGAAGTGATTTATACAAATCCCCATGCCGCTTAGGGAAGAGACAAAAGAACGCATTTTTTTGAATTTTCTTCATCATTTGCAGTTTGGCCACTCCACTAACAGAAAAAGACGTTTTAAAAATATCCAAACCTTGTTCAAGATAAGGTTGGAGCAGGTTTTCAACTTCTTGTACAAAAGGCACACAATCGAGTAAGTTGTAATAGATTAACATTTCGCGTAAGGAGCTCCAACCTTTTTCCATCCAAGTTTTCACCACAAGATCGTATTCCTCTTGGGTGATATTGGATTTCGAAAGTGAAGAATAAAAATCACCGTGTTTGGGCAATCTGCTTTCCAATTTTTCAAGATTGGTAACGAACTCATAAGGAAAGTAAAACTTTCTGAGTTCTGCTCCATAAGTTACCAAAAATTTGCGGTAACTAAAACCGGGAGTCAAAAAGTTTTTGATGTCCAAAAATCGTAATTTGGATGTTTTCAAACAAAGATAACTATTTGTTCTTTTAATTACAAATTGGATGTCTTTTAAAAGAATTTGAATTAATGTGGGTTCGATAAGATTTAAATCATAGGAAGCCGAATTGAAACCGAGTACAACCAATTCCTTACAATACAAATGAAATTCATTTAAAATTTTTTCTTTCCTCACGTTTTCGCTACTCTCCAATTGCTCGAACACGTAATCAAATTTTTCCACAAGCAGTTGATAACAAACATCGGAGAGGGTTTCCAGATAGTTAATTAATTTTTAAACCAAACGCTTGTCACTTTCTTCTGTCACGAAGCAAACACCTGACTCATAATCAGGGACGTTGCTCGCTACTGCAACACTCAAAGGAAGGTGACAAGCGTCTAGTGTTAACATCGAATTATTAAAAATTTCACTTTTTGAAAAATAGGCTTCAAAATCGTAGCAAGCAAAAAAAGGGAAATGGCGGTCACAGTGGGGAACAACAATCCCTGTCTCGTCCAATTTTTCAAAGATAGTGGCAGGATTTTTATGAATGCCCCCAGGAAAAACCTCACGCACCGTGGTGGTACAACTTTTGGTATGACGATAATAGTCGCAGTTTCGATACCACAACTTATCACAGTGGACACATTGGTAGACACCACAATAGCGCTCAAAATCTACAATCACACTTAGATGATTTCCAAAAACGTTCAACCGCATGGTCTCCTGGTAGAACTCGCGGCTACGTTGGACCAGTTTGGCAACCTTACCGTCAAGTTCATACGCAATGAAGTTGAGTTCAAAAAAATCCTTTAAATGGATAAAGTCGGAAAGTTGAACGCCTGCAAAATCTCCAGGCGAAGCGTCAAAATGTACACAATATTTATAAAACAAATTTTTGGCAGCCTTCTCACATTTGTGAGGGTTGGCACCTTGGTGCACTGCCAAACATCGAAAAAAACACAAATTATCCTCAGCACTGACATTTCGCAAGCCATGGTTGTTTTTGATATAATCCGATAAATCAACTGGGGCACCAAGAGGGGCATCTTTTATATGATTTATATAAAAGGTAATGTTGGGAATATTTACAATTTTCCACTTGGTGTCCGGGTGGTTAATTTAATCAAAAAAGGATTCTTCGGCCAACGTATTTAAAAACTCTATTAATTCATGGCGATTACTAATCAAGCGAGCAGTAGACATCATCACACTGTTGTTAAAGGATGCATGGTAATACCGTAAATCATTATTATTAACATTTTTTAAAATATAACCAAAACTGTAATTTATTTTAAAACGGTGGAATTGAAATTTTAAAATTTGATTAACAATTTTTTGAATTAATAGTTTTAGATCTTCATTATAATAAAAATTAAAGATGGATTGCACTTTCCCTTGTTTGTAGAAAGTCTGGATGCTGGAAAAATGCTTTCTCATGAGGGTGTTGATCTCCTCATCTGGGAGAACTCCCGCTTCTAAGAAAAATCAAAATCAATTTCAAATCAAACTCTTTTACACAAAAACGTACCATTGTTAGTTGCCACAGGGTTGCTTTTCTTTCTTGGGGGTTCCTCTAAGATTTCTACAAAAAATAAAATTTATAGTATCTCAAAATCAAACTGTGAAAATAGACTTACTGCTTCCATTTTCGACTGAATTTTCAGCCGGAATTTTGGATGAATTTTCCGGCGAGGTATCAGTTTGTGACCGATCTAACAAAAACCAATATTAGCTTTAAAACAAAAATTTTTTATCAAAACGTACCGTTTAAGTTTAGCTCTCCAACTTCAAATAAACTTTTAGTAGAATTTTTGGGTTCTACTACAAAAAAAAAATTATTTCGAAGTTAACTCACTTTTCATAAAAACTTACCATTGGCACTCTTAGAATCAATTTTTGTCTTTTTGGTCGGGGGTGCTTCTCCATTATCTATGAAAAACAATTGTGTTCATTCCAAATTAAACCGTTGAAATAAATAAACTTACTATTTACAACCTCGACCAGATTTTCAACCGGAATTTTGAATAAATTTTCCAGCGAGGTATCAGTATGTAACTGATCTAACAAAAACAAGTATTATTTTCTATTTCATTGAATACAAACTAAAAACTTACAACCAACAGCCTCAGAAGCGACTTCACGACACCTTCCCATTAGGGTTGTCTCTCTAACAACTACAATAAAAATTTAAATTACTTTAAAACTCAAATCGAAATAAAGCAAAAAACTTACCACACACTTTCTGGTGCCTGTTTAAATTATCAGCTCTGTTGAAAGTCTTTTTACAATATTTACACCGAACCCCGTTTTTCTTTCGTAAACGTTCTTTTTGTGACGATTTAAATTGTCGACACGTTTGAACAATTTCTGGCAAACGTTGCATTGAAATAACGCCATCTTCACTAAAATTATCGAAAAATCAATCTGCTCGATACAACTGTTTAACGCTAGAATAACTGAGTGCCCAGACCCACCTGCTTATATAACCGCAGAAAGCTGTTGCGTATGACCTTTCTTATCAGGAAATATTTTGTTACTGCATGACAAATATCACGAAACAAATTGATAGGTATGCTTCGCTTGCACTTACAATCAGGAAACGTTTTGGCAGGTTTTGGTTATGATGTGACGAAAATCAGGAGAGGTTTGACAGCTATGCTTCATTTACACTTATAAACAGGAAAAGTTTCGGTTGGATTTGGTTACGGTGTTACGAAATCAGGAAAAGGTTTGACAGCTATGCTTCATTTATACTTACAAACAGGAAAAGTTTCGGTTGGATTTGGTTACGGTGCCACGAAATCAGGAAAAGGTTTAACAGCTATGCTTCACGTGTTTTTCAACTCAGGAAAAGTTTTGACAGATTCGTTTTAAGAGTAATGAAATAAGAAACGGTTTGACTTTACCATTTCCAAATTTGTACAAACTTTTGAAGTATCTCATACCGTGTTTTGGTTGGGAACCAAACTCGGGACCACTGTTTTTCTTAAGCTTGGAGATTATACTATCTTGGTTGAGAATCGAACTCAGGATTAATAATTTTCTTAGGATTTAGATTTTTATTATCTTGGGTAGGAATCCAACTCAAGACCACTGTTTTTCTTAGCATTAAGATTTCTATTATCTTGGTTGAGCATCCAACTCAGGATCATTGTTTTTCTTAGCATTAAGATTTCTATTATCTTGGTTGAGAATCCAACTCAGGACCACTGTTTTTTTTAAGCTTGGAGATTATACTATCTTGGTTGAGAATCGAACTCAGGATTACTAATTTTCTTTGGATTTAGATTTTTATTATCTGGGGTAGGAATCCAACTCAGGACCACTGTTTTTCTTAGCATTAGGATTTCTATTATCTTAATTGAGAATCCAACTCAGGATCACTGTTTTTCTTAGCATTAAGATTTCTATTATCTTGATTGAAAATCCAATTCAGGATCACTGTTTTTCTTAGCATTAAGATTTCTATTATCTTGGTTGAGAATCCAATTCAGGACCACTGTTTTTCTTAAGCTTAGAGATTATACTGTCTTCAGTGGGAATCAAACTACATACCACTGACTTTTTTACGATTTAGATTTATATTATCTTGGTTGAGAATCCAACTCGGGACCACTGTTTTTCTTTGACTTAGGATTTCTATTATCTTGGTTGAAAATCCAATTCAGGACCACTGTTTTTCTTAAGATTTAGATTTCTATTATCTTGGTTGGGGATCCAAGTCAGGACCACTGTTTTTCTTAGGATTTAGATTTCTATTATCTTGGGTACGAACCCAACTCAGGACCATTGTCTTTCTTAGGTTTGGGGGTTTATACTGTCTTGGTTAGGAATCCAACTCAGAACCATTGTCTTTCTTAGGTTTGGGGGTTTATACTGTCTTGGTTAGGAATCAAACTCATAATTACTACCTTTCTCAGCCCACCTGCTCCCCTCCTCCCCTCCGCACTCCACTGCTTTCTGGTACCCCCAGTGGACAAAATACCTCCTCACCTCCTCCCCTCCTCAACTCCGCCGCTCTCTGGTACCTCCAATGGACAAAATACCTCCTCACCTCCTCCCCTCCTCAACTCCTCACCTCCTCAACTCCGCTGTTCTCTGGTACCCCCAGTGGACAAAATACCTCCTCACCTTCTTCCTCCTCAACTCCGCCGCTCTCTGGTACCCCCAGTGGACAAAATACCTCCTCACCTCCTCAACTTCGCCACTCTCTGGCGCCCCAAGTGGCCCCACCCTGCTCTCGGGCAGTCCAAGTGGTGTTCTCTGGCGCCCCAGGTGGCGCTTTCTAACGCCACCTAGTGGCCCTCTCCTGCGCCTCTCGTGGCAACCTCCTCTGCTCTCTAGCGCCACTAGCGGAAACGGTCACCAAATGACGCATTTATTACTACTGGGACCAATTTGAACACAGATACTGTGCGCTGTCTCCAGTAACGTATAAAAAGCAAAGTAAATACGTTAGTTGATTGCTGCGTCGAGTGACGTCCGATAAACTGATCTATATAAAGTTTATAATAAAGGCGCCTGCTTCAAGCAACATTTCTAGTATTTACATTGAATTGCGATTGCATTAATATTGAATACGTTATTTCAAAATCTTTTTAAACTATTAAGTTATAGTTGTTAATGACTTTAGTGTTAGTGAAGAAAGCAACTTTGAGAAAATGCAGAGTGGTTTGGTATAAGATTACTGTCTGTATTAAAAGAGAGAATCATTGTAGATTAATTAGGAGGTAAAAAGAGGACCAAACATTTTTTGAGATTCTAGGTCCAACTTAGAAATTTAACATATGGTCAGGGTCCAGGGTTGCACCGTTAGCCAAAGAGAGTGTCCCTCCTAGCCGGCAAAGCCCAGCTTGCTGGATGCTTAAAAGTATTGGTAGGTTTTCAATTGTAGTGAGACACAAGCATCCAGTAACAATGTGCAAAACGTCATTCAGGACAGTGGCTATGAAGCAAGTGTAAGTGCTAGAACACCAGACTGGTGCGCAATATTTAGCTGACAGCTGTGCACAGTTTTTTGGTACCAGCACCCTATTTTGAGCCTGCAAGTTGCCTTAGCAGTGTGACGCACTAAAATAGTTTTTTGCTCAATGCTACGAGATGGTGACGGAATGTAAGAATCTGTCAAGAAAATAAGTGGTGTTGAAGAAAATCGTAAAAATTTAATACTGTTGTAAACATTTAGCTCACGTTTGGCTTCTTCGTTATTTATATAAAAGGCTGCCGTCACCGTCTTCGTGTGACTAAGCTCCTCAAAGGCCTCCCAGTTTTCAGAGGAGTCAAACAATACTAGATTGTCTGCATAGGTAAATTTTAAGAAAATTTTTGAGGGTAGATGTAGATGCAAGTATAAAGAAATTGAAAAGGAGAGGAGCCCAGACCAATCCCTGAGGAAAGCCGTTTTTCAGACGGTGAATGCTTGCTGACACAGGTAGTAAGGATGAAACTTTTCCAAAAACGAAATTCCGGGCAAATCTATGATCATTCTAACTATGTGTCTATCTGGCAAAAGTCACAAGCGATAGGCCAAGATGCCATACAGAGTCATATGCCGCCGTCAGATCAACAAATTTACAAACAAAAATTCTCGATGTTTTCCAAGAATAAAAAGACTGGATTCACGGTTGACTTTTCGCATTGAAACTGAGCCTGCACTCTAGAAAGCAATGGATCTATAATTGGTTTGATGCGGGCGTAAATAAACCTCTCGAAGATCTTCTAGGAAACACAGAGCAAAAATATTGGTTGATAACTTTTTGGGTTTCCTTCTAGCTTCATAAGCTTTGGAATTGGGATTACAAGCACCCTTCTCGAGATCTTGGAAATTTTGAGTCAGTGCAAGCATAAAGAAAAGAACTTACGTAGTTAGAACTACAAAGCAGCTCCAGCATTGACATTTTTAACATTAATTACGTAATTATTTTTTATAGTTTTACATTTCACTTAGATTTCTAATTAGCTAATTAATTTTAATTATGTCTTTTTACACTTGTCATTTGTTCATGTTATCTGATACTTAAAAAGATAAAATTTCATAATCATATAATTTTGCAGCTCGCTGAATGTACTTACATTTATAATTTGGCCCATTATAAAAAAAAGGTTAGACAATCCCGTCTTTGAAATTTCTTCTTTTAGTTTCATATTGCGCTTAACAAAGTAATGTATTAATTCAGTTTTTATTTCAAAATTTATTTTTTAGCTTAGTTTATTGATGTAGATTTTGATAGGTTTAAGGAAAACTTTTTAAAAAAATTAAAAGAGAATATCAATAACTAGGCATCAACCAAAGCCAATAAGCATTTTTTGCAGGAATTCCACCAACTTTCAAATGAATTGACAAACGGCAGAGTTATAAAATTTCACGATAATTTTCCAAGTAGTTTGAAAGCACAACAACGTTTTCTAACAGTGCGGGCACGTTTTGTTCTGCACCCCAATCTTAATAGCGTTAACTGTCACCTACGTGAACTATACATTTCTATACACGCTACAGGTCTTATCTAGTAATGAGATTCAGGGGTTTTGCACTGGTTCAAGCGAACCAGTTCTTGAAATTTTAGCACGTTTACCAAACCCGCTATTAATTAAACTTATTCTACTTATCATTGTATCTATGTAAAATGAGAAAACCTGTTGTTAGTAAATTCCAGACAAAAAAAGTCTGTTCTTAAAGTTTTGAATTCCAACACTGATCTTATCGTATTCGAACCTACGTTATATTTGAAAAACAAAAAGTAGAAACAAAATTAAAAATTTATGATTACCTTCTATTGCAGGGTTTCCCAAACTTTCGGTTCATGGGTACATTTTGGACAATTATAGAATTGTTCGTGTACCCCCAACATTTTCTCATATTTTTAGCTGCAAAGCTCAATTTGCTCTAACGCACAACTTATTTTCTATAGCTAGGCAACCCATTACATTCCTTCTAAATTTGCTAAATATTTAAAATTGATTATTTTAGTTTAAAACGAAATAGCTGCGTGATTAATACTAATCAAAGCACACAAAGTTATTCATGACAATGTAATCTAAGCTTAAACAAACACTACAATCAAACTAAAAATATATCTGCTAAATAAGCCCAGCAGTCCTAGCTAATGTGATGGATGAACCTGCTTTTTAGCAACAAGCTCATTAATACGCGGTGAAACATTAGCAACAAAACAACGAAGATGTTCAGGTGTTTTGAGCTGTGATCGGTACTTTGATTTGATTCCAAGCATCACTAAAAATATCGATTCACACAACCATGTTGATGAAAACAACAACAATGCTTGAATAGCAGGTTCCGCAATCCTTTTGTACGACTTGCACATCGTAAACCAAAAATCTCCCAAATTTTTCTCAGAGTACACATCGCGTGCAAACCCATCATGTTGAAGTTCAATCAGTTCCTCTTGTATACCTGTCCCAGCCTGCAGTGTCTGAGCGTTCGCGGTAAAAGGATTTCTAAGATGTGCAACTTTGTTTTCACCAAGACTTGGAAAATAGCCGTCAATTTCCTTTTCCAACTTCATGCGATGTTCAGTGACCAATTCCGAGAACCTTGTGGTCTCAATTTGGGGATTTTGACACAGAAATTCTTTTACAGTACTATAAATGGAAAAGGTGCCAGAGCAAATATTTCCCTATTACAACCGAAGTTTGGCCAGAAATGCTTTGACTTTAGCTATGAATTCACACACTGTTAGGTCTTTTCCTTGGAGATTCTTGTTTAGCATATTCTGAGCATTAAAAATATCAACAAGGTAGGCAAGGATCAAAATAAAAAAATCATCCCTCAAGGAAGTGACAAGAGTTTCACATTTGTTGGATTGTTGGAAAAATCTCAGCAATTCTACGAAGCTCATATACACGTTTAGTAACATTTCCTCTGGAGAGCCAAAGCACATTACTGTGAAATAGAAGTACACTGTGATCGGCACCTAAATCTTCACAGAGAATTTTAAACAACCTGCTGTTTAGCGCATTCCCTTTTACATTGTTGACCATCTTAATCACCAGTGATAAAACGTCAATGAATTCAGCAAGAAGGACTTTGCATGACAATGCAAACCGGTGGATCATGCAGTGCAAAAATTTCACATGAGGAGCTACTTTCATGACACGAGCTCTAAAACTAGACTTTTGTCCTAACATAGCTGGGGCACAATCCGTTGTGCAGCCACTTAGATTTTCCCATTTTAAACCATGTTGCTTGAAAAAAGAATTCACCATTTGAAAAATATCATCTCCTTTAGTTGTTGCTTCCAATGCCGCATTCATCAAGAACTCTTCTTTAACGCCTTCTTTTTCTACATATCGAACAAAAATTAGTAGCTGAGCACAGTTTGTTACATCTGTAGACTCGTCAAGTTGAATTGCGAATCCACTTTCCGATCTACAAATATCACTAATCACTTGCTGCAAAATATCCACTGACATTCTCTCAATTCTTCGTTGGACTGTATTATTAGACAGGGAGATAGAGTTAAGTTTTTTCACTGATTCATCTCCAAAGACACAACGTACCATTTACTTTTGCAGCAGGTACGACCAAATTTTCCCCAATGGTATGTGCTTTTTTTTGCTTGGCGATCATGAGAGAAACTTCATAAGATACCTTTAATGAAGCATTGGTTTGTTGGAAAAACGTGCCACCTTTATCCAAGCATTGTTTCTTAAACACTGATTCTCTATGCTTGAAAAAGTCAAGTTCTTTGTCTTTGAATTCCGGATGAGCTCTCTCCAAATGCCGAATGAAAAAGCTTGGTTTCATCGAATCATTTCCCAATGATTTCTGACAAAGTACACATACTGGTATATCCAAACCATTGTTTATCGTA
Organism: Diplosoma virens; assembly: GCA_963680785.1. NCBI lineage: Eukaryota > Metazoa > Chordata > Ascidiacea > Aplousobranchia > Didemnidae > Diplosoma > Diplosoma virens. The sequence continues at coordinate 9,712,917 of OY796882.1, forward strand.
AATGTAAACCCGAACTTTAAGTAAATTTCTGAATATTTTCTTTTTTTTGAGACTCATTGCATAGCTTTTTAGAAAGTCCGAAAATAGACAAAAATTTTAAGTAAAACTATAGAAGTTTTTGAACTCAGCAGCGCGATGAGCTAATTGTTGAGCGAATTTACATTGCACAGTGAAACTAACAGCATATGAAGACCTGAATTAAAGAACTACCTAAATCACAAAATAAAGTTTTTGAAAAAAAGAAAATTGAAGTTTTGAAAAACATTGCGAACTTACTTTAATCTCATGTTAAATCTTTTCAGTCTTATCCTAAGGTAGGCTTAGGCTACACCTGAAACTCATGCAGTCTTCAAGTTTTTTTTCCACTTCGCTCCTTAGGCTTTCTTTTCATTTTTTTACAATTATTATCAGTACAGTAGTCCCCCCTTATTAAGCCCACGGTTAATAAGCTCACCCACTAAACAAACCCAAAACTGTCCGGTTCAGAATTACTACTGTCGCGTATTCAATTCGAATAGTTTAAAGCAGTGGATTGAACAAATCTTTAACCTTGCTACGACAAATAGTAGTGATAGCAGGCTATCTAATTTCTGTTACGCTAACTTAGCAAATTCAACCGCTGTCTAAACTCACAGACAGAGAGATAAAATCTCAATTTTATTGCTAAGCAATGAAGAAAACTCCAACTTCTATTAACCAGCAATTACATAATATCACTAATCACTAATTCACAATTACAACTTTACACTGAATCACAAATCTCGAATTTTGAATTTACATTCTCGAATGAATAACTTCAAAAATTATCGCCTTTTATACAATTCTCATAACATTCTAGAACTTTTTTTCTTGTACGAGTAAAAACGAGAGAGCTAGAAAATTCTAAATTAAACGAGGAACAATGAGAGTTTACTAGAAAAATAACAAGACAAAATAATTAACATTATTAGGTCACAAGCAAATGAATGTATCAATCAAAATTCGGAATATTTCTTATGTTGACTTAGCATTAATATAAAACCATGCGATACAAATGATTCTCAGTGTATTTTGCGTTTCAAAAAGGGCCTTATTCGTGACAACTACATTTATTCCTGTAATAAAAAACTCGCTCTATAAACCCAAAACCTTGCTTAATAACCTATACATTTTGTCTTGCATTTGACGGTTTCACACTTCGTTACGCCGTTATTTGATTTTGTTTTCCAAATGGCGAAGAGACGTGAATGTTGTTTAAAATAAGCGGGGTCGATTGAATTTGCTTTCTAGTCTTTGTAATTACGGTTCTTGTAGCAATCAATCAGCTGTTTTGTCTTGCGTGCCGTCATTGGACAAAATAAGTCATGTGAACTGCGAAAGTGGACTTGCTAGTTACTGTAGTTGTAGTTAAAGTTTTTACTGGGGTGAAAATCAGACTTCCTCAAGAGTTCTTAAACTCAGGTCTTCAACTTATTAACATCAGGTGATAAAAAATATTTTAATGCAGATTACAAGTTATGGAAAGAATATTCTTATACTTAATCTAATGTACCCCTTGAAAAGTCAAAATGTACCCCTGGGGGTACATGTACCCCAGTTTGGGAACCCCTGTTCTATTGCATAGTAATTAAGTAGATCACTCAACATATAACTTATAAATGAGTAATATTTTATTAAAGAAAATAATACAATGACATTATTTTACAAGTGAGAAACTGCAGCAGACTTATTATAAAAACCACAAGACAGTTGAATTGCTAGTTAATTTCCAATTTTCCCTTATAATTCATTTATTTAAAACAAGCGATTTTTGTATATACGAACAAACATCAATAAAAAAATAAAAGCAATAATTTTTATGCATACATAGTCGGATATTTGTTGGCAAAAATATTACTGACAAATAAATTCTAATTAATAACGTTCGGTCTGATTTTCATTTGAACTGCTTTCAAAGAGTAAAATTCATCTTTCCAATTATACCAAATTACACCTGTGTCGTTTATTTGTCCACCTTTAAAATACTTTCCATTCAAGTTGGAGCGATAACAACTATAGTACCACCAAGCTCCGGTATAACGAACTGCGCAATTAAAATTAGGCTGGCTATCGTTTTTACGATCCTTCGTTGTAAATTTTTTATTGTTGTGATAAGATAAAGAATCACCTGAAATACAATAAAATCATAGCATCATAATGGCAACCAAACTCATTTAGACTGTTTGTTCTCGTAAATAATGAAAAAACAAAGGTAGTTTACACTTTGAGTAAACCTAAGATGTACAGTCACCTGTTTCGTTGTTTCGATGTACTGCTAGAATGGTTTACTCTTAGAGCAAACATTTTAAACATCAGATACAGAAACCAACATAAAGTTAATTATTTATCAAAATAATTTTTAAAATATCTTTGGTATTAGCAATTGTTTTTTCGTACTCAACTATACAGTAAAATTAAGCAAAAAAGTCAGCTTCTATTTCGCGTGTGGTCAAGCTATGGACTTAACCCGTAATAATTTATTTTTATTGGTTAGTATATAAAGAGCAATGCATGCACATAAGTTTCAAAACAAACAAAAAAACAAATAAAATAATGGGTTATGAGTCTCTTATTCCTCTGGCACGTTAAAATAATTTAATAAACCTAAGCAGACGAACTCGTCCAGTGGGGCGCATGGAATAAAAAATAATGTTTGTTTTAATTTATGGTAAAGCATTTATGGGTAATATTTAAACAATTTTTGGTTTCTATATGAAAAAAGTTATAAAGAGTTAAAAAATATTTAATGTGCTATTTTAATTAATAAATTTAATAAAATCCTATTTCCAAATAGTATAGTGTATTAAAAATTAAACAAATTTTAATAAAATTATATGCAAAATGGTTTTTAATGCAAAAAAATACTACAATCTACTCAATAAAAATAAGTAAAAAGCTTAATTTTCAAAAAAAGTCATGTAAATTTTTAATGTGTGAATTGCCTGGTTGTAAAGCGAAAGTAAAATATTTTTGTATCATTTACCTATAATCATCGCCAATTTACAACTTGCGCATTGTTACTGAATGCCGGCACCGCACACTATTGGATTACTTACTCATATTTTTAGGCAGGAGGCCAGCTAAGCTTCGCCAACTAATAGCGACAATCGTCTTACCTAACCGTCGCACTTTGAATCCTGACCATATACTGCATAGTTTTTAAGTGGGTCTTTAAATGACCGCCAATTGAGACTAAGATTTAAATGCTTGTTTGTGACAGCTTCACGGAAATACCAAACTACCTTGCAAATAAGTGTCCGAGCTGGCCAGTGGACAAAAAATAAAGGTGGCACTATTGTATCGTAAGTTGTTATCTATCTATTGTAATGAATTTATAGTAGATAGTATTAGGCGTCTTACTTGTGTAGTTATGCAAATGCAATTGTATTTTCATACCAAAATATATATTTTTTACAGTTTGTCCTGATTTTCATCATTTTTAAATTTTCAGCTAGCAGACCTCAAATAACGAATTGGTCCTCTTAAAAAAACTTTTTTATGAAATAGTGTATATATATATCTTTTAAATTTATGTTCCTTATAATACTTTGATAACATTTAAACAAAAAATGGTTAAAAAAATTTTTACTGTTTAAAATTAATCCAGGGTGTAAGGCGTAATAGTGATTGAAATAAAAAAGAAATCAAATGAAATGAAGTTAAAAAAACACTCGCTTTAAGCGTAAAACACTAAATGAATGCCGACGCTTAAATGCAAAATTAACGGCATCCGGGCAGGATAGCGACTGTCAAAACAGCGACTGTCATAATAGCGACTTCAAAATAACGACTGTGTCAAATCAGCGACTGTGAACGATTTCGGCTAAAGTTTTGGATGAATATTTGGACAAGATTAGGCCTGGAGATGCGGCGATGTTATGACAGTTGCTGTTATGACACAGTCGCTATTTTAAAGTCGCTGTTATGACAGTTGCTGTTTTGGCACAGTCGCTGTTTTGACAGTCGCTATTATGAGCTCGAGCCAACATTAACATTTCTGCCTTAATTACTCAGTTAATCTAATGATGAAATTACGTGTTTCTGTTGTATAACAGTAGCGAGTGAATAACAAAATGCTTCACTGTATTATTCTATTTATATTTACTTGCGTTTCCACTGTAGTTTCCAACTGTCAGTTTGTAGTTTGATTCAGAGTCGCCAATTTCAAATATTCTAAAATCAATCAATTTATTAGGACAAAATTATGTAGCTGAATTTTTAAGAAGTTTATACATCAAAAATTATGATGAAGTTTACGTAAAGCAAAAGATTTAAAGTTTACAAGTGTTAGGCTGGTACACTAAATAAAATATTCAGAATTGTGTGGAGTTAATCAGCTATTGCTACACTCTTATAGCAATTTTACTTTTAGCACTAAAATGTAAAACATTAAAAGGATTTTTTTGAAGATAAAAACAAAATTGAACAGTCATACTTGTACACAGCATATGCAGTGTTGTTTTCCCAATTTTCTAAATCTACACGTAGTTGATAGGACTGAGATTTAGTTATGGCATGCAAAAGATTCAACCCTAAAATTGACATCAGCATATTTAATTAAATTGAAAATTTTTTATCGAGCAATTTTAAAAATAAAATAGTCTTGATGTACATCATCTATTTTAAATATTTGATTACTTTTTAAACGTAATAATTATATAAACAAAAATCGGAAAAACATTTTCCGATTATAACACTGTAATAAAATTCTCATTTGAAGAAAAATTTATTAAACTTATGATTTAATATAGTGCTTTGCTAATTTGAAAACTGTGGTTTTTCCTACCCAGCCAAAATTCTCCATTTTTGTTTCCAAATCCGTTTTCATAATCACTCCAGTTGCGATAGAAATTTTCACTTCCGTCTATTCGTCTTTGAAACACCTTATAGTTTGAAATATAGGTTAGAAATAAAATCAACTTAAATTTTCAATTAAATTAAAAAAAGTTGATCGTCACCAGCCATTTATTTCCTTGTTCAGGTTCAACCTCGCAGTAAACTCCAAATAGGTCTCCATAAAGTTCCATGAGAAAAACTCCGCTGTTATCAGCTGATTGACATGAGTTGATGATTAATAAGCCTAAAAATTAAAAATAATTATTTGTTTTAAATTTTTTTCTTAAGTGTTTGGTTTTATTTAATCTATAAGTAAAAAAAAAATGTACTACAGAAATATCAAAACTTGTTAAGTTTTAATGTTCAAGAAAGATTTTGTTTGATGAAAAGTACAGTACAAATCCAAATTGGAAAAATTAGATTAGAATTAAAGATATCAGTATAAATCAGTAACAACTTTTCTAAATATCCATTGATATAAAAATTTTTCTTAAAAAATTTATATTTTTTGCAATTATTTTCATATGTCCAAACAATCTAAAAATATATTATGCACTTACAACAACTAAAATAATAAAGCTATTGAACAAAAATTAATCACTTTAATAAACGCATATCGGCCGGCAAAATATCATAAATTCTTTTAAATATTTTTTTACCTAAATTAACGAATTCACGGTTTTACCATATGTAAGATGGTTTGGAGATGGAAAGTTAATTAAGAATGAATTTCTTTTGTAGCAAATAGCAATATGGTTAAGCTATATTCATTATAAACAAAGCACATATGATTGCTTTTGCCTAATAAGCCTGCATTACAATCCGTTGAGCAATTTTAAAAAATCTATTGCTGAAACTGTAAACTTCATTTTAAGATTGTTCAGACATGTATAAATCTTCATCAAAGAGTCTTTTAAGAAGTAAATAACTCTTTATCAAATCTATAGGACGTATGGTAGCTTGTGTGCAATCGGCTTCCGAAAAATATATATAACCACTCATTTAAACCAATGGTTACTCAGTATTAACGATTTCGCGTATGACAACATCTGCAAAAGATCTTCCAAGTTTTGTTAATATCTTTTGACAAAATTAGTTGATTTAGGCCTAAATATTGGCCTTTTGGAAAAATAATTAATAAGCATTTTAATTAGCAAATGTCTATTTAATCATCCTATAATCATTATAAACAAACTTGCAAATAATAGCTTGTTCGCAATCGGCCGCGGGAATATATTTTTGTTTTATTAAACATTTCTAAATAAAATTTATTATTTCAAGGTTCGTTTATATTTTAAATTGCTTATCCACGTGTATGTAATCGCTAAAAAGTTTTTTCGAAAGCAATCATTTGTCGTACATTGAAAAAAAATACCGTACTTAATGGCTATACGTAAAAAGTAATACGGTAGGGAATTTTTTGCATACCTTAATAATTATTCAAACAGTAATATTTCCGCACCGAAATACAGCAACTGTTAAGTTAAAAAGTTCTTAACAAAAAAAATCAGCTGAATGCCGTCAAATTTATAAGCTTTTGTTTATTAAAACTTCATCAGATGTTATAAATAAAAAAAGAAAAAGATGATTTTCGAAAGTAAAAAAATATATTGTTTTAAACGATAATAAAGTTTTTTGCTGGTACAAAACTTTAAAATGACTCTTAAAACCAAATGTTTCATTCAAAACTCTTCTGTTAAATAAGTAGCTTTAAAAAAGACTGTTTTGAAAAACTGGAATATTTTCATCTAACGCTCTTCAGGAGGCTTCGCTTGAAGGTATTTTAATACTGAATGTAGCATTTGAAAAGTTTTGAGACTGATTCTGTTTGGTTAAATAATTGGATTAGCAACAGTTATCATAATAATTAAAAATATTAGCACAGTTGCTTGATAAAGCAACTGTGCAAATCAAAGATCAATCCAAGAACTATATCGGACTGTGCGAAACCGAATTTAAAGCAAGATTCTACAACTGCAACCATTCCTTCAATTTGGATTCCAAAGGAAATGCAACCGAACTTTCCAAATTCATTTGGTCCTGCAAAGATTCTGGTATAAATCCTGTTATATCTTGAAAAATAGTTTGCCACGCAACACCTTATCAACACGGGGGCAAAGTATGCAACCTCTGTCTGGCAGAAAAATATGCAATCTTAACTGCTAATGATGACGCTCTGTTGAACAAACGAACCGAATTGGTCAATAATTGTCGGCATAAAAATAAGTTTAAATTGATCAACGCCAAACTTAAACCGTGATTTTCTTTCATTTTCTTTCATTTTTTCATTTTTTTCATTTTTCGCCGTGTACAACGTTCTACATTAGACGATACTTGAACGCTTTTTAAAATTTTTGAAATAATATTTGTATTTGTAATTCTTTCGCGCGCTTTTCTTCCTTTTTTGTTTTCTCGCCGATCTTAATCAGTTTAGTTTAGCAGAGCCCGTGATGGGATGTTCCGATCTAATAAGCGTTTACAGTTTTTAAGTTTTTTCAGTTTTTTCAATCGTTTTTTAAATTTTTTCAGTTTTTTCAATTGTTTTCAATTCTTTTTGAAGTTTTATTTTAACTTTTTTTTATTTTATTTTACTTTTTAGATACCCCTGGTGATCCCTTTTACGGGTGAAACAGTCTGTTGGGTTTTAGCTTTGTTTTTATTTCCGAAATTTCGCCATTGTTAATTTTAATTCAAGCTCCAACTTTGTTTACGAGCACTTTAGAATAACTGATTTTTCCAACATTTTCACTTGAATTTTTTATATTTTTGAGTTATTTTTGTATGATGTCACAGGAGTTGTATTATTTGCATAATTAAATACGTATTATTTATTCCAAACGTATTATTTTTTATCACAAACAACTATATATTTTTAATTTTCTAGCAACCACCTGACGATTCGATAAGATAAAACAGACTGTTGTGGTTTTAACTAATAAAGCGTAGCGTTTCAATAAATATAAATATTCTTGCTCTAACCGTGTGTTTTTGAGCATTGTATTGGCAAGGTGAAACATTACTGGATTATATACACGGTATCTACAGTATTTCGAAGTTTAATTGGAACATTTCATTTTAGGTCTGTTTAGGAGGAGTTAATATAGCATTGTTAAGGATGAGATGACTACACTAGTAAAATTTTAAAAATAATGATAGATATGAAAAAGGATCTTTACCATTTGCCTTGAAGTCATTTTATAATTTCTTTAATATATTCAATGAAGAGGCATACAAATGGCATTACCAGCCTCAGAGGTTACCGCACGTAACTGATCAAATTTGTTGATAAGGTCAATTAAAAAAAAAATTTTTTTAAGGTAAAAAAAATACAAAAATTTGAAACGTGACTAATTTGTTGAATTTGGCGATAGATGGTTAAAAAGCTTCGGTTTCGGTTTCGTTTCAGGTTTGGCTATTTTAGTTTTTACGGATTCAGTTCTGGTTCAGGTTCAGCCAATTTTATTTTTCCGGTTTAGTTCCGGTTCAAGTTTTAAGAAAAAATAGCGGTTAATACGAGTTTACAAATCCTGTTTGGGTTCGCTTTGACGACCTGCTTGAAACAAAGTCTTTGTTTTGTGAATAAAATTTGAGCTGCTTTTTAAATTGCCACGAAACAAAAAGTGTTTTTTCTTGGACACAACACAGCTAAAATAATGTAGTTTAAGCAAGATTACATTTGACGCAATAGTTATAACATTCAATCATGTTGCCGAAATTAATACAAAAATTTAGTACAATAAGTTAATATTTATATTTCGTTCTATGCTAAAACTGTGTGATTTATCATGACATAACTTAATTATTTTAATTAATTTTTTAATATTTGTTTCAAGATTAAAATACCGCTACATTACCCATTAACGCCCAGCGTCCTATTTATAGTACAGTAATCTAAGTTTGGATAATACAGGATTAAAATCTTAACTCGTACTTATCAACTATCTGTTGGCTGACAAGACTCTTGAAATTGTCAAAACAATAAAGTTTAGCCATTTTTGTAATTTTGAAATGTGGATTGTATGGATGTGAAAGTAGCAGTTTTTTTGCTTGCTGATCGTCAGTTCCTTTCGGTACTACTTTTAAAATTTGAAGAGGAAAATTTCTTTGCATTTCTTTACTTTACAAATTGCTTTTTTATAAATTTTTTTAGACTACTGACAAATAAGCTTTTAAAAAATCATTACTGTTACAAGTAATATAAAAGCTAACACCACTGTACTATAAATAGGACACTGGGCGGTTATCAGCAATTTTTTCGTAATTTATAAGCTACATTTTTTTCTGTCTAGCTCGATAGCCGGAAAATTAGCTAATGATGATTGTAGACCAGTGGTTTTCAACCTTTTTTGTACCATGGCCCATTTTTTAACCCAAGGTAACATAACAGCCCACTCCAGTCACCAAAATTAAATTGCCGTCCCAAAATCAAAGTGTTCTCTAAAAAAAAAAAAAAAAGGTCTTCACTTAGAATCGCTTTCAAATTTTCCTATTTTTGTCCAAAATCATAATGTTCTTTAAAAAAGTAAAAGGTCTTCAAAATCATAGTGTTCTCTAAAAACAAAAAGTCTTCACAAGGTTGATCAGACAGGTCACCAGAAAAATGCCTAAAAAACGGGACTGATGGCAAACCTAATTATACATGTATTATACACATTGCTTTCATTTTGAATTTTGCTCTGTGGCCCACTACTGGGCCATGGCCCATAGGTTGAAAACCTCTGTTGTAGACGAAACAATGATAAATTATACAGGTGAAAGAACAAACTTTTTGTAGCATTGAGTCAGTCAGAATGAAGGTAATTAAGAGTGAAAGGGGAGAACATGAACTGTGCCATGAAGCTTACATGTAGGCTACAAAAATAACGTTGTTACACCTAATTACAGTTGTATAATTTTCCAGTGTCTAATTTAGGGTTGTCCAATTTGTCTGAATCCGGTTGGCTCAAGCAGTTGACTCATGTGCATCCAACTGCATCCTTATGTAAACACAGAAGTGCAGACAGACAGATTAATGCCTTATGCTTTAGACGTAGTTTTTAAAAATCTAAAATTATCAACCATTTAAGCTTATTACATGTAGCGAAGCTCACAAAAATTGGAGTTTTATTTTTCGTAGATACAGTAAATAAGTAGTAGAAACTTAATTGTGTTACATGATTTACTTCAAAAAGTTCATTCAATATAACTTGCAAGTATTTAAGAATCTTGAAGCAGGTTTTGATTAAAACATTAAAAAATTCGGTAAAGCCGGGAATAACTTTTGAGCTGCTCAGACTCGTGTTGTTGTCCGGCTTGTGTGCTCTAGTCGCGTTGTCTCTTGCGCGGAAGACCACACGTACTCAATTCAATTCGCAGTAAGATAAGCATCACTGACAAGCTCTAATAAGAGCAAAACTCAAGTCTGGTGCTTCTCAAATTTTAAACGGCTTGGTTTTTAAGTAATTATCTAAATCCAGATGTTTACTATAAAATTAATTTTTTCTCGTCGAGCTCTAGTAGGTAAGCGCGACGCCAAACGCTTGTCGGTTAAATCTCGGTTATGAGGTGCGGCCATAGTCTTACAACATAATGGATTCTATGTGTTCTTTGCGCGGTAAAGCCAGTAATAACTTTTAAACTACTTAGAGTTGAGTTGTTGTCCGGCTTGTGTGGTTTAGTGTTATTCTCTCTTACGTGGAAGACCACATGTAGTGAATTAGATTCGCAGTGGAATAAGCATCACTGACGAATTGTAGCAAGAGCGAAACTACAGTCTGGTGCTTCTCATATTTTAAGCGGCTTGGTTTCTAAGTAGTTAAAAATTAACTTTATTAAAACTACTATCTGCGAAATAATTTTTTGCTTATTTTCTGATTTCTGATTTCATACACACTTTCGTTTTTACTTTTTCTTCTTTCTAATTTTCTTCCGTATCGTGCTTTCATTTCTTATGGAGGTGGTGGTGGGCTTATTCAAACCATTCTTAACCCTGCGTCACTCAGGTAAGATGTTTGGTCACCCAAACTCTGATTAATTAAACAAAATTCCCAATTGAAAATTTTTGAATCTTCTTTTTGAATCTATTTTCCCACCAGAGATAGGGTGTTATGTAGCTGAAGTTGAATAGTTATGATGCTACTTTACTAGAAATTAGATGTGGCATTTTTTCTCGGGATTTTTACTCACCCCATGTTAGTAACACTAATATTTTTTGTGAACTAATATTTCTACCCTAACTATAAATTGACGGATTGTATTTCTATTTTCAACTTTTTAACTTTTAAGTATAATAACTATAAGCATAAAAAATTAATAATTTTTTATTTATAATTTTTAATGTTTAAGCCCAAGATGATTAATAAAATAATTTTTTATGTACAATTTTTCATGTTTAAGCCCAAGATGGATTACAAAACAGAATTTAATAGAATTCGAAAACTGTTGGAGGAAGTAAATTGATCAGATAAGAAAAAAAGTAATGAGGATGATTTTTCCTCTAATTGTGGCGGTGAAGAAAATGTGCATGTAACCGACTCTGACAATTGCGTGTCAGATTTTAAAAATTTACAAGGCATCCCCAAAAGAAGTAAAAATTTGGTGCATGGGTTGCAAAAAATAAAACAACATGGTGGAGGAAAAATGCACTTAAGTTCCATGGGCGTACTAAGTCTAATAATATTATCAAATTCAGACAACGACTAATAGAACCATTTCTAAATCCCAATTCTCCAATAGACTTCTGGGAAGTCTTTATAAAACCGGACACAATAAACTTATTAGAAAAGTATACTAATATTGTAATTGTTACAAAGAAAGTTACGGCAATACATGCGGTGTAAAAGACACTGATATGATTGAAATGAAAGCACAGATTGGCCTCCTAATGCTAGCTGGTGAATATCACAACAATAGAATTAACCTTGCTGATGCATGAAGAGAAGATGGCACTGGGATGGAGCACACATGATAGCGCTTTTAGGCTGACTATGGCACTAGATTAATTTTGTTTTTTGCCATGTTTTTTTTGTTTCAAAAACAAAATAACACGGGATGAAAGAAAGAAGGAGGATAAGCTTGCCCCATTTGGGCAAATATTTGAGATCTTTGTACGAAACCGCAAAAATAACTATATCCCATCGGAATATATGCCTATGGATGAAATGTTTGTAGGGTTTAGGGGTAAGTGTCCTTTTAGACAATATATATCCAGTACAAGCCTGCCAAATGTGAAATCAAAATTCATGCACTATTTGATGCTAAAATGTTTTATGTATGAAACATAGAAATTTATGCCGGAACGCAGCCTGAAGGACCATACAAGGCTGACAAGCAATACAAATCATCATAGGCTGTGGTGACAGGACTTGTCTCTGACATCTCTGGGTCTGCTCGAAATATAAAATTTGATAATTGATATTCCAGCATTCCCTTAGTGAAATCACTTTTTTGCCGCCATAACTTAACTGCTGTGGGGACTATAAGAAAGTATAAGCAAGAGATTCCTCAAGAATTTTTGGTCATAAAAAATAAACCTCCAACGGATAGAGTGTTTGGATTTAGAAAAAACCTTACACTAATCTCTTACATGCCAAACATCAAGATCAAAAAGAAAAATGTTATACTGATCAGTAGTATGAACCATAATAAAAAGATAGAGCAAGATAGTTGAGACAACAAGAAACCTAAAATTATCACGTTCTTTAATTCAACCAAAGGATTAGTTGATGTGGTCGACATGATGATGGGAAAGTATAGCGTTTCCAGAAACTGCAGGTGTTGGCCTCCAAATATGTTCTTTGCTTTTCTAAATATTTCCTGTGTAAATCCATATTTTCTTTATGTTCACAAACCACAAAATACATTAACCTGTTAAGTGCGCATGACGTATATATCCGGCACAGCCAGACGCTCTCTCAGGGTGCATGACGGATATATACATCTTGATCGTCCCAGCTTTTTACAGCGCGAATTATTTGGCTTTTCGCACTCGCTATTGTCTCGATGCTGAATAATGTAAACAATTATCTAATGTCTCGATGTGAGAAAACCGAAAAACAAATTTTTGCAATAACAACAATAAAAACATTTTTACAATGAAATCAGTCTCTTGCCAGACAAATGTTATTGTTTAATTTTTAGTTTTTCATCTAAATCTTTTAAACTTTTTTAGGAGTTTGAGTGAAATACATTTTGTCTGGTGTGGTGGTTATAGCTTAGATTTAGCAAGTGGTCTTACAGAAGTGCAGCAAAATTGTTTGATTGTGGACAGCACTTTCAGAATTTTAGATATTATAATTAGATTACACGTGCTGTATACTACAGAAATTGATTTTGATATTTTCTTTCGTTTGCAGCAATTTTTTCTTTCAGGTCTGATTTTTTTTTTGGTATACTCAACAATAAAAGCATTTCAATCATTTCTAAAGTAACTTTCTAAAGTAAAGTAAACATTTCGAAAGTAAAGTCAGAGCAAGATTTTAAATTTTCTGATCTGCATAATTTCAAAGTAAACTTATCCTGCATTTATTTTCCGTTTTTTTTGATATTTTTGTGAAATTATTTACCCTACATATAAATGGAACGACCAAGTAAATATTATCAAGTCTCAGAGGACAAATTTTTATCTCTAATTCTTGATGATGATAATGATTCGCCCTTACTCGAAAGCTCGGAAGATGAAAGCGCCGACGACGGCTATTTATACAATGCCGAGGTGCTAGATAGCGACACCGATCAAGAAAGTAGCGGTTCTGTCAACAATAATGATCTGCAGTGGACTATTCACGGCCAAGTACGGAAAAGATTTATATTTACCGGAAACCCAGGTATACAAGTAGAATTGCGCAATGTAGCCGACCCCTTGGAGTTTTTTGAACTGTGTTTTGACAATGAAATCGTCAGGTTAATAGTAAGCAAAACAAATAGATATGCCGAGCAATTCTTAGAGGAGCGCTCGGCAAATTTAAAAACAAGATCATAGTTCAAAGAGTGGACTGATAAGAACAGCAACAAAATAAGGGTTTTTCTAGCCCTTCTGCTTTGCAAGGTGTCAATCACAAGCCCTTGATACAGCAGTATTTTAGCAAAAGAGCGTCGTTGTATACCCCATTTTTTGGTGATATAATGGATAAAAACCGTTTTATTTTGTTGAACAAATTTTTTCATTTCAATAATAACCAGCGGTTCAATCCCAACAAAAATATTCCCAAAAAACTTTTCAAATTGTGGCCTATCCTGACACACTTGAAGGCAAAATTTTTTAGTATCTACCAGCCAAAAAGGGATATGTCCGTAGATGAATCTCTTTTGTTACGGAAAGGACCGATTAGGATGGAAAAAATATATCCCTACAAAAAGAGCCAAATTTGGAATAAAGTCATTCGAAATCTGTGAGTCTTCTTTTGGCTATATTTGGAGCTTTTTTGTTTATACGGGAAAAAATACAATATATCATCCTGACGTGGCTGCTGATTTACCTATAGGAAGTAAAGTGATTTACACTCTTGTAAATCCACTTTTCGGTAAAGGCTATTGCATAAGTATAAACAATTTTTTCAGCTCACCACAACTTTATGATATGTTGTGTGATAACAACACTGACTCCGTTGGGACTTTGAGTGCTAACCGAAAAGAGTTCCGAAAGAAATTGCATCCAAGAAATTAAAAAAGTTGAAATCGCAGCTATGTACACTCGACGTTTGATGGTACTGAAGTGGAAGGACAAAAAAGATGTGCTTATGCTTAGTATATTTCACGATGATAACACGAAAGAAATTAAAGAACAAAATACCAGAAAAATAAAACCCCTCTTTTGCTGTGATTACAATAAGACAATGGGGGGTGTCGACCTCAATGACTGTTTTTTATTGTCGTATTCCAGCGCCCGAAAACGACTAAAAAAGTACTACCAAAAACAGTTTCGGCACATTTTGGACATGACAGTGCTGAATGCCCACATTTTGTACAAAAAAGTGGCGGAATTATGTTAAGGTTAAATTTTATTCTAAAGCTAGTTGATCGCGTTATTGAAACTTACAGCCAAGAAAAGATTTAAATTCGAAATGGGCGACGGTCTTTTTCAGATACACCGTTGCGTCTTACTGCCCGACATTTTCCAGAAAATATTCCGTCGACACCAAGTAAAAAACGCCCCGCGAGGCGATGCCACGTTTGTGCGGCTAAAGGAATTAGAAAATAAATTATTTATTATTGCTGCAAATGCGATACATCACTTTGTATAGTACCTTGTTTTAAAATTTATCATACAGTTTTAAAATATTGATAATTTAAATTTATTTTATTTTTGCTTTTTCTCTTTTAGTCTATTTATTTGAATTTGTATATCGCTTGCATCATTTCTTTTCGAACTTTGTCTTTCTTTAAATTAAAATTGCTTTGTCGAATTTTTATTTTGCGATTCGTGCGCTTCAACGTAAGTAATTTTCTCAAAAGCGCTGTTATAAAAAATACGCAGAAAGTTCATTCGACGTTGGCGACTTCCCCGCAAAGCTCGAAACAGCGATTATAATCAATCGAGACGAGAAAAAAACCGAGACGCGAAATTAATTACACACTGTAACTCGGATAGCGAAAATTTAATTCCGCACTTAATGGGTTAAAACGCCGTATATTTATCGAAAAAGTTAGTCGAGAGTTATTAGAGTACTATCTTAAGAGAAGGCTCCAAAATCACCACCATGAAAAAAGTCTCAGAGTTGTTGCCCGAAGTTGCTGTTCAAATTGCAAGACTGTTGCCCAAAACTGCAATTACAACAGTCGTAATAAACTCATAGTTATTTCAAAGCTGGGCAAGACAATGCGAATTTTGCGGCAGGTCAAGGGATCGAAAAGTGAAATCAGTATGGAGCACTTGCAGGAAATCACAGTAAGATAAGTGTGACATGCACACATTGTAAACGTTCAACAAAAAGTTAGAAGTCATAAATATCTAAAAATTGCACATACTGGTGCATTGGAACAAATGTAACACAGATATAGTATTCGTAAAAGTTGTTTTTTGTTTTATCATTATTGGAAATAAATACAACTTGAGTCAAATTTTTTTATCATTTTTCTTTGGTTTTTTCATATTTTTTCAATGTATTGCTTTATATTACTAAGTAGTGCCATGAAACTGTTCAACATAGATTGTAAATATATTCATATCGATAGTATAACTAATCTATATCTTAAAAAATAAAAGTGTTATAAACATTTTTTACACTGGGTTGTTCAAACAATCCACCTAAGTAATCACGTTAAAAATTCCACCTGAGTAACGCAGGGTTAAAGATTAGAGCGCGGATTAACTCTGCAGAGTCCCAACAATCCCCAGGGACAAGACCAAAGGTCTAGAATAGTGAGGAAGTGGCCGAAGATGGCCAGACGTAGAGAAGAATCAAGTGCAGGGCAGTCCGTAGTACCAGATGAAAGGTGTCGTGCGAGTCGGAACCACAATTGCTACTTGTAGAAGTCTTGGCTCAACCAATCCTGTAGAGTCTTGTAGCAAGAAGAGTGCTGTGCTGATGTGCTCGTTGCAGCATAAGCGAGAGAGGGCTCAGTAAGCGAAGCGAGAGAAGGTAAGCTCATCAGAAGATGCCGCAGG
The DNA here is from genome assembly GCA_963680785.1 of Diplosoma virens. NCBI lineage: Eukaryota > Metazoa > Chordata > Ascidiacea > Aplousobranchia > Didemnidae > Diplosoma > Diplosoma virens. The sequence goes on from OY796882.1 coordinate 9,729,355, forward strand.
CATTTGGTGTTGAAAGAAACGAGATTAAATACTGCGTCTCCGACTGGTATAAAGGGATAGGCGTTGGGAAAAAATAAGAAGTGAAAGGGAGTGTGTTATAATGGAGGGATCATGAGTGGAACTGACTTTAGCAAAAGCATCCACTAAGTTGTTCTCTGGAAGAGAAGAGTGACCAGCTATTCAATGAAGATGGACTAACTTAGAGTTAGATAAAAAATTGAGAAAAGATTGCGTGTCAGGAAAAGATTTGAGTATTATTTATGGCAAGAAAACAAAAAAAAATTATAGGACAGATTTGGAGTTGAAGAAAAGGGTAACGAATTTAAAATTATTGTACGAGGAATAAGAAATACACCGTTAAGGGCATGGAGAATGACATAACGCTTAGCGCTATGGCATGTGGCCCCGTGACCCGACAGTTGATCGAACGACACTTGACCAAACAACACTTGGTCAAAATGACAGTTCATCAAAACGACATTTGATCGAAACAACATTTGATTGAAACAACACTTGATCGAAACGGTATTTGATAGAAACGACACTTGATCGAACAATGAGAGAAAAAATTTGTAACTTTAAATTTGTCCCGGTCTTGTTGATTTTTTGTCCCAAAGCTATAGTAATCTTTACAAAAATTGATCTTCACTTTCAATCTGCCTCTGATTTCTGCAAGGGGTCTGCAAGGGTGGGGTCATGACACAATGCTCCCCCAAATAACTGATTACAATGTAGAAAGAATTCAAAAAATGACAAACATAGCCATCTAACGAAACATAATCATGACAAGAAATCTACTTGTTTCCCCCTAAAAATGCTTTGCCCAGGGATCTTGACATTGACAAAAATTTATAAAAAATAAAAAAAACTGCCTTCTTACTGATGGTCTATGCTTTTTATGAATCTAATTTACAGTAACAAAGAGATTGTTTAATCGTAGAAACATACAAAAGTAAATATTTTTTTTATCAGTTGTCATTTCGACCAAGTGTAGTTTCGATAAACTGTCGCTTCGATCAAATGTAGTTTCAATTAAATGTCATTTTAATCAAGTATCGTTTCGATCCAATGTCGTTTGATCAAGTGCCGTAGCACCTGGTGGCCCAGCGTCCAGCTGAAAAAGAGAGAGAGGCAGCAGTGAAACATTTAGTGCATTTAATATGAATCCTTGCTCTTTCCTCTCTCAGTCTGCCAGGAACCGAGCAAAGGATTATAGCTTTGCAAGATAATTGTAGGTTAAGAGTGAAATTATGAAAACTAGTAAAAGGTCCCTATAATCTTTTCTTGAGGCGGGTACCAAGATTATAATGGTCAAGAAAAGTCAAAGGAAAAAATAAAGGTAGTCTTAGAGCACGTTCGGAGTAAGAAAGTGATTGATGAATGAAGGTGACACGCAGTTGGGGAAAAAGTGCTTCAAGGTGTAGAAGAGGAATAGGAGTTGATGACAGGCAGTTTGTGATAACTCTACAGAAAGATCTGTGCATTCTATCCACGGAGATTATATGAGTGGGGGCAAGAAAGAAAACTAGCCAAGAAAAACAAAGGTAAGAATGGGGAGAGTAAAGGCTTTACAATATATTAGGTGAAAAGAGATTCTATAGGACCCCAGAAGACAGAGGCAATAGAGCGGAAGGCACAAATTAGTTGCGAAAGTTCTGTAAAGATAAAACGTGTTGTTTGAAAAAAAGGTTCGGTCAAAGGTATCACCGAGGAAGATTAAAATTAAGTTGCGTATTGAGATTAAATAGTAAGGGCTTAAGACGGGATTTGTAGTGGTCTAGGCTAAAGAAAGATGACCCACATTTCAGAAGATTATGAGGTAGACACCAATTAACCTTTTAAGGGAAATAAGAATTTGCTAATAAAATAAAGTGACAATGCTTTAATAATGATGTCATAAATATCAAAAAGTTAGAATTATAATGCCTTCACAATAGTGCTTTTGTTACGTTGCCATCACAATTAAGGTATACATATGTACCACTATCCTTCAAAGGGTTAAAGGACCATTCTACTAGTTTGTTGAGGACAGTCTAGACAGCTGCTGTTGCACGTTTTGGAAGGAGGTTCCAAATGGCAAGTTTGTCAACATAAAAAAAAAATTTAACTGTTAAAGGAAGAGAGGCAGGGAGATTATTAACAAAAAAAAGATTGGTCCAAGAACTAAACCTTGAAGGACATTTCTACAAAGACAAAAAGAACGACTACGAGAATTATAGACACGAACTTTTGAGCGGCGATCTGAGACATAAATCGTATCTATAGAACAGTATCGTAAATATACAACAAAAAAAGCGGAAGACAAAGAAAGAAGTTTAACCCTATTATCCTCAACGGCCGGGCTTCTGAAGCCCGGCCTTTGCAAAAACGTTTGTAATTACTTCATCTTTTTAAATAAAATTCTGGAATTTCTTGACTTTTTCTGATTTGAATTGCTGAATAAGACGGTACTATTTTTAGGTGCCCCCAAACTAGGGTTAATGAATAAAATAGACATTTTTTAACAAATTTGTTTATTTTTGCTTGTTTTCGCAAGCAGAGCGTGGAATTTCAATTTCACGCTTTTATTAAGTGACATGAATTTTACCAAAAATTGGCTTTGCGTGACAAAGCGAATTACGTCGTTTGGCGACGTCGATATGCCTTAGGCCAGCTTTCTCAAACCATGGGTCGCCAAGGCTACGCGGAATGGTTGCAAAAACTTGCAAATTACCGCATGCAAAAGAAAAAGAACTGCGCTTACAAGATTTCAAAAGTGAAAACCCTTTTTTAAGAGAACATTACGATTTTAAGACGAAAATCTAGAAATCAGAGTCAGATTCAAGTTGAAGACCTTTTTTTTTTTTAAAAAGAGCACCTTCATTTTGGGACGAAAAGTAGAAAATCGGAGATTGAATTCAAGTGATGACCTTTTTTTTTAGAGATCGTTTTTGAGTCGAAAATCAAAATTAAAATAAGTTTGCTTACGAACAAATTTCTGCCCACACATATACAGCTACAAATTAGATTAGACAATCATTGTTGGTTTACATAACACTTTCGTGTTATTTCAATATGTGCTCACTCAAATTTATTTGAGTCGCAGTCATTTGTAGATCGTTGTTTTTAGCAATTTTGGGTCGCCGAAAAAAATGTTTGAGAAACGCTGCCTTAGGCGATGCAAAACTTATTTCATGTAAATCGCATTTTCTTTTTTTGAGCTTTTTGCGATTGCTTGAAAATACTTTACACATATACATTTTGTTGTATAAAACAATTGTTGTAGGACTGCTTGAATACCAATCAAGCGGACAAAATTCAATTTTTACACTATGAATTTTTATAAAACTTTCTTATACCTATTCATTCGTGGGAAAAAATAAATGAATTAACTAGTTCAAATTTTAGATGTTATGCTGACGCTTTCAGACAATTAAACAACACCTGACCGTTTATAATTACATTTCACGTTGCATTTGAAGTAACAGGCCGTTTCTATGATAAAAATTTTCTTACAATGAAAAATCCGACGTATTTTTTATGTAAAAATTTACTTGTTTGAAAAAGTTTTGTAAAGAAATTTATAGCTTTTAGATGTGCGTTTTGCAAACAGAAAACACAAAATAAAAACAAGACGTTTGATACGATTGAATTTCAATGGAACAGGGGTTTCCAACTTGTATAAATTCATGACGGTTTTAAAGAAAAGGGTAGAATGCCAGAATGTATCAAAAGCTTTTGCAAAATCCACAGCGGCGAAGACAGTACGTGCGCCTTGTTTAGATTGGCGAAAGGAATATGCGATAGAATATGAGGAAAGAAAGAGAGCTTGATCTAAAGTCAATCCATCAGGTCTAAAGCCAGCTTGCACAGGTGTAAGAATATCAATGTACTCTAAAAAATAAGTAAGTTTTCTGAGAACCAATCTTTTTAAGTGTTTGGAAGGCAAAAAGAGATACGGCGATGGGAGGAGGCTAAATCAGAGGATTTGCCTGATTTAAGAATAGGGATGATGATCGATTGTTTCCAGGTCCATGGGAAAGTGTGTGTTGAACAAAACAGGTTAAAAATATGCAAAAAGGATTGTAGACTAGAATGAGGGAGGTAAATTAAAAGCGGGTAGGTACTACATTCAGGACCAGAAAAAGTTGTATTTCAAAGTTGGGAGATAGCTGAGAAAATTTCTAGAGAAGTAAAAGGTGAGCATAAAATGAGGTGGAGAGGATGGCAGTGAGCGGACCTAACTTTGTTCATATGAAGACGTTTAGAACTTTGAAAAATTTTTGAGGTTTGAGTAGTAAAGTGGGATTGTAGATGTGTAAAAAGTCAATTGGCACAATCTACAAGAGTATGAAAGCTTAGAAAATTGAGGAGATCAGATAAGGATGAGGAGGAAGAGGAAGCTGAGATGGATCAGAGAAGAGAAAATAATTCACTGGGACCGGTTTTAGAAGGGAAGCTAAACAAATTTTCTGCAATGAATTGGCTTTAGTCTGAGATATCATAGTCGAGGTATATTTTGATATAGAAATAAAGTTCTTGGGGTCTTTTCCAAAACAATACTTTCTTGCGATTGCCTTCCCGTGTTTCGCAATGACCTTTGCAATTTCAGGATACCAAAAAGTTTTAGCAAAGTGGTTGATGTCACCAAAGGGAATGGCAGAAGTAGCAGCATCATTAAGAAGCTTTAAAAAGGTGTGGTAACTTCAGAAAAAAAAGAGTAGAGATTGAAGGGGATGGGCAATGGGTGTCGATATAAGCGAGATATTTGTCCCAGCGGGCTTTATTATAGTTAAATGAAGGAGGGCGAGAAGTTGAATTAGTTATAGGAAAGTAGCACTTTTAAAGAAAATGGGAGGGTTATCAGAGTCATAATCTGGTAAAACCAATTAATTATTTTTTGGTCACTTCGCAGTCTCCGCATACATTCGGTATAATTATTATTATTATTTATTTTTTTTTTTTCGTGTAACAAATTACGTCAATTAAACGCACTCATTTTCTTCATTATAATTATTTTTACTATTATTGTTTTGTGTGCATTATATATTAATACGGAATTGTATGAAATAAATTTGTCTGTCTGACAAATACATTTGAGGCTATGAGTGTAGAAGAGAGAATATAAAAGAGATTAGAAAAAAAGCGATTTCCAGTGGAGCAGTGTAGCACAGTGAGATGGTGAGGATTGTTCAGAGGTAGTAAATCCGAGGGGAGGAACCAATCAAAGAAATTTTTGCCTGGTTGGTCTTCAGGGCGTGAGAGTTCCAGGATAAGTAGTGACAAAAAAAAGTGCCAAAAATAAAAGTTGTATAGGACAAATGTAGGAGAAAAGGTAAAAAAGATTTAGGACGGATATTAGAAAAAGAAGAGCTGATAGACGGAACAAAAAAATTGAAAAAGTAATTAGGAAAGGCATTTTTTATTTTTACTGTAATTATCAAATATTTGGAGACGGGGTTAAACAAAGAAAGGTGCTAAGTATGGAGAGGAGAGTAGGTTAGACAGTTTTTGACAAGTATAAGGACATCATCTTTTAGGTTTTCCAAAGGGTGGGTGCGTGACTCAATAGTTGATTGAGCAACACTTGATCGAAGCAAGATTTGATTGAAACGACACTTGATTGAATAATGAAAAAAAATTTACCACTTTGAATCTGTCTCAATTTTGTCAATTTTTTGTCCCAAAGACATAGTGATCTCCGAAGAAGAGTAGTGCACCTAGAGTACATCGTACACATTGTACTCACCTGTTTCCACAGGTGACTCCACGGGTACAGATAGAGCAGGGGCTATAGAACAGAGTTAAGGTGAATGTCGCTGCTAATAAAAAGGAGCAAAGGAATGACCAACTGCGGCAAAACTGATATACAGAAAAAAGAGATTAAAAAATGAAGAAGTGTTTAGCAAAGATAAAGGAGGTAGCAAAGAGCGGTAGATTGGTAGACAAAGAGAGGAAGCGGTCAATTAAGATTAAGACTGCTGTCCATCTGTGACCACTTAGTGAAAAACAGGTACAAAAAACAGAGAGAAAGGTCCATACGGGGTCACCCAAAGATGAGACTCTCGGGGAATTGAGACAAGCTATATTAAACCATCCTCAGTGTAGTAAGGGTGACCACACCACTACAATGAAGAGGCTTGTCGTTGGTGCGTTCTTTTTTTCTGAATTCAAAAATTTCGTTTCTAATTGCGAGGCAAAGTGCTGTTAAAATATTGTTCGCTTTCAATTTGATACTTAGACAATTCTTAACGCTAACCCTAACATTCTAGCCCTAAAGTCTAACTCTAACCTAACACTTACCCTAACCCCTAACTCACTGTCATACAAACAAAACAAATTAAAAAAAAATATTTATTTGCTTTCATTTGATCGCATATATATGATTATGTATGTCGTGCACCGTACAGTTATTAACTTTGCTTTATTTAAAAAAATATATAATAACATGATCTATAGCAACTCACTGTCTAAGTGTGAAATTGAAAACGAGCAATATTCAATTGCAAATCGCGTTGCAATTAGAAACGAGAGCGCGATAGGGAAAAACATTTGAAACGAGAAAAAAGCAAAAACAAGAGTGTGTGTAAAATCAGAAAAGCGCCAATTACACCGGTCAACAGCAAATTTTAGCAGAAATTTTTGTGGGCGTTGTTACGAGTATTGTTGACACTGATTCCAAAAATGTTTTTACTTTTTCCTTACAACATCACGTTTCCGTGATATTTTGTTTTTATAATTTTAAATTAATTTTGTTACTAATCATTTTACATTCCAAATTTATAATAAAACATTGTATTATGACGTCACAGAATAATAGTCTTAAGTGGTAAAATTACGTAAATGAAAGCGCTAATGGCATTAGTTTATTAATTAATAGTTTTGTAGATAGTTTTGCAAGTTATTATTTAAGTAAAAAATATAAAAAATCTTTAAGTTGGCACAAAGGAGGGAATAACATCAACAATGCATGGCAACATATTATATTTATTTATTTGTACTGATGTAAAATAGGTACGCCTACATTAACAGTATTTTCAAATTTTCCAAATATATTCATAATGCTTAAAACGTGCTTAAACCTTTCAGATTGGTTTTGCTTTATTTGTAAAAATTTTACCTGCAAAGAAGAACAAAAAATTTCAGTCATGGTATCAAGAAGGTGTGTTTAATATAATTTGGTTGTTCATTGGTGACCAAGATAAGACCTGGGCACCTCATCAAATATGCACGAAATGCTGTATAGGTTTAAACAAATGGCCCAGTAAACAATATTCTTCTTTGCCATTTGCCGTCCCAATGATGTGGCTTAAACCCAAACCTCACTTTCGAGATTGCTGCTTTTGTCTCACCGAAACAAAGGGCTTTTCCCTTAAACAAAGAGACAAAATAGCATATCCCAATTTAGATTCAGCTAAACTACCAGCTCCCCATGATGAATCAATACCACCACTAGTGCCTTCTTAAGATGGGCTTGATGCTATTGATTGCAATGCTAATAAAGACAATTCTGACAAATTCATTTCTGTCAACTCTACAGATTCTGAATATGATACCATAGTACATCCATCCTATTTTCACAAAAAGACCTAAATAACTTTATCAGAGATTATGTCTTTTTAAAAAAAAAGCCGAGTTTCTTGCATTAAGGTTAAAAAAACCAAATATGGTTAAAAATAATCTCAAAGTAAGTTACTACAGGAAACACAATTGGGATTTTCTTCGGCATTCAAAGTTGAGGGATTTTTTGTCACTGCCGTGATATTAAAGAGCTATTTCTAACTCTGGGTATAACTCACATTGTAGATGAATGGAGGCTTTTTATTGATATCTCAAAAAGTAGCTTAAAAGAGGTTTTTTACATTTTGAAAACAAAAAACCTTCCACCCTTGTTGCACACTGCCCAGTTAAAAAAATGTTACGACAACATTGAAATCATGTTGAATGCGATCCACTTTTCTGTCTACCAGAGAAGCTTATGTGGGAACCTTACAATCATTCGAATATTAATGAAATTTACTAAACACTGTTGTTTTTTATGTTTTTAGGACAGTTGTGCCACTGCACAGCACTATGAAACAAAATTATGGCCGACTAGAAATTTATGAGCATCTGGAATGAAAAATTTTCAACACATTTCTTTAGTAAATCTCGATAAATTTTCAATGCCACGGTTGCATATCAAGCTAGGATTAGTGACAAACTCTGTGAAAGCTATGGCCAAACACTGCTCGAATGGCCTTGAATTTCTCTGCAAAAAGTTTTCCAAACTAAGCCAAGCCAGTTAAATAAAAAATCTTTGTTGGTCAACAAATTTAGAAAATTTTTGAAGACGCAGAGTTTAAAAAAGTTTTAAATACATTAGAACTACAAGCTTGGAGTGCATTTAAATGAATTTGTTTGAATTTTTTGGGAAATTGGGTGTCGCATGTCTTTAAAAATGCATTTCTTTTATTTACACCTTGAGCTTTTTTCTGAAAATCTTGGAACAGTTAGTGATGAGCAAGGTGAAAGATTTTATTAAGATATCCAAACAATGGAAGAATGGTATCAGGGAATTCGGAATGAGGGTATGATGGGTGATTTTTGCTGGATGTTGTAGAGTCATGATCAAACCCAAGCCTACAAACAGAAACCATATGCCAAATATTTTAAAATCTTCATCCTTGAACTGGTATTGATTGCAGTATTAAGTGATGTACATGTTGAAAGTAATCATTTTGCTGTGCTATTCTTAAATAGCCTTTCCTAACAATCTTTTTAAAGCTATTCATAAGTAGTCCTTGTTAACCCATATCACGCCTGAGTCAGTTTAAACTGACGCTAGAAAAAATTGATTTTCAATAGGTTGACAATATCAAATTGAGTAATGTTTAATATTTTCATGTCATGACATCCTAGACTTTTAATTCCAAACATTTTTTTGCTTAATTTTTGCGTAAAAAGAAAATTATAATAAACATAACAAGAAAATGCATAATTGTTGTTTTTTGCTGCACGTCATTTATTGATGACGTCACTGCAACTTACTGTGAGAGAGAGCAAAATTTTCTAACCTTGAAAAACAAGGAAAAAATTTATACCTAGAGATGACAATAGCTGAAAATTTGCGAAAAAACGTTTTTGACTTGCTTTATTTGGGAATTTTCCTGCGTCAGTTTAAACTGGTGGTGAATGAGTATGTGTGAAATTTTTTTTCGCTAATTAGATTTTGAGATTCAGCAAGCTGTAATGGTTTGTTTTATTGCACCTAAATCGTTTTGATGAAAGATAACCCGCATTTTGTAACATTAAATTAGAACTGTTGTGATTATTTTATTGCACGGAAATCTTTTTATAAAAGGTAATCCTCATTTTGTAAAAGTAATTGGAACTTTGTGGTTGTTTTATTGCACCTTAATCCTTTTCTGGAACAATGACTTGTTAATCCGCAATTTTGTTTTAGCTTCAACTTTTCTCTAATTTTTACCATGAATAATAAATGAAGTGATATAATTTTTAGTACAGAATAATCTTTGTCAAATAACAGTTGTGGGTCTTGCATTCTTCGAGAAAATTTTGTTACGAGTAAAATGAGTTTAGCCACTTACCGAGTGTGAGAAATTGCAATTGCAGTCGAAGTTGCTTTGTGAATCAAAAGTTAAGATAAAAATAAATTTAATTGGTTTCATTGTTGAAGTTGAGATATTTTGATTAAATTTTGTGCAAGTTTCTCTTCAGGTAATTATACAGTTACTGTGGTAATATTTACTTGATTATGAATGTTTATGAAGCCTTAGAAGCATTGCAAGAGCTAGAAAATAACGGATCTACAGCTGAATTGGTAACTGATCCAAGTCTTATTTTATTTCCTCCGGAAGATGATGGAAATGAAACTGAGGTAGATGATGGAGGTGACATTACCGGAGTGCCTGATAACCTCAGTCCCGATCAACTTCTATCAAGAGCTGAAGTAGAGTTGGGCGAAATTAGAAGTACTGATCAGGTACGTCTAGAGATTTTAGCTTGCAGCGTTTGGAACAATATTTTAAAAATTCATAGAAGAAAAGCTTCAACATATGTATAATGTAGTGCTACAACTTCCTATATGCAGTATTGTCGTAACTTCAAATAAGCAAAATCGTATATGGTCTTTTTCGCTTTTAGTAAACTACAGTAACTAAGAATTATAGTTAGCTTTGATATGTTACTAATAATCTGCTATATTTTGCAGTTGGAATCAACAAACGAGACGAGCAGAGAATCTACCACTGATCCGCCAAAATCCAAAAAGGTTAGTTTTAATCGTTACGCAAAGCAAGCACGTGCTTTTCATTTGACTATACAATAATTATTACTCCGTGGCAGGATTATTTTTGTAAAAACAGCTGTTGCTAAAGTTGAGCTCCCGTCCTGTTATGTTTCATTTGTCAGGCTGTTTGGACCTACGTAAGTACTTTGCCCACGAGCACGCAGACCTCGCATCTTTTAGACGGCTGTTCCATACTAATAGAATAAGTATGTTCATTGCCTTTTAATGATAATAGTTATTGTTGAAGTAATCATGTCTGTTGTTTTAGAGAAAAAAGACATCCAAGTCTACAGAAAACAAAAATGCATCTAGCAAAGACAAACCAAAATGGCAACACATAGATGTTAATTCGGACTCTCTGTTGAACAAATGGGATTTACCTCCTCTAACGTTTGATGAAAATTTGTTGCCACATCAATTATTTGAAAGATTCATTACTAATGAGGAGCTGGAACGGATATGTGATGAATCTACAAGATATGCACGACAAAAAGGCAATCAAAATTTTATTATGACCAAAAGAAAAGTAAAATCGTTCTTGGCGATTATTATTGTCAGTGGCTATGCCGGTCTACCCCGGCAAGATATGTATTGCCAAAGTCAGACCTTTGTTTGATTCTCTTAACAAACAATGTTTGGAAAACTGCATACCAGAGCAACACGTCAGCATCGATGAGTCCATGGTTCCATATTTTGGAAAACATGGATCTAAGCAGTATATTCATGGCAAGCCCATCAAATTTGGCTATAAAATGTGGGTTATGGCCAAGCCCTTGGGGTACTGCATCCAATTTCGTCCATATGCTGGAAAAGATGCAGTTTTTACGGAGTATGGAGATATTGGTCTTGGGCTGGGTGCCGCAGTTGTGGCTCACTTGCTAAAGATGTTAACACCTCACCCTGGATCCAATTATCACGCCGTGATGGATAATTTTTTTACTAGCACAAAGCTAATTCGGTACCTTCAACTGAAATCGATTGCAGCTACAGGAACTGTACGGTTGTGTAGGATGGAAAATCCGCCACTAAAAGACGTCAAAATGATGGAAAAAGAAGCTCGAGGTGCTAGCGATGTTGCAGTTGATGCAAATATCAACATGGCAGCTGTTCGTTGGAAGGACAATAAAATTGTTAACGTTTTGTCTACATTTGCAGGCAAGGAACCTATGCAAAAGGTCAAGAGATACAGCCAGAAAGCGAAAAAAAGAAATGATATTCCCCAACCAAAAGTTGTGCATGTATATAACCGCTACATGGGTGGTGTAGATCGACTGGATCAAAATCTTGAGGCGTACATGATCAACTTGCGAAGCAAAAAATGGTGGTGGCCTTTATTTCGCTTTTGCATAGATGTGGCTTATCAGCTTTACCGCATAAGACAATTGAATGAAGGCGAAAGCAGAATGGATGCTTTGGAGTTTCGCCGGGTAATTGTGGAAACTTATTACAAAAACTATAAAACAAAAAATGATTCTGTTGCATTATACCCAAAATCGGCAACCAAGAATCATGTGCGAATGGCCGAAGAAAATCACCATTGGATTAGGAAAGGAACGCAAAGACGCTGCGCTAAAAATGGATGTAGAGGCACTTCCAAATTTTTCTGCATTAAATGTACAGTAATGTTGGATTGCATCCTGAGTGTTTTGAAAATTTTCATTTTGAATAAACGACTGGATTTTCTTCAAATCCATGGTGTTGTATACTAATATCTACGTCAATATATTGCAGTAATAATTTGCATGAATGCATAATATCGGCGACAATTAATATAATTTAACATATTTTACTTACACTAGTCATTAAAAAGAGCGCAAAACAAATAATCAGAATCGTACGCGCAAATTAAACCGGACGCATCATGTGCACGTAGTTGAACGCTATAACATTCTACACGTACCCGCCTACCGCCAGCGTCAGTTTAAACTGACAAAAATTGTTTTCTTTATAAAATCTTTAAAAAAACTTTTTTTCAAAAAATTTTTTCAGTTATGATCTGTTTGTGACCTATAGAACATGCAACATCAAAATCATCAATTTTTTCGCGGTTGGGGTGATATGGGTTAAGGAAACAGCTTTTTAAAGACTACCCAAGAACATGTTATTTCAAGGCTTTCAATAAATAGTCAGACAAAAAAGAGTTAGCCCGTTCTGCAATTTTTAGTCAATTGGTAAACACAACTTGGTTGGTTAATTTTTTACTAACTATAGATATAGAAAGAGGTTATAGAAAGTTGTGAAAACTTGTTGTTTTGCTATCTCATTGAATTTAGAGTCACTGGCTCAATACGTTCCTTTGTTAAAACAAAGACAAATGATGCTGGTGGCAAGCCACAATTTTAAAGTCGGTGACATTGTCTTGATTGTTGAAGAAAAATCAAACCGTTGGCTGTACAAAAGGAATAATAAATAAAGTGCACAAGGACAAGGACGGTTTTGTGCGCTCTGTTTGGCTGCAAACTTCTTCCCATTCTCTCGTTCCAGACATTCGTAAACTAAGCTTTCTTGAAGAACAAGTTAATTGACATTTTGTGTTAAGTGTCGTAATTTTATTTTGTATATGTTAGTCGTATTTTTTGCTAAGTTTCTTCAATTCGATTTCAGTAAATACTGATTTGGCGCTTGATGAAATACCGGTCATATTTTGGGCGGGTACGTTGTGACTAAATCAAGCACCTTTTCTCTTCTGACTAGCTTTGCGATTTAATTTTTTGGCTTTACTGGTTAGACAGTACACGCTATCGTAATCGAGACCATGTTTTTCAATACAAGTAATTCCTTTTCATTTGATAAATATGTAAATTAGAGTACGCACGAAAGTTTCTGGGTCACTCGCTTGCTTGCTCGTTTAGTGCAAGATTCCTTCCTAATCCAGTTACCTTAAATAATTCGAGAACCAGTAAAATTTTTGAATTGAAAATATTGCTTTAGCGTGTGTTATTTCGGTTGTATGGTGTTTGGTGTGCTGGGGCAGGCAACGTAACGCTTCACACTTCTGTCTATTAAATCATATAAGTCAGTTGTTATCCTCGCTTGTGCAGTGCTTGCTGCATTAGAATTAGTAGAATATCTTTGATTATTTTCCGGCTGCGGTTGTTGGCCATTTGCCTTCCCTGCAAAGCTTATACCAGTTTAATTTGTCGCCTACATACACCACTGTCTGAATTGCATAATTTCAGCTATTAAAAAATTTCAGTCATATTTCTGATAATTTCAAGCGGACACAATATCTGGGCATCTCCGGAAGCAGGTCGGGGCAACTGCTTGCCCTATGTATTAGCGCCTCGGGTGCTTTCCTGCGAGTCAGGGGAATAAATATAGAAATGAAATAATAAATAAGATAATTTTGTTGACCAGTGTTATCTTAAGTTTTTATTCAATTTGTACTTAAAAAAAAAATCAGATTTTAAAAAAGGAACAAGAAGTAAATTTAAAGAATTTTGTCTTTTTTTAAAACTTAACATGAAAAATATTTGAAAAGTTGAGAAGAAACATAGAAAAAATAAAAGAATTGCAATTTCAAACACTGAAGTAAAAAGTTGATTTTGGCCAAAACTGTGTAAATGTTTGTACTTTCTTATGCAGAATAATATGACATTTAATACCTTATATAAAAAGTTTCTTTAATTAAACAAAATAAGATAGTTTTTAGAAGTACAGAGACTTAATTTAGTACATATTACCATGTATTTTTGCTATACTTGTTTGAATTACCTTACCTTTATTATTGGCTATTATTTCGTTTTTTGTATTTTGCTCTGCTTTCAAATTTTGCTGAAGAATTCTAATTTTCTCAGATAAATTGGAGTCCTGTATTAATAATATTAAATTAAAGTTTTTTTAATCAGTTAAAATGTCTCTCAGAATTGGTTCAAAAAAAACTGAATGATATAGATTTAAGAGCCCTGTCTAAGCAATCAGTCTTTGCATATCTAGCGATTTTTACAGTTTAATCTACTTAAATAATTATTTTGAAAAATCTTATAACCACTTTTAACAAAATCAAAACAGCTAAGAACGTTTCTAAAAATTTATATTCAACATTAAAAGATTTTTTCAGCCATGCTACGTATCTATCATGGCAGCAATAAAAAAACGCAATCCATATAACCAGAAAAAAATTTCTACATTAAAAATATCAAAATCGAAATCAAAATTAAATATAGCAAGAAATCTGCTGCTGCTACAGTCAGCCACTGCGAAAGTAGTTCTGCCGAAGAAATGTGCGCTTCTGGGGAAGCAATTTTAATCCTTTTATCTTCAAAAAAACTTATTTTGTATAGCTTAAAAACGCTTTCAACAAAAGTAGTTATACAAATTTAAACTATCTTTTGAAAAAAATTAAATTTGCAAACTAATTTTCTACATTTGTTACTACGTTACTTTTTCTAATTTAATTTATCCTAATCAAGAATCTTAAAAATTTTTAAAGTGTCATAAGAGAGTATTTAGTCTGGCTACATCCTTAACTGAGCCACAAAGTGGTACGTGTAGATATAAAGAGCCCCAGCAGTTACTTAATTTTAAAATTAGGGACCACAACAACTTTTCAAAGTTAAAGTAAAATTGCCATCTCAATATTCTTTTTATTAAATATGCTTATTACTCTATGAATGTTTTTCTTATTTTATTTTGCGAGTTAGCCTAAAACCTTATGATTACTATTTTCTCCTCTGTTTTAAAACATATATGCTGTATAACTATATATGTTGCAGTAAATCTGTAAAACCAATGATTTTATGAAATCCCAAAAAATATTAGGGGTTTGGCGAAATTACTAGAAATCTCTAGTTTCACAGTTTTACTATGTACATTGGCAGCGTATTGGGTCGTTAAAAGTGTCGCTATTGCAATTGTTACAGTCACCGTTAAAAACCTACTTGTGCCCTTTTGTGTTCTTAAGAAGGGCACTTGACGGTACTTTCCGCTATTTAGCGGTCTTGGCAAGCCGTTCTAAATTACAGTTATAATTCTAGCAATCAACAAAAGTTTTAAAAAAAGAAGAGGACCGCAATATTTTGCCATCTTCGGAAGCAGGTTTGGGTAATTGCTTTATCTACGGCACCTCCTACGCTTTCCTGTGAGTCAAAACGATAAATATAGAGATAAATTAATGAACATGAAACTAAAAATTGAAATGTTGGATGCCGATTTATATTAGTTTTTTTTTAAATTGAAAAACATGATTCCCGATTTAATTTGTGCATTGTTAATGAAAATAATCTTCTATATCTCTACTAATTACATTCAATAAAGCTTTAAAAGCGTTCCTCACAAAATTTAACCTATTCGCTAATTCTAGATATTATAAAATAAAATTATTAAAATGAAACAAACGAAAAAAATTTTAAATTGGAAAGTCAAAGCATGGTGTTAATTACCATAAGTGCAAATAAAAGTGTCTTTTTTACCTTTACCTTGTTATTTGTCTTTACCAATTCAAATATAAATACCTAAATGTCTTTACCTCGTTATTTAAAGCGTGCAATTTTATCAAAAAAACTTACTTGGACAAACAGAAAAACATTACAAACTAAAAAGATCAGACAAACTAGCACTGCAGCTGTTGAAAATATACAAAATTTTGCAAATTGAAATTTGTTCCGTATTTCCTCTGAAAAAATTAAAAGAACAATAAAATTAATAAATAAATAATGACAAAAACACTAGTAAAAATTTTGACTGAAATTTTTGTTGTTGTATAAGACCTTGCAAGTCGTCCATTCTTTTTGGCTGTAAAGCATTTTTGCAGAGGAAAAATATTAGCGGACCAGTAAACAAAATAGTGCGATAAAATTTCACTGGTTTAATCTTCGCTTAAGATCCCGTTTAACCCGTTAAGTGCGGAATTAAATTTTCGCTATCATAGTTACAGTGCGTAATTAATTTCGCGTCTCGCTTTTTTTCTCGTCTCGATCGATTATTGCTGCTTTGAACTTCGCGGGAAAGTCCCTGACGTCGAATCAACTTTCTGCGTTTTTTTAATACAGCGCTTTGGAAAAAATTACTTATACTGAAATATACGAATCGCAAAATAAAAATGCGACGAAGTGATTTTAATTTGAAGCGAAATACAAATCCAAACAAAATAGAAAAAAAAAGGAAGCGCAAAAATAAAGAAATTTGAACAATTAATATATCAAAACAGTGTGATAAATTTCTTCATCATTGTGTTAACGCTATTTTCCTCAACGGCCGGACTTTTGAAGCCCAGCCTTTGCAAAAAGGTTTGTAATTCATTTTTTTAGATAATATTCTGGAATTTCTTGACTTTTCCTAATTTGAATGGCTGAATAAGACAGTACCATTTTAAGGTAGGTCCGAGCAGAAATGAACGGGTAAAATAGACGTTTTTCAACCAATGTTTATATTTTTGTTTCCTATCGCAGCAAAGCATGAAATTTCAATTTCACGCTTTTATTAACGTCGACATGCCTGAGGCGATGAAGAACTTATTTTATGTAAAATCAAATTTTTTTGTTGGTTGCTTGGAAACAGCTTACACATTTATTTTTGTTTCCTATCGCAGCAAAGTGTGAAATTTCAATTTCACGCTTTTATTAACGTCGACATATTTGAGGCGATAAAAAACTTATTTTATGTAAAATCAAACTTTCTTTGGCGATTGCTTGGAAACAGCTTACACATTTATTATCTGTTAGACAAAACAATTGTTGTTTGACTACAACAAAGGTAGCTTGAATATCAATCGAGCGGGAAAAATTCAATTCTTGCGATGAGCGTCTTTTATTGAACATTCTTGTAACTATTCATTTATGTGGGAAAAATTAAACAAACTTTTGTTAATGTTAGGCCTGATGTTTACGCCTTCAGACAATTAAACAGCACCTGACTTTTTATAATTGCTTTTCACTTTGCATTTAAAATAATAGACTGTTTTTATGTTAAAATTTTCCTCATTCCAAAAAATCCAGTACATTCTTTATGTATAAGTTTGCTTTTTTGGAAATATTGTGTCAAAAGTTTATAGTTTTCAAATGTGAGCTTTGCAAACAAAAGACATAGAATGAAAACAATATGTTTTATACGATTGAATTACAAAAAAGGGGGGGCTCCAGCTTTTAAAGATGTATGACGTACTAAAGCAGTATTTCTCAACCTGTGTGCCGTTGAGATTTCCAAGTGTGCAGCGAAAATTTTTGAAAAACATTAATCTATTGCTCTGCGACCTTTTTTTTCGAGAACACTACTTTTGAGGACGAAATACAAGAAATTCGAGACAGATTCAAAGTAAAGACTTTTTTTTAGAGTACACTAGTTTTAGGGACGAAAATCAAGAACTTTGGTCCAAGTGTGCTGCGAATTTTGAAAAAAGTCCCAAAATGTGCTGCAGGTAGAAAAATATTCGGAAACATCTCACTAAAGTCTTATATTTAATCAAGTAATTTCTTTCCTCTGAAAAATTTTCTTACTTATTGCACACTGTTTAATAAATTTATTTCAAAAATCAAATGTAGACCAAAAAAAGGTCTACTCTTGAAGTTCAAAAAGAACTTTTTATTTCCTACCAACCAAGCAGACAAAATGAGAATAACATTATTTTGTGTCATACAAAGATAACAGGTAACTTTCCCGAATTTTAGTAATAATATGGTTTTTTTGATTTTTAGAAACAACAATTATTTTTGCAACAACGAAATTCCACATTCTCACGTAATTGGCAACAACAAAATCCAAAGTTCTATTTAATAACACGTTTTTTTGTTACTTTTAAATTGTTTTTACAGCATCGAAATTCTGAATGCTTAGGTAATGTGAGTTTCCAAAGTTTTGTAATAACATGGTTTTTTTGATTTTTAGAAACAACAATTATTTTTGCAACAACGAAATTCCACATTCTCACGTACTTAGCAACACCGAAATCCAAAATTCTATCTAATAAAACATTTTTTGTTACTTTTAAATTGTTTTTACAGCATCGAAATTCTGAATGCTTAGGTAATGTGAGTTTCCAGAGTTTTGTAATAACATGGTTTTTTTAATTTTTAGAAACAACAATTATTTTTGCAACCACGAAATTCCACATTCTCACGTACTCAGTAACAACGAAATCCAAAGTTCTATTTAACCCTTTAAGGGATATAAGAATTTGATTGTAAAATAAAACGACAATGGTTCAATAATGATGTCACAAATACTTAAAAATTAAAATTATAATGCCTTTACAGAAGTGCTTTTGTTACGTTACAATCACAATCATGGTACACATATGTACCATTGTCTCTTATAGGGTTAATAACACGTTTTTTTTTGCTTTTAAATTGTTTTTACAGCATCGAAATTCTGAATGCTTAGGTAATGTGAGTTTCCAGAGTTTTGTAATAACATGGTTTTTTTAATTTTTAGAAACAACAATTATTTTTGCAACAACGAAATTCCACATTCTCACGTACTCAGTAACAACGAAATTCAAAGTTCTATTTAATAACACGTTTTTTTTTACTTTTACAAGCAACAATTGTTTTTATAGCATCAAAATTCTACGTATTTATTCAAGGAGAGTTTCCAGAGTACAAGTAATAAACAAATTTTAAATTACAAACGACATTTATTTTAATTCCAACAAATAATTTTTAGTGCATCGAAATTTTGTATTTTGACCTAAAGTAACTTTTTGGAAGAGATTTAACAGGATTTGTTAAACTTCATGATATTTTAATCGGATTGTTTCACATAAAAACAATAAATTCCACGCAAAACCCTGTAAAATTCTGGATTCCTGATTTTATCTGCTCATAGCTTATAATCCATGCAAGAGTTGTTTTGAAGTCTTGATTACAATAACTTTCTTTCTTCCTGCTTGCGTCAACTACAAATTTCCAAAAATCTACGGAAGATCGCTTGTGCTTGCGATCCAAGAAACGAAGAAAGAGTTAATTGACAAATATATTTGCTTTATGTTCTCTGCAAGAAATTCGAGACACTTATCTATGCCTGCATCGAACCAATTGATCTATTGCTTTCTGGAGAACAGACTGGGTTTGACGCAAAAAAGTCAATTGTGAATTAAGTCGTTCCGTTAATACAAAATATCGAAGATTTTCTTGAAACTAAGAAGAAGACTGGTGCCATATTTGCCGCTCTGCTATTCCAAAATTGGGACTGCAAGCTGCTGCAAAAGTACATGATTCGAACGATTATGGAACTTGTTTGGAAATTGTTTCCAAACAAAGACGTTTTACCCTTACTGACGGCGACAGTAAGCAAAACAGTTTCGGGTGTAAGAGAAACAGTGTTTCTCCGAAATCAATCAAGACTTTTTAACATATCTAGGTATAATCTACTTCTCACCATAACTAGATTATGAAAAAATGTAAGCTAAAAATTCACAACAACCAATTTTTACCATTCTATCCAGTTCAGATTTATCCTGGGGTAAAACTAGACAGATCACTCACGTTCCATTATCACCGTTTTTCATCGCGCAAAAACTTTCTTCGCGTATCCCGCTGCTGAGGCGACTTGCGGGCTCAGGGCGGGTGCTGGTGCAAAACATCACATATAGTTGTCTTATTTGTGGTCTCTTCAACTGTTGCTTGAGTGCGGGAATCCGGTTTGTTGTTGCAGCACTCTTATTTGCAATATAAATAGTGTTTTGAATGACCCTTCACGCGTAGTCACTGGATGCCTCCGTCCCTCTTCAGCGGATCACTTATCATTTTTTAAACATCCAGCCATCTAAGATCCTTTTTAAACAACCAACCTTGCTAAAGTCCAATTTTACATACTTTTTTAGATAAAGTTTTAAAAATTTTTTAGCCCTAACAAAGATTAAATAACTGATTTTTATTCTCTTTTAATTTCGAAATAACACCTTAAGTAGTTTTGAAGTTATGAATTGTCAAACTTTGGTGGACTTCTGAAGCCCACGTTGAGGAGTCAATTGCTTAAAAAAAAACTTGAGAAGAATAGGTTAAATAGCCTTCGTCGGCGCTTTTATTTCCGAACTTTCGAGTAAGGACGAATCGTTATCGACATCAAGAATTAGAGCTCGTTTCCAAAATTAGAGCCGACTGGTGTAATTTCTGTTTTCTTGATTTTTTTTGCTTGGCTTAGCGCTTAAGCGCGGAAAGAAGTAAAAAAAAGTCAATAAAATAAAGAATGCTCTTGTCAACGCTCGTCATGGAATCGAGCCCTAATCGATAAAAATTTGTCCTCTGAAACTGGAAGAAATTCGTTTGGTTGTTCCACTTGTATGCAAGCTAAATACTTTTACAAAAGGAAAACTGAAAGTAAATGCAGGAGAACTTTACTTTCTGAGTACACGAAAAAACACATCTGACCTGAATGAAGGTATTACTGCAAACGCAGGAAAATATCAAAACCGATCTCTATAATAAACGCCAAATTTAGTTATAATACCTACACTTTTGAGAGCGCTTTTTAATATCGAACATTTTAGCCGAAATTCTTTCAGATCGCACGCTTAGGCTAGACCAGGGTGGTCCAACTTCTGCACTCTTGTGGGCCACTTTTCAAAATTATTCGAGTTTGCGGGCCGCAGCCGGCTAAAAATACCTATTTTTGTCCCAAAATCAAAGGGTTCTCTAAAAAAAAAAAAAAAAAAGTCTTCACTTGGAATCGGTCTGCAAAATTCCTATTTTCGTTCCAAAATCAGGGTGTTCTCTAAAAAAAAAAGGTCTCCAAAATTCCTATTTTCGCGCAAAATTATAGCGTTCTCCAAAAAAAATTACGGCTGCTTGTGATTGACAAGACTTGTGCAAAATTGTTCCGCGGGCCGCACAAATTTCCTCGGCGGGCCGCATGCAGCCCGCGAGCCCGTAGTTGGACCACGCTAGGCTAAACTAAAGCACAACCACGAGACACAAAGTAGTTAATTCAAACTTAAAAAAAAGGTTTCTTGATTTAGATAAAAACAAAAAATGAAACAATGACATTTGTGGCAGGAGCTCGGTTTTTGTTGTAAACAATGTTTTTCCGTTTTTCACCAAAACAATAGCTACTGCGAGAAGCGAAATAATCCGCGCTGTGAAAAGCTGCGACGATCAAGACGTATATATCCGTCATACGCATTGAGAGAGCGTCTGGCTGTGACGGATATATACGTCATGCGCACTTAACGGGTTAATTTACGTCATCAAAACTTTCACGCAGTTGGACGCCTTTGATCTATGGTTTGCGAGGCCAAATTACTACAAAGAAAATTCATAAACTTGTAAGGTAATAAAATAAAGCATTTAGTTTTATGATTCTTTGTTGTTTTAAAAGTGCAAAGTTAATTTAAATTTAGCGGTTTTTGTTTGTTTACTCTATATTTAAACAAAAACTGTAATTGATTTTTTAAAAATATTAGTTCTAATATAATTGGGTTCCATTTTCTTAAACCCTATAGTTATTTTTATCAACATTTTTTTATTAAAAAAAAAATTTTCACGTACCGATCACTATGGTGGTGTTCTTCAACTCTTTTTGGGGAGAGTTTGTTGTTTTTTCCATTTTTTCCAGTTTATAAAGACTATGTGTTACGAAGTAGCAACATACAAAGTATGCTAGATAAAATGCACAGCTTTGCCTCTTTAACAATATAAATCAAAAACAAAATGTGCAAGTTCATTAAATTGAATTTAATATCAAAATTAATAACTAAAATTACTAAGTACTTTCGAAACTTTTTAACGTCTTGACGAAAAACTAATTTAAATACCAAATAAAATAATTCTCCCGGATTACCGCCTAAGTTTTGATTTAAAACTAATTAATCAAGTTTATTCTTTATAAAAGTGAAACAAATCTAAAGCATGAATAATTTTATTTATAAAAGCAGAGTTTTGCTATAACATTCTGCTTTGCAATAAACACGCCAAAAACAAAGTTTTTTTTAAATTGCATACAACAAAATAGTTTTTTAAATAAAAGGGCTGTAAACTTATTTTTCTTTACAAAGCATGTTTTAAAAAGTTGCAAAGAGTCTTACACAATTGACCCAATAGTTAGATTTAATTCAAGAATCACAATGGCTGGTGTTAACCCTACATTACAAAACAATTCCGAAAAGAGGATTACAAATTACTTTAAAAAAGTCTACTTGTAAACATAAAAAAAATTTATCATTGTTTAATATTTCGTGAAAAAAGAAGCACAGATTAATCGACATACAGTAATAACAATAAGTTTTGGGAAAACAATTTAAACAATATATACAAGTGCTAAAGCTGGAATGTCAAAATTTTTTAACAATATTCGCGGGCTAACCAATAAAATCGCCGGATTTTACAAGTCAAAACCTTTTTATAGTCTTTAATTTACGTAAAACATTTTTTTGTGTTTCAAACTTAATAACAGCTTGTTTGGATTTCACATCGCATAGCATAAAACCCATTTTTGACTAATTTTTCTAAAAAACAAAACAAAACAAGTTTAGTTTATTTAGTTAACATCATTTTGGGATAAACCGTACGTCAACAAGAAGCATTTTGTTGCACCCAGGTTGGAAGCCAAGTTTTTTTTGTAGAAGCCAAGTTTTTTTTGTTAACGTTTGTGTCGTCATCAGAGAAACCACGCAAAACGCGCAAGGCGCTTGAGGCCCCCCTACCCTAACCCTTACTCTGACACTAGGTGAAACACTTACACATAAAAATTTAAACTTGCAACAGTCTCTTTCACCAAAAAATGGGTCATTAGGCGATTATTTTATTCAAATAAATACAGACTGTTGTGATTTTTTTTAAACATTGATTAAATAAAATTTGTATGTAGATATTACTTTGGTTCTTTTATTCAGCACTTTTCAAGGAAAATCAATTTACTCTTATAATATATAATACCTAACCTTTAATTTACAACAGCTAATAGTAAACAATTTAAGAAAATTCGGGGAAAAGCAGTGTACACCAATTATCCCACTCATTAAACAAGATGCTTTGAAAAGAAGTAACAATTTGTTTATTTTAGAAGTTTTTTTAAATTTTTTTGTTGTTTTTTATCAGAAAAGTGCTTAATAACACAAGTCAGAATAATTATAACTGTATATTATTCTAAAAAACATTGACTCTTTGTCTAAATATTTACATGCACAATCATAGTGAGCTGTATAAAAAAGGCAAATGTATGAATAAATTGGGAATCGTTTTTAAGAACAGAAATTCGAATTAAAAAATTTTCAATTCTGATGCCAAATTCGATTTCTAAAAATTTATCTATTCTTTTGATTTTCGATTTCGATTAGTCGCGCCATCACTACTTCTAACTGCTCGCAGGCTTAGAAAATTGGGATGACCATTGCTATTTGTACAAGTATGACTGTTCATTCAAGTTTTGGGCTTCAAAAATTTTTTTTTATAGTTTTGAATCCGAACTTTAAAAGTAAAATTGCCGGCAGAAAAATAGTAACTATTTATAATAATTACCCCGATACACTTTTATATTTTATCTGGCCTACAGGCAGGGCCGGATTTATCAATAGGCTAGGCAGGCTGAAGCCTAGGGCCTCAACATCCAGGGGCCTCGAAATTCGATTTCGAAGTTTGTAATTTTATTAAAACTTGACAAGCTTATACCCTATCTCAAGTATACATACATCAAGCTTTTAGAATAGAAAATTCTATACACAACTGGTTTCAGCTACCTTGTAAACAGCCATTGTTACGTGTTGTTTCAAGTTTTATACGTGTTTTATCATATAAAGCCAATTATTATGCGTTGTCAGCTTGCCGCAATACTATGTAGTGATCGCCACATTTTCACGTTTGACATAATTGTATATTTTTGTTCGTTTATTCACTTTTTTCTTTTTGTATAGAAAACGAGAGAGTCTTGCGTTGTAAAAAAAGCACATGTAGAAAAGTTCTTGTACTGTTGGCTTGAAGAATAAAGAAAGATTGTTGTTTTAATAATAATAAAAAGAAGATCTGTAAAAGTTTGTGAAATTTACATGTAGCTACTGTATATATAAACCTTCTAACCGCTACATATTGGATCACGTCGGGGTCACCAATATGTAGCGGTTAGAAGGTTTATATATACAGTAGCTACATGTAAATTTCACAAACTTTTACAGATCTTCTTTTTATTATTATTAAAACAACAATCTTTCTTTATTCTTCAAGCCAACAGTACAAGAACTTTTCTACATGTGCTTTTTTTACAACGCAATACTCTCTCCTTTTCTATAAAAAAGAAAAAAGTGAATAAACGAACAAAAATATACAATTATGTCAAACGTGAAAATGTGGCGATCGCTACAACTACATTCAGCGATTTCGGTGTCTTGGTTTTCTGCTCTAGAACATTCTATGGTTCTTGTTATCTCTTCTAAGATTTATAATAGTCATGTATAGTTAACCTCATTTGTGGAGTTTAATTGTGTTTATTGAGATTACTGGGAGTTATTTTTGTTTAAGTAGGATAATTAACTAATTTAATTGTGTTTATCGTGTTTTACTGGTAATTGGTGAGCTGGAAATTTCCAAGTTTTGAAAGGGTAGCCTATATAGAGTAGTCATAAAGGTTGCTAAGTAGTCTACTCTGCAAAAAACAGTACAGGTAGTTGACATGTTGCTGAAATAACTTATACACAGCGTGAGCATACTCTTAATGTGGTAAATTATACGTTTTATCAATTAAAATTTACTAATATTATTGACTTTTCTTATTAGCCTATTAGACGTATTGGTATTGCTAACCTGCGTTTAAATCAAGCATAATCTTATTTCTTACTTTTTCGTACCCTAATTCTTATTATGAGTAAAAGATTTGAAAGTCAAGCAAGCAAGCGTAAGAGAAAGAAAATTGAAAATGATATGGTAAAGAAAATGAAACCAATCACTGCTTTCTTGCATCAACCTCTGACAGAAGCAACAGGTGCTGGAAGTGAAGTAGGTGCATTGCCACTAGCGCAAGAAAATGAGTGTGATGAAGTTGATCAGCCAACTGTTAGCATTCAACCAAAAGAAAGTTTTATTGAAAAAGCAATACAGGACGTTGAATAGCAACCAGTTAATGAGGAAGCAGCCATGCCCAGTAAAAATGAAAATACAAATATATTTCAGAACTCAGTTGCTGCAAAGGGAGGGAAAAAAGAAACACTTGAAAATATAGGAGATAGTCAAATTTTCAGTTCACTCCTGGTGAAGTAAATCAATCCCAGGGTATTATAGATACTAATGCAGATGATGCCGAACATAGATTTACACATACACTGAGTTTAAAGGACGTTGGTTTGTGGAAAGAATTATTAAATGATGAAATAGCTTACTGGCTACGGAGAGGGCCATCTGAAGTTCAGCACAGTTGTGGACCATTTTCTAGTTCCAAGCGAGTGTACAAGAAGCAATCCAGGTTTTGCACAAAAGCTCTGTTTTTTTCAACGAAAGTCAATGGTGAAACATATAGCAGAGAGTGGCTTGTATATTCCCCCTCAAAAGGGCGAGTATAATGCTTTGTTTGTAAACTTTTTCCAAACCATGCGTCTTCTTCGGCTTTAGCTTCTGATGGTTTTGATGATTGGCACAACTCTTAACTTATCCAAGCTCATGAAAACTCAGAAAAACACAGAAATTCCTTGTTGACCTACCTAACAAGAAAGCGAGGGTATACGCTTACTTCAAAGCTGAAGGATCAAATAAAAGCAGAACAGCAGTATTGGTGGCATTTAATGGAAAAAATCATTGCTGTAATCTGCACTGTTGCAGAACGAGGATTACCTTTTAGAGGGAACAATGAACGATTTGGATCCCCCAATAACGCAATTATCTTGGTCTTTTAGAACTAGTAGCAAAATTTGATTCGTTTTTACTTGCTCATATCAATCGTTATGGAAATTCGGGATCAGGAAATCCCTCTTATTTGTCAAAAACTATTTGTGAAGAGATGATTTAGCTTATGGCCTAAAAAGTTAAGGAGTCAATTGTGGCTGACGTGAAAAAAGCGAGATATTTTAGCTTTTCTGTGGATTCTACTCCCGATATTTCACATACTGATCAGTTAACTTTGATTATCAGGTACGCGTCTCTTGTAAACGGTTTACCAATTGAAAGATTTATAACTTTTCTTGAGCTTAAATACCACTCTGGGGTAGGCATGGCAGATTTAGTGCATAAATATCTCACTGCTGAGCTTCAGCTTGATTTTTCTAAATGCCGAGGGCAGTCTTATGACAATGCTGCAAACATGACTGGTAGGTACAACGGTATGCAGCAAAAAATCCTAGAAAGAAATAAATTTGCAAAATTTATTCCATGCGCTGGCCACTCCTAAAATTTGGTGGGGCGCTCAGCTGTTGATTGTTGTCTTGATGCAGTGAACTGTTTTGGCATTATCAATAAAATTTACACCTTTTTTTCATCTTCCACAAAAAGGTGGGCAGTTCTATAATCATTTTTGCAACCTCAGTCAAAGGTGCCTAAAATTTATCAGATACTAGGTGGGATGCACATGCAAAAGCCACGGAAGCTATTTTGGAAAGTTACAGTGCCATCAGTAATGCTCTCAATCATTTGCATTCCGATGTAAGTGAGAAGGGTAATACTAGGCTTCATGCTAACAATCTTTTGCAAAAAATGGAAAAATTGGAATTTGTGTTTATGTTGCATTTTTGGACAAGAGTGCTAGGTCGTTTCACAGGGTTAGCAAAGCCCTTCAAAAATCTGAATTGTTATTAAGTACTTGTGCCGAATTGTACAGTTCACTTGTAGACTTTCTAAGTAAAATTAGAGATGAGTTTGATAAGTTTGATCAGCAAGCAAAAGCTACCTTGCCGAATAAAAATTACAGAGCTGTCGCTAGGAGACAAAAAAATGCGCCTGGCGCTTTAAGTGAACTCTCTTCAAAGGATAGGTTCAGAATAAATTCCTTTACAGTATTCCTATGCTTGATGCACTGGAAGCCAATTTAAAAAGAAAAGCTACCGTGTACAGTAACATTGCAGAAATGTTCCTCTTTCTTGGTGATCTGAAAGCAACTAGCTAGAAATTGAGCGAGGCGTAAAACTTTTAGAAGAAGCGTATCCAGAAGATGTTGACCCGAAACTTGCTGATGAACTTCTATATTTTCATTTGTACGTGAGACATACACAAAGCCAAGGGCTTACAGAAGAGCAATTTATTTTTTTGTCTCATGGAGACCTTTATCAAATTATGTGCAAAGAAAAAATTCACATTGCCTTTCCTAATGTGGAAGCAATATTAAGACTATTTCTAAGCTTAATAGTCACTAACTGCTCAAAAAAAAGATCTTTCTCAAGGCTCAAAAGCATCAAAAATGAACTGAGATCCACGATGTCTCAAAAAAGGTTGTCTGCACTGAGCATTCTGTGCCTTGAGAGTGACAAACTTAAACAGATAAATGTTGATGAACTTTTGCATGATTTTGCTTTGACGAAAGCTAGAAAAAAATGTTCATAGCCTAGTCTTCTCTATTTGATAGCTGTAACTATTTTTATGTCCTCGTACATAAATTTTACAACTATTCGAACGGGTGATTGATATAAAAATTAAAATTAAAACCAAAACTTTTAACTAAATTTTTATTTTTTTAATTACAAATTTGCACTCATAATTGGGAAGAATGAAAAGAACAAACAGTTTAATGCACTCATATTTTTAACATTTAGCAATGACGTGTTGTGTTGTTTAGAGAGAAATTCTGAGTTAAAAAATAGGGAGGGGCCTCACAAATGAAATAGCCTAGGGCCTCTCGTGGTCTAAATCCGGCCCTGCCTACACGGGTAATTTTGTAACGTTTAAATTTTCTATTTTACAATGTATCAAAATTTTTAGTTTAAAACTTTATAAAAATATTAAATTTTATCAAATTAGTAAGAATTGGATTGATTTTAGAATATTTGAAGTTGGCTACTCTGATTCGACCTAGTCTTGGAAACTAAAAGGGAGCCGCAGGTAAATAAAATTACAAAAATTTAATGACACGCTATTGTCAGAGGTTGGATTCAAACGGTTTTTACTGGTTCAAACAAACCTGTTCTTAATTTATTATATTATAGAAACATTAAAGAGCAAGACCAAGAAAAGAAAAAAATGGCACAACGTCAGACATTGAAACACGCAAATTATACTGCAGAAAGCATGGCCACAAAACCTTGTTAAGGTTAAATTTAACAAATTAGAGAAAAAGAAAAAAAATGAATAAATAAAATATTTCAGGAAAAGAATGAAACAGGTTAGAGATAGTATAACCATTGCATTACTAGTGTACCTGATTATGGGTGGTAAAGATAATTGTAAATAGAAATATTGCTCTAAGTGCACAAATCAAAGTTATTAGATGCAAAATTAAATCTAAATCAAAAAAATTTTCAATCTATCTTGTGATACAGGGGTGGGAAACCTGTGGCCCGTAAACCTTTTCAATGCGGCCCGCATCTGGCTGGGAAGAAGCAAAGCTAGTTTTAGCGATTCATGACGAAAATCAAGAAATCAAAGACAGATTCTAAATAAAGTTTTTTTAGAGAAATCAATATGTTTTTGGGACAAAACAAACGTATATAATTTTGAACAAAACCATATTGCTTCCCAAAATTTTTTACGGGCCGCACCAACTTTTTTATTTTTCGAATGCAGCCCCCGAGTGCAATAAGTTTCCTCACTACTATCTTAATAGAACCTGATTTTAACTTTTTCAAATCCCTTTATTGGTGTTCTTGATGACTCGCCACTGCCATACGACGGAACTACGTAATCTTTGCATGAAACTGAGTTGCTAAAGGTTTACTGTTATCTTTACACGAGATACTAGGGGTAAAGAAACTAAAAGTAATTTTTTCGTGGGATTGAGTTGCTTAGAGTAATCTTTATGCTTCAGACCAATTTTTTTTAATTTTAACAGATTTTAGTAATAGAAAATCCACAAACCATTTTTTATTTGAGTTTTTTGGACCTTATTGGAAGCAATTGGTATTATAACGCATCAATTATGTACAAATATTTAGGGCCGAATTAGTAGTTTGATCACATCTAAAATAGAAACTGATTTCTTTGTTTTTTTTAAAAAGCTTTCATTCGTGTTCAGCAAAGCAATAAATGGCGGTAGTATATTTTATATTCTTCACTTACCTATTTCATATTTTTTTAAATTTATTCGATCCATCAAATTTTCAAACCAAAATTACAATTAACACCAGAATTACCAAGCGCGTCAATTGACATTTTTTTTATTTTAAATACTTGTTCCTTAAAGAATGAATTGCATTTTTATTGAAACTTTTTAAGTTTTTTTCAAATTCATACAATTTGTTAAAGTTGTAGAAAATTTTGTGTTTCGTCCAAAAAATAAACTCATACTTATCTATTGTACAATTACTAAGTGAGTCAATTGACGAAGTAGACAAATTAATGCAAATAAATGCCAAAAAATTTTTATTTTTACAATATTTAAGCAAATTATTCTAGATACTCTTTTGTTTCATTTATAAATGTTTTCTGTTTTATTCAGAACAATGGCATCATTGATATACATATTCACAAACTATCGCTCTTTTTCAGGTTATAGAAACTACAGTATGTAGTTCCACACCTCGCGGTTGGTACTTCAAATTGGTTTATGTTTTGTTGAATTTAAATAGATATAGTTTGTCCGAAACATTTACAATATAGTTCTTCGATAGGTTATCTTGTTATTTTTTTCAAAAATATGCTGTGATGATGGGCTTACCCGACCCATTCTTAGGAATAAAGGCGCGGATCAACTCCGCGGAGTCCAAACAATAGCACAACTCCCAGGGACAAAACTTGAGGTCTAGAATAGTGTGAAAGTGGCCAAAAATGGCCAGACGTAGAAAGTCAAGGGCAGGGCAGTCTAGCACGACATGAAAGATGTCCTGTGATTCAAAACCCCAGTTGCTGTTTCTTACAGTTG
Source organism: Diplosoma virens (assembly GCA_963680785.1). NCBI lineage: Eukaryota > Metazoa > Chordata > Ascidiacea > Aplousobranchia > Didemnidae > Diplosoma > Diplosoma virens. The sequence goes on from OY796882.1 coordinate 9,759,476, forward strand.
TGGCAAATTATTTCGAAAGTTTGTTGCTGTCGTTGCGAGAAACAGTGTGATAATGAGTTGACTGATTTAAAAAAGTGAGATAATGCAAAATAAAATCTTTTGATTTTGATAAATATGATGTATTAGATTCTCTAGACACTGTTTTTCTAATTATATGAAAACTTATGATAAAGAAGTTGATGAACAGATTTTTGTGGCAAAAATGGAGCATGTTGGCAGATTTCTACAAAAATTAAAGCTTTTAGTAAGCACTTCCAGCAAAATATATCGAAGACTCGACCGAGTTTTTCTGCGTATGTTGCTTTTTGTAGGTGTTATATTGTTAATTTGTAGGTGTTATCTCGCTGTTATCGTGCTGTTACTTTGTAAACTGTCAAAACAACTTTTTTTCATTGCTCCGAATTCTTTTGCTACTTAACAAGCCTGCGCTACGAAACATCCAAAATGAAATGTTGCAAAACCTTAATGTGTTACGGGTGATCAAAACTGGAAGATATCTTTGAAAAAACTAAAGAAGTTTCTTGGTCTAATATTTTCCAAGGATTTATTGGTGGTCAAACATTACTCATTTTCAGTATGTAAAATAGGTTGTAGGAATGTGTCACGTTTTGCAAAAATATGTCTTGTTACATATTTTTTGAAATTACAAAATATCTACAATTATTTAAGTCTTTAAGACAAATACCAAGAAGCATTTGTGGAATTCTTTTTCAAATCTATTTATTGAAAATTGTCAGAAGCATTTAGGCCTAGTTCTGTCGTTACCATTGATTAACAGCTATTCCGGTATAAAGCAAGGTGCGAGTTTATACAATGCATGGAGATCAAACCACACATAATGGAATAAAACTCTAGATGACAGTTGATGTTGAAACTAAATATCTATTCAACGGTTTACAATTATGATAAAGGTGAGATCAGAAACTACAATATGCGCGTAAGAGTTTGCTTAGCTGGTCATGAAAACTATGACATGCTTTTTTATGAAGGACGAAAACGTAGCTGGTGACAATTACTTTATATTCTTAGATATTTTTTTACAGGGCTACTTTATCAATACCAATGGATATTACCGAGGGAAAAAAACAGCGATTTGATAAAAAATACTGCTAGCTGTTGCCACACTTAGGTAAACTATAACTAAGTAAGAGTGAAAAAAGTAAAACCTTTGCAAGTAATAATTTTGTACAGCTTATTTTTAAAATAACTTGAAGAAAGGTATTTGCGTCATTTGCAAAAAAAAATGTATGGTATAGCTTATAGTAAACAATAGAAAACTAGTACCACACTAAAACGTGAAAGAGTAAGAGAACGAAAGAAAAAGATCTTTTTATTTTCATCAAATTATTTCAAGAAATATAGCGGTCAAAACAAACCCAAGATTTTTACATATTGAAATTATACAAATTGATTAATGATGAAATAGAATTCATATTAAACCAAAATCACTAAAACGATATGATGCAGCGTTAGTTAAGTAATTTACATTTTTTGTTATACTGCAACTTACTGTCGTAGTATAATCGATACATGAGTTTTATTTCTATATATTGGAACAATTTATTTACTTTTAACAGGTAGCCTATTTCCCTTGTTTGCTTGTCTTTTTTCTTTTGTATATAATTATTGCTTTTTAATAATATGACACCAAAGGCACAGTTTGTGTTTATCAATTCAATAAAAAAGCTAAGTTTAATACTTTACTTTGTATTTATGAAACAGTGCGTGCGTCAACTAACTCCCTCAGCAATTCTAGGTAGTTGCAAATCTTGTTAACCTGTTGTTAATAAATTTTTAACTTCATTAACAACACAATTACCTTAAATGAGACACTTCGTGTAATTTTTATCCGTTTAACTAATCGAGAAAAATTATTTCTGATTCATTGTTAAATAATTCCTTTATAAATAGAAAAAAAAAAAAAACAATAGAAAACCGCAATCGAATTACAGAGTTGCCCCGGCTTATAACTTGTTGCTGTCAAAGCGATGTCAAAAACAGTCTTTATGACGAGGAAGTTGATGTTAAGATTTATCTTAATGCAGATGATTCATATTTTCATCTCGGCAACTAACAATATACAATAACAATATTACGTATAAGTGGGCGGTAACAGATTCGGAAGCTTGTTGATGCAGAAGTTATTAAGAGTCCAACGCGAATTAAAAGAATTTCAGAGATCACAAATTAAACAGAAATATTTAGCTTGGTACTGTTAGAAATACAGTCCGCTGAATACGGTTAAAATAAATATTGGATTAAATAAAATTAATTAAACCTGTTTGGTTTATTAAGTTTTAGTTGAACTTGCTGCTAAGTATCCAACAAAAAAACTAAGTAAACTTAATGACTTTTACTTTATTTTTTTTGTTTATAGTTATTTGTATTATGATAATTAAAATTTTGAAATAAGAACAAGTAATAAAGGTGAATTAGCAATTACCAAGTAAAGTCCTAAAGTTTTTATTTTAAGTCTAAGAATGGTTATTCCAAGTCTAATTTAAATAGTTGGCCTAAAAAGAACGAATTGCTTTTAGCAACAAGGAACCAACGTGGAGCAACCAAAAGCTTTGTGCCGACGCAAGGTGTAACTCAAAATGACGTAAACTAAATAGAGTAAGATTGTTTTTTTGTTTTTTGAAAAAATTAGTCAAGAATGGGTTTATAATATGCTATGTAAAGTTCAAAAAAACTTTAATTGAGTTTGCAGATATTTGCAAATTTGTAGTCGTGAGTTTGATTTCCATTCAAGAAAGTTGACAACAAAGTACACAAACTCTAGCTGTTACCATATTCGCAAATCAGATTCCTACCCAAAACAGTTGATAACAAACCTATGAATGCTAATTCTTGCCGTAACCCCAACTCTTAGAAAGTCAGTAATCTTTTGTTTGATTTTGACCCAAGACTGGTGGAAGATTTCAAACCTAGTCCTAAGAAATCCAGTAATCTTGAGTTTGATTCCCACCCACAACAGTAAAGTGGTAAACCAAAAGACTAGACTGTGGTTATGTCTAACCCTAATGAAAACTAGTGTTCCTAGGTCTAACACTAAGAAATGCAATAATCTTGAGTTTGATTCCAATTTAAGATAAACGCAAGATTTCAACTTTATTTTAACCCTTAGAAAGACAGTGGACCTGAATTCAATTTTCACCGGGACAGGTGCAAAAAATTCGAAACATTAAACTTAATGAGTTTCCTGTTTTTAGCCGTGCACGAAATCAATCTGTCAACCTATTTCCTGTGTTTAGGCGCACAATAAAAAAGTCTTTCAACCAGGTTTTTTGTTTTTAAGCACACAATAGAAAAAGCTTGTCGAAATATTTTGTGAGAAGGCCTGGTTTTGACACTTTAGATTTGTTGTGCAATAACTTTTCTGCAGCTAAACTTGTTTTTCATGGAATACTTATGCTCAATGTTTAAAATAAATCTTTAATGACAGTTACAATTTTTCCTAAACAAGCTTGATTTTTACAGTATCTTTAAATTTTTAAAAGGATTCTCTTGGTTAATCTTGATTTTATTTACAGAATATTTAGGCAAGTTTGTTTTTATTCATAAGATACCTATACTGAATTTAAAAAGATTTTCCGAGTAAACTTGATTTTTATTATACCTATGTTTAGTTTTTAAAAAGTTTTTCCTGAACAAGCTTGATTTTTTTATTTTGTCATTTATTGAAAACCTATGTTTTAATTTTTCAAAAAATTCCTAGACAACCATGATCTTTATTCATAGAATACTGATGTTCAATTTTTAAAAATTTTCTAGGTAAACTTGATTTTTGTTCATAGAATACCTATAACCAAAATTAATAATTTTTTTTCCGAGATAAGCTTGATTTTTTGCTATAGAATAAAAATGTTCATTTTATAAAATTTTTCCTGAAAAACCTTGATTTTTGTTACACCTACATTTAATTTTAAAAACTTTTTCTGGACTTTTATTTATAGAATACTTATACTGTAGATAATTTAAAACAGTTTGTCCAAGACAAACTTGATTGTTTGTTTTGCTGTTTATAAAACATCTATGTTTAATTAAAACTCTTATTCTCAAACAAATTCAATTTTTATTTATAAGTTATCTGTGTTCAGCCTTTAAAACAGGTGTTTCATAATATTTTTAAAAGTTTTGTCTTTTTTATCGACACTTGTTTTATTTTGTAAACCACCCAAATTCATTTTTAATCATATCTTAATTATTTTTAAACTTATTTTATTTTTTGTTGTATGAATATTAATTTACTTTCTAGTGTTAATATTAACAAATTAATTCAGTTTCAACTTAAACTTCTAATTACTTTTATTTTTTAATAAGTTTTTCACTTATAAACTCATTTGTGAAAACTTTTGATTGACGTTTTGTTGTTTTGAAATTTCCTGTTTTAACACAAAAAAATAAATACCTTTACCGACCTTCTGCTGGAATGACGTTTTACAAAAAACAATATTTTGTTTAATAGACATGCTTGGAGAACACCAACGGTTTTCCCAAAAAAATTTTCTTAGTTTTTACAGCGATTTTTTTCACAGACCTGCTTGTTCGTAAATGGCGAAAATCTGATGCAAAAACTGAAATTTTATTACAAAATCTACTAAAAATAGCAAAGACATGCCTGAACACGCCTTGAAAATGTAGTTGCGCAACACTTCTGCAGTTATAAAAACGGCTGCCTTTTAGATTTGGTTATTCTACTTTTAAAGCCGCTTAACACTAGAAACCCCAATGGGTCATTTTTGACCCATTTATGATTTTAAATAGTTACCATTCAATCAGTGAAAATTTTTTTTCAACAAAACTTGGTGACTTTTCCTAATTCGGTTTATACTTTTATATGGTATATGCACAATTGTTAAAATGTGAAAGTTTTTTCCAAAAAATCTTGATATACCTAGAAGTACCACATGGGTCAAAATTGACCCATCTACATAAACAATCTTAGTGTTGCTTTAATATATTTGTAGAGAAAGCCTAGAAAAGAACAAGCATTTTTTTATACTTACAATCAATTATTTAGTGTATTATATGGTATATATTGCAACCTTATTTACATTTTAGAACAATTAGTTTTGTTCCAAACTTGAACTTGTTAGTATTTTCCAAAGAGTCAAAGAGTAAAGTTCGTTCAATTGACATTCATTTCTATGTTTCAGAAAATAAGTGTGATTTGTTACCTATTCCGAAGATATTTTTGACCCTAATAATGAAAAAATTAAACTTTCAAGAAACTCTCAAACTTTTACAAAGTGATGACATTTACTCATCTTGTGATGAAAGTGACTTTGATGAAACTCAACTGATTGAGTCTTTTTCATCTGAAGATAGTGAGGAAGATGACTCTATTATTGAAGATGAAGTGGTATGCATTGAACAAGAAAATTTGTCCAATGTTCAAGCAAGTTCATCTTCACATTTTAGTAATGAAGAAGTACAAACTCGCAGTGGAATCATATGGAGAAGATTCCAGGAAGGGCAAAGTTCCAGAGGACGATTCCCTTCGGAAAATGTGTTTACCCCAAAACCAGGACCAACAGCTTACAGTTGCAGACAAGTGATGAAAGAAAGTCCTCTAAGTGCTTTCCAATTATACATAGATGAAATAATGTTGAGATCAATACAAAGGTATACAATTCATCATGCATACCTTGATGATAAAAATTTCAATTGCCCTCTAGAAGAACTGGAAAAATTTATTGGTTTGCAAATTGCTCGTGGTGTTTTGGAGAGAAAAAATACTCCAGTGAAACAACTATGGAGTAAAGAATGGGGTCATCCTATTTTTGCAAGTACGCTGAGCAGAAATCGCTTTGAAAGCATAATGAAACATCTAAGGTTTGATAACGTATCCACTCGTGCAGAAAGAAGGACAAAGTCAGAAAAGTTTTGTCTTATTTCAGAAACATGGAATGCTTTTATAGAAAACTGTCAAAAGTGCTATGTCCCAAACCTAAATTTGACAATAGATGAACAACTTTTCCCTTGTAAAACTCGCTGTCCATTTACCCAATACATGCCAAATAAACCAGATAAGTTTGGAATGAAATTTTGGCTATTAGCTGATTCAAAATCAAAATATTTGTGCAATGGAAAACCATATTTAGGAAAGGATCCATTGCGCAAAAAGGAAAATGATCTTCCCACTGATGTGTGTCTTTCCCTTTTGAAACCATATTTCAAAAAGGGATACAATGTTACTACAGATAATTTTTTCACAAATGTTAAACTAGCTGAAACTCTAAAACTTGAAAAAACAACTATTGTAGGAACTGTAAGAAAGCAAAGAAAAGAAATACCAAGTGTAGAATCAACAATGAAAAAAGCATCTATTTTTTCTTCAGAAATACTTCTTTCTGATTCAGGCTGTTCACTTACCATATACAAAGCAAAGAAGAACAAAATTGTTTATATTCTAAGTTCAATGCATAAAGATGTCTCGATTGACAAGAATCACTCGAAAAAACGCCCTGAAACAGTTGAATATTATAACAAAACTAAAGCTGGAGTCGATGTATTGGATCAAATGTCTCGCTACCATACATGCAAATCAGCAACTCGAAGATGGCCAGCTGCATGTTTCTTCAACATTATTGATTGTGCTTGCATAAATGCCTTCATTGTCTATAAAGAAGTTACCAAAAGTTCAATTTCAAGAAGAAAATTTCTTTTAGAATTAGTAAAAGAACTATGCAGATATAACAAAATTGCTGAATCTGAACCCTCATCAAATCCAAAATGTTCTGACTCTACAAACTCACCAAGATCTCTGAAGCGCAAACACTGCCAAATAGATAATTGTCCAAATAAATCTAATAACTATTGCATTGAATGCAAAAAATTTTGCTGTGGGTTTCATACAAAAGCAAAGAAGTTAATTGTAACTTGTTCAAAGTGTGTCAAAAATTTGTGACTGTTTGTCGTTGATTTGGTTTTGTCACTATATAAACATATAACCTATAGTACAGCATATTGGACTATGGCATACATGTAACTTTGTAACAGCTAAGTTTGTGAAATGAGTAAAATTACAAATTTTTTTCAATAAAATTCTGGAAAATAACTGGTTTTATTTGTCTATGGTATGTAGAGTTAACACCACAAAAAATATATCAAAACAAAAGCAAATTTAACTAATGGGTCAAAAATGACCCATTCGGTCCTTTTAGGTAGTCAAAAACCTTGGGGCTTCTAGTGTTAAGAGAAAACAATTATTCAATATATTTGAGTGTGATGTTTTCGAAATAGTTCTTGCTGGAGAGCGTGACGTGTATCGTCACAAAAAAAGTGTACATAAAGAAACTGCAATAATTCTGGGTAATAAATGCAACAAAAATTTAACAGATTAGACAATCTAAAAACACAACAGAAAATGTTTGATAGGTATTTACTCTCTAAACAATCCAATCTTGAAATAAATTTTTTTTATAGTTGCTGGAGAAGAACGCCTTATGAAAAAAATAAAACCTAACTCTGCTGAGACTACATATGGTAAGTTTACAGTAGTTGTTTATTTTTATTTCATTTTATTTACTTATTTGAAACAATTAAAGACTTTTTAAAAATACTACAAGCTAAAAAATCTATAGTTAATTCTGCTAAAAATACAAGTGGCATGTTTTTTATAAAAATGGATTGATCTTAAATTAATTTTTGTTGTTTCTCAGAACGGTCACAGATCGATGTCTTCCCAGAAAAATTTTTAGAAGTTCCGGTTGAAAATATCAATTCGGTCGAGGTAGCAAATACAAACGGTAAGTTAATTCATTTTAACAATGTAATCTGGGGTTAATGTAATTCTTTTTCATAGATGCTACCAAAAATAGGAAATCTAACCTTAATTTTGTTGAGATTGCAAATGGTAAATCTATTTAAGCCACTTTTAAAACAATTTGATTTGTGATAAATCTTATTGTATATTACAGACGTTGAACCCACAAACGAAAAATCAAAAATGAAACTTGCTGAAATGACAAATGATAAGTTTTTATATAAAAAGAATTTCATTTGAAATTAAATTCGGTTTTTTATAGAAGCACAAACCTTCCTGGAAGATCATGATTAAAACCACACCAAATTGTGTGAACAATCAAACCAACCAAACGTACAAATTGATCAAGAAAAAGTAATAGAACTCGATGTGGAGATCAGTAGCTTGATGCAAAACAATAGTCTAGCATTCGTACTTTTTCCAAAAGAGGTAAAGTACGTACAATCAATTTTTAATTTTTTATACAAGCACGATTAAAAACTACTAATTTTAAAACTTGTTCGTTGTATTTTACAACTACAAAGAAACCGTTTTAAATTAAATTAAAGTTTTGGCAATATTTTGAAAAATATCGATAATGACAAATTGCGTTACTTTTACGCATCTTACAATAAGAATTTGATGATGCCTACTGCTCGTTTGATAAGCAATCGTCAGGAGTTAAAAATTTTTTTTTAATTTGCTCGCTAAAGAATTGTTTTTTGATAAAATAAACAAGCCAGACACAAAATGGAGAGTTATAAACATTTTCATTATAACGTTTTATGTGAGTCATCTAAAACAGAGGTGTCAAACTCGCGGGCTTTCGGGGGCCACATTGCATGTTGAAAATTGTGCCGAGGACTGCATGGAATTTTCGATTTATTTTTATAGCATATTTTTTAGTTAGGTGTAGTTTGGGACATATAGTGCGACACAAATTGCTTCTTGTTTTGTTTATTTCTTCTTATTTTTTTTATCTTTTTTAATCAGTTGTTAGTGGCATTAAATGACTTATAAGCAAAAGAAATAAATATTTTAAACATGAAGCTTGGTAATTTATGATTACTTTAATTACTTTTTGTTAAGAAAGGTTTTAATTCTTGTTTTTTTAATGAAAGCATAAAAATATATACTGTATATAATACTAAAAATGCTGTGTTTTTACTAAAAAATAAAAAAGTTTGTGGAATATTTTTATTGCAATTTAATCACCGTTTTAGCTGGGCTAATAAAATTTTTCATAAGGTGTCTATGCTTGTTTAAAAAATTGCTTTTAGACAAAATTTTTACAAAATATAACAATTGTTGACGGATGCTCGAGGGCCGCATCGCAGGGCTCTGAGGGCCGCGAGTTTGACATCCTCGATCTAAAAGACGTGCCTCTTTTTACCCAAGTCCATTACTAACTTTCGAATAATACTTAAATGTTTTGAAAACCAGCAATCCTCTACAGCAGGGGTCTCCAAACTACGGCCCACGGAGCTTTTTTTAAAAAACATATAAACTCACTTTGAGCCACAGTTGAATAGAATTATGTCGGGAATACCCCAGTTTCAGTTTTTTTTTTTTTTTTTTTTTTAGAAAACACACCAAGATTTTGGGAGAAAAATAGCAATATTAGAGATTAAATTGAAGTCAAGACCTTTTTTTTAGAGATCACTATAATTTTTGGGAGAAAAATAGCGAAGACCTTTGTTTTGAAGCGTCCCGGTTTATAAGTGCAAAAATATTTTTCTCCTAAAATAGTGATGATCTCTAAAAAAAAAACAAAGGATCTTTACTTCTTTAAAATTATTTATTAACTGTTTTGCGCAAATCAAGTCTCTAGCTTTGGCCCGAGGAGATTTAAAAAATCTATACATTGCTCCCGGCTCGAAAAGTTTGCAGACCTCTGTTCTACAGGTTAAACACAGTAACTTTTAAAATAAAGAACACCAAATTTTTAGCTACATTCAAAAAAAAGGTTTAAGTAATTTTTAATCAAAATAAAGTTTTGAACGACAATGTTTATACAGAACCATTAAATTTATAAAGTTTCTTTTGTCTAGTTAGGTTTCCAGTTTTACTAAGATTATATCTTTTAGTTCACCAAGTGTGCATTTTTCCCATCTGGGACATTACATGTCAACTCACACTCTTTTACACATTTTTTTGTCGACCATCTCTGATTTTTCTGAAATTTGGCACGTTTGTAGATTTGCATTAGAAAATACTTTACATCAAATTTTAAGTCTCTAGATCAAATAGTTTTTGATATATGAAGGTTGAAAGTCAGTCACAAAATTGCCGCTTGAACGCCCCTGATTGAGCAAAAGTGACCCTCCTGGTTTTATTTATTCTTTGATTTCAAAGATGTTAATATCATTGGAATGCTATCCTCAGCAGCTTTTCAATGATATTCATATCTCTAACTTAGCTACATAAATAAAAGAGTTACTTTTTGACGTTACCTTAAGACGTTGACTTCGCATGACCCCAAAACCCACTCCAGGCAAAAAATTTTTTAATATTTTTGTTCCTTTATATTTTTTAATATTCCTATTATATGGGTTTTTGAGATACAAGTATTTGCATTTTATTGAACAGGTGTGCCTATTGATGCAACTCCAGTATGCATGCGTTACAAAATTATCAAGATCCTCCACCCTTACAACAATTAAGTTAAGCCTTTTATTTTTTGTTATTGTATTGAACAGCATTTAGAAACTTTTGACACACCTGATTGCCATTAGAATTTGACAATGGTCATTTGTGGTTTATAAGGATAAAATGGTTGCCAGAATCAATCTACAAATTATTTTTTATGGCAAACTGATTCCAGCTGTATTGAAAGATTTTTCACAAATATTGTATGATGATGTACTAGTTTATAAACTTCAAATTTAATTTATTGAAAACAGTTACTAGAGGCAGGATTTCAACCTGCATCTGCAATGACCAGCAGATCTAGAGCCAGCTACTAAGGTTGCACTGCAGCCTAATTGGGACTGCAACATAATCAACATTCACCATTGTATTTAGTTCCGATTTATCTTAACGTAATACTAGACGAATCACTGAAGTTTTGTCAAAACGTTTAGCATTGCACAAAAATTTTTTTTGCTTGTCTCGCTGCTAAAGTAACTCGCGGCGTCAGAGCGGGTGCTGCTGCCAAACATCAGATACAGATATTTTACAAGATAATAAGATACAGATATTTCAGATATTTTTAGATTATTCAACAGCCGCGTATTGGAGTCTCGTTTGTTTTTGTAATACTTGGTTTATATTTAGTGTTTTGAATAACGCTTTGGCGTAGTCACTGGATAATTTCGTCCCTCCCCAACGGAATACTTACCAGTTTTTTCAAAAATCCAGCCATCTGAGCTTTGAAAACTAATAGCGACACTTGTTTTGGCTAAAAATGGTACTTTAAACCCGTGCTTTGTGGCTTTTTCAAACCTGCGGCACACTGAAAAATTTCAAAAATTAGCAGAACACCTGGACCAGGTAAAGAGTTAAATTTTGAATGTTTCCATTACCTGAAGTTCCATTTGGCTGTCTTAAAGATCTAAAAATTTCAATCTAAACTCTAAAAATGAAGTGATGACTTTTTTCATCTGAAGTTACTAATTTGCGTGTATCATGCACAATTGAACCTGAGTGAAAATTGATCAAAAAAGTTATCAATTTTATTATAGAGAGTTTTTACAATCGAGCCTGAGTGAAAATTGATCAAAAAAATTATCAATTTTTTTGTAGAGAGTTTTTATGTTCACTAAATAAAGCTTCATATGAAAAAAAGCGTTCGAAATTTAGTAAAGACCAAAAAAACCTCTTAACAATACTCATTGAGATGTACAGTATAATAAATTTTTTAAGTTTTTGTTTGCTACTTCAGAGGAACATAACTTTTCTCCATTTCAAAGACTATGTTTCTTATTTTTTTGCAGCACAGGAGTTGCAGAGTACTGCTCTAGATCCAGACTATGGTTTATATATCGCTTATCAAATGCCTGCCGATAAACACAAAGGTCTAAACGTGTCTTTGTGTCTACTGCCCAAAAACGTAAACAATTTTGCTGAATCAATCATCCGTTCTGCCCATCACATGAATCAAAGATCAAACACAGAATACTATGAAAGTACAGCCGGCCTTGTGCTTTCATTACCAGATTCTTGCCTTTCCCATTCAAAATAGCATGTCCAGAACAGTTTGAGTTATGCTTAAACGCCTTCAGACGGGTTAAAGATAACTGGCCGCAGCCGACTGGCTGCAGCCTAACTAACCAGTCGGCTGCGTCCAGTTGGGTTGCGCCCAGTCGTTTGGGGCCAGGTGGCCCTGCGGAGTGTAGTTGCGCGTTTCCATTTGTGCATAGAAAAATGGGGTCTTGTTTCTTTCTCTCGTTGCAAATGGCATTGCACAAACCGGAGATAATGTTTCATTGGAGTGTCACATGCATTGGGCATTACAAGAAACACGAGGTCGGACAATTTTGGATAAAATAATAAAGGGTTGTGACTTGGTACATTGTTAACCGCGTCTTAGCTTCTTCATTGTTTGTAATGAAGCAAGCTTCTCTTAGCTTCTTCATTGTTTGTAATTGTGGTGCACGTTGACGTGACTCTTTACGTCCAATTTTTAATTAAGTTTACAACTGTTACAACTGCGAATCCATTACAATTTCATTTCACTCTAATTAAATGAGTGTCTAAACGTAAAAACTGAAGTGACCTTGCTAAATTGCAATTTTGCATACTTTATCAAATAAATTTTCAAAAACTTTTTTGTTCTAACCAAAGTTAAATAAATGATCTTTACTTTGCTTAAATTTTACAAAGATAGCTTGAGTAGTTTTGGAGTTATAAACCGTTAATTTGGTTGGCTTCTGAAGCCCGGAAGTTGAGGAGTCAATAGCTCGAAAAAGGTTGAGGAGAATAGGGTTAAGTCATTTCGCAAGTCTAGTCTGTTGATTGTTCAGCTAATTTCAGCTATTTAGGTAAATTGTAATGTTCTGGCTATTTTAACTGTCAGTCTTTTTCAATATTGTGTTAAGCCTATTTTGTTTGTTATGAATTAATGAGCTTGCTGTCATCTTTAGCTGTCAGCGTATAGCAGTTTTGTTTTCATAAGGTTTTCATAAGGTTCATAGGTTTTGATAATGTTTTTATAAGGTTGTTAGTTCTTTCCAGGCTTAGCGGGAAGTCAAAACAGACCTCTACGTAGTCGATAAAAGCATCATAGAATGGTGCTCAACATGGCATACTACTCGGCATATAAAAGTTATGTTAATTGAAGGTTAAAAGATTTTTTATAGATATGATGATGTACTAGCTTATAAACTTTGAATTAGACTTATTAAAAACAGTGACTAGGGGCACGATTCGAACCTACATCCACAACATAATTCAATCAATAAAGTAAAGAATCTTTTAATCTATTGTGTGAGCTGCGGAGCCGTGTTGAACATCGTTCTATTATGTTCTATTGACTACGTGAAAGTTTTTGCGACTTCTCACAGGAAGGAACATTGTGACAGTGTTGGAGGCACCGCCAAGCGCTTAAGCTCTTGTGAGAAGGAAATCCTATCCTCAATGGCCTTGTTTGAATTTGCAAATAAAAACATTATGAGTATTCTGTTCTCATTTACAAATGCAGAGGAGATAATAAAGAAACGTCAAATGCTGGAAAAGCATTTATTAAAGGCTGTGTCCATTGTTGGTACTGTCAAGCACCACACCTATGTACAGCTCACCGGATCAAAGGCAAAGCTTACCATCCGAAGACATTCCTTATTTTCTTAATAACAGTTGTCAAAAGTTTTGTATGACTTTGACAGACTACTATTTGAAGAATTACAATTCGGAGTCTACACTTGCATCTACAATCAGGACTGGTGGGTATGTCAAATTCTTGAAAAGTTTAAGGAAAATGGAAAAATGCAGGTCAAATTCCTACATCAGAAGAGCCATCACCATCTTATCTGTACCCAAGAAAAATGCAGGTTAAATTCGTACATCAGAAGAGCCATCACCATCTTATCTGTACAGGCTATCTGTATCCAAAGACAACCAGCTCATTGTTTCCTTTAACGACATCTTCACGAAAGTAGATTTGTCAACAAAATCTGGCTCCGACACTCTTCACGAGATAAACGTCGGAATAAATGGGAAAAATTTTAATTAATTGTCTAATAAATCTGAATGAAGATGATTGGATGTTTGAGAAAGGCGTCAAAACGCGCGATCAGCCCAAGATTTTCAAGTTGTAAACAAATTTTTTTGGTGGCATAAATTTGACTTGAATTATTTCTAAAGCAGATATATGAAAAGACCAACGACCAAGTGAAAGAAACTAAATTTTATCACTGTAATTTTTGTGCACATAGGGTTATCTAAAAAGCGTAGGCCAATCGCGAATTCACTAAACATGACTTGGGTAGAAGATTTGCCAAAAAAAGTAGAAATGTTGCGAGAGCTCAGAATTTGGCCAGTTCTAATAAATGTTGCACGTATTGACAAATTTTGTCCTGTAATTGTTGAGATGTGCGGCCTACGTACCAACTATCACAGTGGCTCAAAATAGAAGACACTCAAAAAACCATCCAAATATTTAATTAAACATTTGTTAAAGTAACATTTCATATTTTCATATTTCTTAACTTTGGTTGCAAATTTTATTTTAGTGTTGCAAAGTCGAAACCCCTAAATTGTCAATTCAAACAGAAGAAAACCTTTCTTGTTGTTCACATTTTGCTATACTGTTGTTATTGCAAAGGAAAAAAATATTGTTTCTTAACCCTATTCCCTCAACCTTTTTCGAGCTATTGACTCCTCAACTTCCGGGCTTCAGAAGCCAACCAAATTAACGGTTTATAACTCCAAAACTACTTAAGCTATCTTTATGAAATTTAAGCAGAGTAAAGATCATTTATTTATCTTTTATTAGAGCAAAAAAGGTTTTGAAAATTCATTTGATAAAGTATGCAAAATTGCAATTTAGCAAGGTCACTTCAGTTTTTACGTTTAGACACTCATTTAACTAGTGTGAAATGCGATTGTAACGGCTTCGCAGTTGTAACAGTTGTAAACTTAATTAAAAATTGGACGTAAAGAGTCACGTCAACGCGCACCACAATTACAAACAATGAAGAAGCTAAGAGAAGCTTGCTTCATTGTTTGAATGGTCGAGTTATGAAAAATATTTTAGACCAGTTTCATTTACTTGCTCACATGTTTTATCCATATGTTTTTGTGATTACTAATAGTTATTGCTGCTTTTTTTAAAAAAGAATAAAAAACCAAAACGAATTTTGTTTTACGAAAAAGAATTTGAAATTGGCTATGTTTTGATATTTAGCAATGCTAAAATATCGACCTACAGATATTATAAAACCAACAAAATTTTATCTTTTTTATATCACTGTTTATATGCACATCGTATTTCACCGCCGCAAAAAGAGTTTTTTAATTATTGAAATGAAATTATGCCATTTCATTACTTTACAAAAAAACGTTTGAGAAAAACAATATTACTCTACATAATTGTTACTGTTAGTCGTGGAACATATATTAGCATCGATCAAAGCATAAAGCGCAAATTTGTAAGCAGTGCCACAAACACGCGGAAGAGCCACATGTTTGACACTGATTTCGTGATTTGTTTATGTTTAATTTTTGCATTTTCTGGACTGGTCCAATTTCATTATCATAGCAGAGACAACAAAATTTCCTAAAATTGGAATTTGAAACACAATTTCGAGATGTAAATGTTACAACACACTCCCACGGAAATGACTTTCGTCCAAAATTAATTTAATTTTTCGTTGAACATCAAACTGTAAGCCATTCAAAGGCCATCTTTCAACGTGCGATTGAATTATTGCTGGCGGGAGGTTGCAAGTGTCGTTTTGATGGGAACAAATAAAGATTGCAGATGTTCGTTTCTTATTATATTTTGTTTTTCTATTAGAAAAAACATTTTATGTCACTTTTCCAACTGGAAAGTCTTTATCAACAACTCTAAATTACAGTTTACAAGAACTAGAGTGTCCAATAAAAAATTTCTTGAACAGCAATATTGTAACATTTGTGAAGATTCAAGATTCACATTTGTTTATTTGTCGCTAAACATTTACAAATATTCGCATAACATATAATTGAGATTAAATGTAGGACAACGTGACTGGGAAATAACCATAATGTGTCTTAGTCAAGCAGTTACTTTTATTGTGTCATTCAAAATGACAAAAAAGATTATAATAAAACAATCGTTTGAAAAACAAGCAGCGATAAGGCAAAAAAGTAATTAAAAAGTGAAAACCTAAAAGCAAAACTAACAAATAAGCAAATCTTGGTAACAAAAGTAGATAGATATATTTTTTATTTTGCAATAAGAAAAATATGAAAAATATTGCATGAAATATGGGATAAAATAAAACAATTTGGCTCCAATATATTTAATTATAAAGTGCGTTTTTTTGTTTTACACTGTGGAAGATTAAATTAATCACCTTCAGAAAATATTGATCACCACAAAACCTCTCCAAGATAACTTCGAGAAAGAGATGTTAAGCTGTAAAGGCCCTTTTTCATCATTACGTAAAACAGGGCGATTCTATGCCGAAATTGTTGTAGAATGTAAAAGTATCCCCTTCCAGCAAAACACATAAATAGGACTGGCCCCGTGCTTTATTTTTTTACTGCAAATTGCTATTGTATTGCCTGAATTAAATGCTGTTGGCAATGTACCAAGCCAAAACCGTTTATTTTTTATCCAAAACTGTCCGATCTCGCGCTTCTTGATACAACGTTGTCTCTAATTTTTGCAAGACGCCGCATTTGCAATTAGAGAAAGGAACGAGATCCCATTTTTTATGCACAAATGAAAACGCGTAATTGCAGTCCGCAGGCGGAATGGGCCAACTGGCCGCAACGAACTGGGCGCAACCAGACGAGTTAAGGACAACTAGAGGCAGTCGATTGGTTAGTTAAATTGCCCCCAGTTGGCTGCCTCCAGTTGTCTTTAATCGGTCTGAAAGCGTTTAAGCATTACTCAAACTGTTCCGGGAACTCTATTTCGAACGGGCAAGGTATGGCACTGATATCATAAAAGCACGAGGCCGGATGTACTTTCATAGTACTCAGTGTTTGATCTATAATTCATATGATGGGCAGATTGGATGCGCTTAATTCAGTAAAATTGTTTAAATTTTTGCACAGCAGAAACAAGCAAGTGTTTAGACCTTTGTGTTTATCGACAGGCATTTGATAACAGATAAATAAACCAAGATCAGAATCTAGAGCAGTGCTCTGCAATTCATATGCTGCGGAAGTACGAGAAACATACTCTTTGAAATAAAGATAAAGTTATGTTTCTCCAAAGTAGCAACCGAAAAAATTTATTATACAATACATCTCATTGTGTAATGTCAAGATCTTTTTTGGTGTTTACTAAATTTCGAACGCTTTGTTTCATATGAAGCTTTATTTAGTGATAATAAAAACTCTCTGCATATAAATTGATAATTTTTTTGATCAATTTTCAACCAGGCTTGATTGTGCACAATACGCGCAAATTGGTAACTTCAAATTAAAAAAAAATCATCACTTTATTTTTTGACTTTAGATTGAGTTTTTAGATTTTTTATGAGAGCCAAATGAAACTTCAGGTAGCGGAAAGCGTTCAAAATTTAGCTCTTTACCTGGTCCAGCTGTTCTGCTACTTTTTGAAATTTTTTAAAGTGTGCCTCATGTTTGAAAAAATAGCGGAGCACAGGTCTAGAGTACCACCTTTAGCCAAAACAAGTGTCACTACTAGTTTTCAAAGCTCAGATGGTTGGATGTTTGCAAAAACTGTTAACTGGTCCGTTGGAGAGGGACGGAGGCATCAGTGATTACGCGCAAAGCCTCATTCAAGACACTATATATAAACCAAGTACTACGAGAACAAACAAGGCTCCAATACTCAGCTGTTGATTAGACTAAAAATAAGAGAGCTGTATCTGATGTTTTGGCACCAGCACCCGCTCTGAGACCCCACATTACCTCAGCAGTGGGACAGGCGAATTTTTTGCACACTGCCAAACGGTGGTGACAAAATTTGAGTGATTAGTATTGCTTTACTTCAAGATGAATCGGAAGCAAACACAATGGTGAATGTTGATCATTGTAAACGTTTAGCTCACATTTTTTTTTAATCTGGATATTGTGGAAAACAGATTACGCATCTAGATGTTAAAAAGGTTGTGATTGATTTTGGAGGAACACTGTTTCTCTGACACCCGAGATTATTTTGCTTACTGTCGCGTTAGAGTGAAACCTTCGTTGTGAACTAGTTTTATAATCACTCAAACCATTCATTTATCCAACAAAAACCTCAGCAACTTGCAGTTAAAGTCAAGTTTGCATAAAATAACAGTGTCATATGCAGCTGTCAGATTGACAAATAGCACTGGCATTCTTCTTAGTCTGGAAAAAATTGTCGATTATTAACAGAACGACTTGATCCACGGTTGATCTTTTGCATTAAAACCATCAATTGGCTTGTTGCGGACGTAGGTAAACGTCTCAAATTTTTTCCCAGGGACGTAAACTGGATAAATTTGTCAATAACGTTTCGGGTCTTCTACCGCCTTCTTTGTCTTTTGAATCGCGAATACAAGCGCTCTTCCGTAGATTTTCGAAATTGGAGTTGACCCAATTAGGAAAAGAGAAAGTAATGTAATCAAAAATTCAAAGCAGCTCTAACATGGATTATAATCTCCATGCAACATAAAATTAGGACCCGGAGCTTTATCTGGTTTTACGTAGAAAAACCTTTGCAAATAGCCCAGGTCATCCATAGCTATGATATTTAAGTTGATTTTATTCAGAGGTTTCCAGTTAGTGGATCATTTTAAAGCTAAAAAGATGTCGGAATATAATTGGATAATCATTTTAGACCAAAAGTCATATCAAATTTTTTTCTGGATGACATTTTGAGTTTAAGCATAAAATTTATTGCGAATAAAGTTTTTTGGTCTTTATTTAACTTTCGAAATAAATTTATCAAACAGTTTGCAATAAGTAAGGACCGTTTTTTTAAACTTTGGCACGAAAATTTTTTGGGAGGAAAGAAGTTTCAGACTTGTTTGTGTAAATTTCAGACTTTAGAACCGTCATGAATTTATACAAGTAGAAAACCCCTGTTTTATTGAAATTCAATCGTATCAAACGTCTTGTTTTTATTCTATGTTTTCTGTTTGCAAAACCCACATCTAAATGTCATAAACTTTTTTACAAAACATTAAGTCGGATTTTTCATTGTAAGGAAAATTTAACATAAAAACGGCCTGTTACTGCAAATGCAACGTGAAATATAATTAAAAATTTCATTATAAAAAGTCAGATGTTGTTTATTTGTCTAAAGGCGTCAGCATAAGAGCTAAAATGTGAACCAGTTAATTTAATTTTTTTTCCCACCAATGAATAGTCATAAGAAAGTTTTAAAAAATGCTTAGTGTAAAGATTGAATTTTGTCCGCTTGATTGCTATTCAAGCAGTCCAACAGCAATTGTTTTATACAAAAGAATGTGTAAAATGCTTCCAAGCAATCGCCAAAAGCTCAAAAGAAAAGAAAATGCGATTTACATGAAATAAGTTCTGCATCGCCTAAAGCAGTTTGACGTCGGCAAAGGACGTAATTTGCTTCTTCACGCAAAGCCAATTTTTGGTAAAATTCATGTCATTTAATAAAGACGTGAAATTGAAATTCCATGCTCTGCTTGCGAAAACTAGCAAAAATTCACAAATTTGTTAAAAAATGTCTATTTTACGTGTTAACCCTTGTTCGGGGACATCTAAAAATAATACCATCTTATTTAGCATTTCAAATTAGAAAAAGTCAAGAAATTCCAGAATTTTATCTACAAAGATCAAGTAATTACAAACGTTTCTGCAAGGGCCGGGCTTCAGAAGCCCGGCTGTTGAGGAGAATAGGGTTAAATCATTATAGTTTGAAATATTATACAAAAGAATGAAAATTGGTTTCAAACTATGGATGAGTGTTAGAAAAATAAATCATTATCGCAATTCCTTTTTAATTTTTTTCTAATTGGAGTTTATCTTGAAAACCCATAAAGATCCCACTTTGATTTTTGGCATGCAGACAGTACTTTAATGAGGAACGAAAATATTAAAAAATTTTTTTTGTCTGGAGTAAGGTTTTGGGTTCATGCGAGGTCAAGTTCACAAGGTTACGTCAAAAACTAACTTTATATTTATGTAGCTAAGTTAGAGATATGAATATCATTGTAAAGCTGCTGAAAAGCGCTTTTCAATGATATAAACATCTTTGAAATCAAAGAATAAATAAAACCAGGAGGGCCACTTTTGCTCAATCAGGGGCGTTCAAGCGGCAATTTCGTGACTGACTTTCAACCTTCATATATCGGAAACTATTTGATCTAGAAACTTGAAATTCAATGTGAAACATTTTCTAATGCAAACCTACAAACGTGCCAAATTTTAGCAAAACGGGGATGTGCTTTAACAAGGAATGTCCCATCTTTAGTTTACCACAAAATATTCACTTTTCTCACGCACGTGATGGTCACAAATTGTATTTACTTTTTATTGGGTGTTTTGTGAATTGTTTTTTCCGTGACTTTTTCAACCAACAAATTTTTTTCTATGAATTTTGTATTTTTTCACTAATTTAGCAATATTTTTTTCCCCTGCAAATTTTGTGTTTTTCCATTGCATTTTGCATTTTTTTCTTTTCCCAGCCATTAAATTTTTTTATTTTTAATGCATTTTGTATTTTTCTGTGTTTTTTGGTGGGTGCATTACAAAAGTTTCATGTTATGACGTTTGTTTTCATTTTGTTACACAATCTGCCAGCAAAATGTCTTTGAGATTTCGGAACCCAACCAGGTAATCGGACCTTCCGGAGTTGGAAAGTCATATTGGGTTCTTCGTTTATAGACAGTTTAAAATAACTCTGTCCCGAAATAAAACAGTTTGTTTTTCATTACGAAGTATGGCAAAAAAATATTTGATCGTTAAACCGATAGAGTGAAATTTAAACAAGACATGCCAAGTCTTGAAGACTTTAAAGAAAGTCGAGACGCGTTTTTGCTACTGGAAAATTTGATGTTTAGCTATTCCAAATTTTTATCAAAGATCTATAATCTTTGCTCTTATCACTTTTATTTAGTGTGCTCATGACTATGCACTTATGACTTTCTTCCTGCTTTCGCCGACTCAAAATTTTCAAAATCTGGAGAAGATCACTTATAGTCGCGATACCAAAGCCAATGAAGCCTGTGGAAGATCCAAAGAGTTATCAGCCAATATCTCTGCTCCGTGTTCCCCTAAAGATCCTCGAAAGATTTATCTACTCCCGCGTCAAGCGATTAATCAATCTACTGCTCCCTAAAGAGCAGGATGGGTTTCGACGCGGAAAGTCAACTGTAGATCAAGTTGTTCTGCTGACCAGAAAATCGAGGATTCTTTTGAGATTAAAAAGAAGGCCGGTGCGATACTTGTCAATCTGACAGCTGTTTATGACACTGTCTGGCACCGTACCCTTACCTGCGAGCTTCTGAGGTTTTTGCCAGACAAGCACATGGTCAAAGTGATCATCGAGTTTGTCCAAAATCGAAGTTTTACTCTACTACCGGTGACAGCAAGCAAGGCAGGCTACGCTGTCTGAAAAATGGCGTTCATGAGGGATCAATCGTGGCTCTCCTCCTATTTAACATGTACACGTACAATCTATCTTCCATGATTTCCAAAAAATTTGCTTATGTTGATGATTTAGCATTGTTGCTCTCTTCTGGATACTGAAAGGACTTGGAGGGGGCTTTAAACCAAGACATGTCTAGACTTTCAGCGTATCTCCAGACTTGGAGTTGAAGCTCTGTCACACTAAGTGACGGTGACGGCAGCCTTTTACTTTAGTAACCGAGAAGCCAAGCGTGAGCTTAAAGTCTACAATAATGATAGATTTATATTTGAAGAATTAAGAGGATTTGGAATAAAAAATAATGATAGACTTTACCGTTCTGTTTAACTCCTATTTATATTGCGGTAAAGCTGGACAGATCGGTCATGTTTCGTCAGCATCGAGTAGCATTGCGCAAAAAACTATTCTTGTGTGTCACACTGCTGAGGCAACTTTTAGGCCCGGGATGGGCTGCTGGTGTCAAATTACTACGCATAGCAGCCTTATCTCTGGTCTACTCAACAGCTGAGTACTGCGCACCAGTCTGGTGTCGCAGCGCTCACACTCGCCTCATGGACAATGTCTTGAATGACGCCTTGCGCATAGTCACTGGATGCCTGCGTCTCACTCCAACAGACCACTTAACTATACTTTCAGGCATCCAGCCAGCTGAGCTTCGCCGACTGGGAGCAACACTCTCCTTGGCCAACCGTGGATCTCTGAATCCTGAACATATCTTTTATGGTCTTTTAAGTGGATCCTCAAATACTCGCCAAGAGAGACTATAATTGAGATGCCCAATTTTGCCAACTGCGCGGAATCTTGTGGACAACCTTGCTGGAATTGGCATCCGCGCTTTTGAGTTGAAAAATCATAAATGGAATGTGGAATATTGTAAAAATTCTTCCAGGATCCGTGTCTTTATATCCAGGACCAGTGCCAAGTCTATTGTGATGAGCGTGCCAGAACAGTCTGGGTCAAGTTGAACCGCCTACGGACTGGTGTTGGGCGATTCTATTTGTTTATGCATAAATGGGATCTCGCTTCTTCACCGAATTGCGTGTGAGGCGCCTCTAAACACCGCAGACCACCTTCCAACAGCGTGCCCCATACATCAGCCAACGCATGGAGCATGAGGTCTGACAGTTTTGGATGACCAAACTCAATGCCGACTTAACAAAATCACTTCCATCATGTGATCCGAGGCAGTACAGCATCCTGGGATAGTAAAAGGATAAATCCTCTGCCCCAGTCCTGTTTGTGTCTGACCTGGAGTGGATGCCCTTTCAAACGATGACGGCGACAAAGACGACGATGTGGATGAACAATTTTTTTCATAAACGTTTGTGCTAAATAAGTCTCAATGCACAAATTACGGTGCACTTTAAAAACTTCCTAAAAATAAACCTTAATACAAGGTTTCTTAGAAAACAACTTCGTACGGGTAAACCAGTTCTTCTTACAAATTCTCTTTCAAGACACGCTTTACTCTGAGTCATAAACACAAACAGAATTAGAAAAAATTTTTTATCGTGTTATAAATAATTTTAACCAAGTCAAAACAGTGTTATGATTCTTTTTTTTTTCAAAAAAAATTTTTTTGACAATTACGTTTTAAAATAAAATAGCTAGGAATCTTGAAAATTGATTCCGTAATATAAAAAATTCAATAACATTTTGTTTTCTCCAACTTTTTTTGGTCAAATTCTTAAAATTACTATGTAAGGCAGGGGTCTCAAATTTTTCGAGCAGGGGGCGGTGTATAGATTTTTTTGGACCTCCTCGGGCCAAAGCTAGAGAATTGATTTGCAAAAGATAGTTAATAAATAACTGTAGACGAAGTGAAGATCTTTTTTTTTAGAGATCACCACAATTTTGGGAGAAAAATATTTTTTCACTTATAAACAGGGACGCTTCAGAACAAAGACCTTTTGCTATTTTTCTCCCAAAATCATAGTGGTTTCTAAAAAAAAGGTCTTCACTTCAATTTGTTCTCTAATTTCGCTGTTTTTCTTTTAAAATCTTGTTGTATTGTCTAAAAAAATAAAACACTGAAACTTCCCAGCCAACAATGCTATGCAGGGTTCATGCAGGCCCTGCGAGGGGTGCCCGTACAGGACCAGTATCGTTTTGGCCGCGGGCGCTTTAGTGGCCCCGTATAGGTTAATCGCACGGGTTTAATTAGGTTTTCAGTTTTAAGCCGTAATCAAAACTTAAAACATGTAAAGGAACAATTGCATAAATAATTTGAACAACATGAAACTCGTGCGATAAGCCCATGCGGGGCCAGTGCAGCGCCCTCGGACAAATCGATACGGGTCCCGTACGGGAAGCCCTTGCAGGGCCCGCACTAAATTGCTTAAAAAATTTAAAAACACTTTTTCTAAAAAGCCTACATTTTTTCAAATTGGTGCTAAAACTTTAAAACAAAACAGTCAAAAACTTAAAAAAATTCATTCTAGATTTTTGCTGTTCTTGAATATTTTTTCACTACATAGCAACAACAAGAATTCAATATTAAAAATAATTTTTGTCACAATCCACCTGAAAAAATTTTTTACTACAAAGTCTTAATTTTTTTTAAGTTGTAATTTTGTAAAACATTCAAACATAGGGCGTTTAAAGTACAACTGTAGCGATATAATTAATACAACGAGGCAAATATTCTACTTTTTACACAGTTTTTTTTACTAAACTCTTTTTCCAAAGTAAAAGATATGCATCACTGGTTTAGAAAAACATAGTTTAACTAAATCTTGGTTCATTGGTTTCGAAAGTATGAACACCAAATAACCTTTATGAAACAACTTTTATGAAACAAATTTTGCATAGTCATGAGCACACTAAATAAAAGTGATAGGAGTAGAGATTATAGGCATCATCAAATTATTATTGTAAGATGCGTAAAAGTAACGCAATTCGTCATTATCGATATTTTTCAAAATATAGCCAAAACTTTAATTTAATTTAATTTAATTTAAAGCGTTTTCTTTGTGGTTGTGAAATACAATGAACAAGTTTTGAAATTAGTAGTTTTAAATCTTGCTTGTATAAAAAATTAAAAATTGATTGTACGTACTTTACCTCTTTTGGAAAAAGTACGAATGCTAGACCAGTGTTTTTGCATCAAGCCACTGATCTCCACATTGGGTTCTATTACTTTTTCTTCAAGTGATCAATTACTTGTACGTTTGGTTGGTTTGATTGTTCAATGATGTCAGGAAATATGGTGTGGTTTTAATCATGGTCTTCCAGGAAAGTTTGTGCTCCTATAAAAAACAGAATTTAATTTCAAATCAAAATTTTTTTCTATGAAAACTTATCATTTGTAATTTCAGCAGGTTTGGTTTTTGATTTTTCGATTATGGGTTCAACGTCTGTAATATACAATAATATTTATCACAAATCAAATTGTTTTAAAAGTGGCCTAAATAGATTTACTATTTGCAACCTCAATAAAATTAGGTTTATATTTCCTATTTTTGGTAGCATCTATGAAAAAGAATTACATTAACCTCAGATTACATTGTTAAAATAAATTAACTTACCGTTTGTATTTGCGACCTCGACCAAATTGATATTTTCAATCGGAACTTCTAAAAATTTTTCTGGGATGACGACATTCTGAGAAAAAACAAAAATTAATTTAAGTTTGAGAAAAAAAGTTTTAATTAAACATAGATGTTTTATAAACAACGAAACAAACAATCAAGTTTGTCTCGGAAAATTATTTTAAATTACCTATAGGTATTTTATAAATAAAATCAAGGTTGTCCAAAAAAAATTTTTTAAATTAAATGTAGGGGTACAAAAATCAAGATTGCTCAGGGAAAATTTTAAAAAATAAACATTTTTATTCTATAGCAAGAAATCAAGCTTATCTAGGAAAAAAAACTATTAAAATTATTTATAGGTATCCTACGAACAAAAATCATGTTTACCTTGAAAATTTTATAAAATTGAACCTTGGTATTTTGTAAATAAAAATCATGTTTGTCTAAAAATTTTTTGTAAAATTAAAACATAGGTTTTCATTAAATGACAAAATAAAAAAATAAAGCTTCTTTAGGAAGAACTTTTTACAAATTTAAACATAAAAATCAAGCTTATTTCGAAAAATTATAAATATTTAGAAACATTCCTTTTTAAGATTGAGCATAAATATTCTATAAAAAACAAGTTTAGTTTCAGAAGAGCTATTGCACAACAAATCTGAAGTGTCAAAACCAGGCCTTCGCAGGAAACATTTTGCAACGTTTTTTCTATTGTGTGCTCAAAAACAGGAAACTGCTTAAATGACTTTTTTATTGTGCGCCTAAAATCAGGAAATATTTTAACAGGCTTGTCTATTGTGTGCCTAAACACAGGAAATTGGTTGACAGGTTCATTTCATGTTCAGCTAAAAACAGGAAACTGTTTAATTTTTGTTTAGAAATCTTGCGCCTGTCCTGGTGGAAATTTAATTCAGGTCCACTGTCTTTCTTGGGTTTAGAATTAGAGTTGAAATCTTGCGTCTATCTTGGGTTGGAATCAAACTCAAGACTATTGCATTTCTTTAGGTTAGAGCTAGGAACACTAGTTTTCATTAGGGTTAAACCTAATCACAGTCTAGGTCTTTTAGTTTACATTTTATTGTCTTGGTTGGGAATCAAACTCAAGATTACAGAATTTTTTAGGACTAGGGTTGAAATCTTCCACCTGTCTCGGGTGGAAATCAAACTAAGGATTACTGACTTTCTTAGGGTTGGGGTTACGGCTAGGATTAGCATGCACAGGTTTGTTGTCAACTTTCTTTAATGGAAATCAAACTCAGGACTACACATTTGCAAATTATCTGCAAACTCAATTAAAGTTTTTTTGAACTTCTGATAGCATATCATAAACCCATTCTTGACCAAATTTTTAAAAATAAAAAATCAAAACAATGTTACTGTATTTAGTTTACGTCATTTTGAGTACACTGTGCGTCGGCACCATGCTTTTGGTTGCTCCAGGTTGGTGCTGAAAGCAGTTCGTTCTTTTTAGGCCAACTACTTAAACTAGACTTGGAATAACCATTCTTAGACTTAAAGTAAAAACTTTAGGACTTTACTTTGTAATTACTAATTCAGTCTTATCACTTGTTCTTGTTTCAAATTTTTAATTATCATAATACAAATAACTATAAACAAAAAATAAAGTAAAAGTCATTAAGTTTACTTCGTTTTTTGTCGTATACTTAGCAGCAAGTTCAACTAAAACTTAATAAACCACACAGGTTTAATTGATTTTATTTAATCCAATATATATTTTAACCGTATTCAGCGGACTGTATTTCTAACAGTTACGAAGCTAAATATTTGTGTTTAATTTGTAATCTCTGCAATTCGTTTGATTCACGTTGGACTCTCAATAACTTCTGCACCAACAAGCTCCGGATCTATTGCCGCCCACTCATACGTAATATCGTTATTATATATTGTTAGTTGCCGAGATGAAAATATGAATCACCTGCATTAAGATAAATGTTAACATTAACTTCCTCGTCATAAAGACTGTTTTTGACATTGCTTTGACGGCAACAAGTTATAAGCCGGGGCAACTCTGTAATTCGATGGCGTATTTCTATTGTTTTTTTTTTTTCTATTTGTAAAAGAATTATTTAACAATGAATCAGAAATAATTTTTCTCGATTAGTTAAACGGATAAAATTACACTAAGTACCTCATTTAAGGTAATTGTGTGTTTATAAGTTAAAAAAATTATTTATGCGCGCTGTTTCAAAAATACGAGGTAAAGTATTAAACTCAGCTCTTTTATTGAGTTGATGATCGCAAACTGTGCCTGTGGTTTCATATTGTTAAAAAAAGCAATAGTGTACAAAACAAAAAAGACAAGCAAACAAGGGAAGTAGGCTACACGTTAAAAGTAAATGAATTGCTCCAATAGCACTGGCCAACATAATTTTTGGTGCTTAAGGTTTTAGCGCTGATTTAGACTAATTTTGGGTAGCTAATTTCAAAAATGCGGTCCGTTTTTTTTCTATCAGGTCAACTTTTTAAGTTATCTAAGAATTTCGATTTTTGTGAAGACCTTGGTGAATGGTTTAGCTCTACTCTTAGACTTCTCTGCAACATCACAAATTTTAATTTATATGCTATCTGTTGCATGTCTTAGTTATCCATTGGTTGTTTGTGATATTATTAATGTTCACGTAGGCTACTGTTCTCTACATGTTTAATTGCTAGCACAATGCACGACTGCAGCTCCTCTCTTTTATTTTAGTTTGTGACTTAAAACTCATTAATATTACAGGTTTCTTAGGTTTATAAGAAACTTAGTTATGGTTGCATCATCAAGAAAACGCTTTGGCGAATACACGTTAGAACATAGTAGGAAAATAATCAGTGATTTTGTAAAGCGTGCTTTTTTTGCCTACTTTAAAGTAATGCTGAGTGATCAGGACAAGCCTTGGCCACTCCACGTTGTATGTAGACTTTGTTTAGAACATTTACGGCAATAGACAAACAAAAGTAAAAAAAGCCTAGAGTTTCCAAGATCACTAAGTACTTTTCTAATATTCCTATCCAAAAGTTCTTCTACTACTATTTTGGGGTCAAAGTTTTTAAAAGAGACAGCCTCAGAGATACAACTATCCCAGGGTTTTCCCAACTGGGGTCCGTGATTACTGCACAAGGGGTCCGCGACAATATGACAAATTTGTCAAGCTGGAAAAGTAATCCACGCATGAAATCCGAGACAGATTTGAAGGGAAAACTTTTTTTAGAGAACACTTCTTTTTAGGGACGGATTTTTTCTATTAACAAGCGTCTCGGTTTGCTCCTTCGGAAATACGGTATGCCTGTTTATAACCATTTATTTTTTAACAGATTTTGTATTATTTACTTTTGAGCTTGCATTATCTTTACTCGTTGGTTGGGTAGAAAATTAATGTGACATAAGATTGGGGTCCGTCAAAAAAAGATTCGCAAATAAGGGTTCGTGGCCCAAAAATTGTGGGAAACTCTGAAATATTTAATTTAATGTTTAAAAATCTCTACTCTTTCTTACTTAAACCTGAACCAAACATATTACCTAAGCTTTCAACTACCTAACAACAATAAATAACTTTCTAATTAAAATCCATACTTGATCTGCTTAACACTATTTAAAACTCACCTCTCTTTTTTCTCAAACCTTGAAAAAGAAACAGTTATTCGGATAGCCTACAAAGGCTATACTGGGCTTGCTTTTTTCTAAAGCATTTACTCAGATATCCCAATGATTTTCTATGCAAAATACATGCCTCTCTTATTCTGATAATCTTCATCACTTATTTTGTGACTGCCCATCAATCCAAAATATACTTTCCATCCAACAACTCTTTCTTTCTGGAATCCTAAAATACCCTAATCCTTTTTAAAGATATATTCAAAATGTCAACGCTTACAAAATCTTCAATACTTTACTTCCGCAATCAAGTTTTCAATCTAAATATTTCTATATCCCTCTCTTACTGAATAAACAATTATACAAAATTAAGACTAAATTTAAGTCTTTCCTAAAAACTATTTTTAGATCTTAAATCTTTTTAAATTTTTGTAGACCAATAGACCTTCAACAATTTTAAACATATTTTTTTGCTTCTTATGTGTCTAAATTATGTTTTCTTATAGTTTTCATCTATATATATTTCATACTATTGGAATTGGAAATGTACATAATTGAATACCGTTTGCATTCAGGTTTTTTCCTTCCTAATTTTTGTAGATATTCAAATAGTACATTCAAACTTTACATAATTGTTAATTATTATTTTATCTGTGTGTGTATAATCTAAATAAAAAAAAGTGCAAAATAAAAATTTTAATATAAAAATTTATATTTGTTGAAGTTTTATTTTTGTTGAATAAGATAAGTTGACGTCTGGTCAGTTTGGTCATTTAGAAAGTTGGTGTTTTGGCTTTAAGATTTTTGAGCCAGACAAGAGTAGTCTTTGTTGATCATTTTTTATTTTAATAAATAATTAGGTATGTCCTTTTTGTATTTCAACTAAGAAAAAGTTGCTCTTAAACAAAATTGAATTGACTGGACTAGACGGTGAAATTAAATTATAGACTTATTTTTGGAAAGTGTTCGCTTTGAATCCTACTTCTATGAAGTCTATCGAATTTACTACTCGCAACTATTAACATACAATTTTTAATGTTACATGTAAAGAAACAAGTATTAAAAAAGATTTAAAAAAATCTACATAACAAGTTTAGCAAACTTCAAAAAAAAAAGCAATAATGATTTATCGCCTTAAATAATAATAATCTTAATTTATTCATAAAAATAAATCAATTTTTAAGTTTAAAAAGGATGTTACTCCCACTCTACTGTCACACTTCATTCACAATGTAATCTTAACTGCATAACTTTATAATCAATTTTCTTTTTTTTTAGTATAATTTTAAGTTTTACTGCGACGCAATTTTTTTATATTAACTAGTTATTGTATTATTGATATACTACCCCGCATTTAATTGAATTTATTTGGAAGCTGTCTTATAAATGTTATTATTGTCTTTTTTTTGTCGTTTTAAATCTGAGCACGTTACAAGTAGATTAAGAGAACATGACCTTTAAACGTCCAGCACAGAGACTCAAAATGGCTCACGGGGCATTTACCGGGAACCACGAGCAGAAGCCTTTTTTTTGCTAGCAATTCGGAAAAAAAATGAAGAAATTAGAAACAGTTTTAAAGTGATGAACTTTTTTTTCTTAGGTCTTTACTTGACCTTTGGGAAAATATTCTAAGCAGGGGACCACGGGTGTTGAGAGTCTTTGAAAAGGGGCCACAGACCACAAATGTTTAAAAAGCACTAATCTGATATTTTATCTTTTTCTTTTTGAAACTGTGGAGAACCGGTAAATGGAAATTTTTCAGTTAAAGCGAGACTTTTGTTTATATAATCCGTTCTCTTTTGTAATTTTGTGATTGACTGTTTTGCGTCGGCGCAAGCTGTTGGTCGATGCTAATCTTAATTTAATCCTTAATTAGTTAATTGTCTACCACAATCTTTCCTTTTCTATTCTAATCTGGCGTAACATGACTTGATCTTATTAATAGTGTGCATTTTGCTTTTATTGATTCCAGGTGAGTTATTCCAATTGATTGCAAAGAGGTTGGAATTATTTTGCGCTTTTTAACCTGTGTGGCCGTAGTTGTTGGTTGACGTTTGACGCCTTGAAAATTAGTTCTATATATAGAGCAGGATTTCCCAAACTTTCTGTTTACGGGTACCCTTTGGACAATCATAAATTTGCTCGTGTACCCCCAAAATTTTCTCATATTTTTAGCTGCAAAGCTCAATTTGCTCTAACGCACAACTTATTTTCTATAGCTAGGCAACCCATTACACCATCTAAATTTGCTAAATCTTTAAAATTGATTATTTTAGTTTAAAACAAAAAAGCTGCGTAATTAGTACCAATCAAAGCACACAAAGTTATTCATAACAATGTAATCTAAGCTTAAACAAATACTACAATCAAACTAACAATATATCGGGTGAATAAGCCCAGCAGTCCTAGCTAATGTGATGGATGAACCTGCTTTTTAGCAACTTTTATATTTTCATTGTAAAGTAACTTGCACTCCTTAGTCAACTTGCTACTCATTAACACAGATTTTAACGGATACAACTTTATTCTTTATTTACCACTCTCTCTATATTATATCCACACACAATAGAATTTACTATATCACATGACGAACGCGAGTGACGTAATACGTGTTGCCATTACCATTTTCACATCTCACAGCAACAAGCTCATTAATACGCGGTAAAACATTAGAAACAGCACAACGAAGACCATATTCAGGTGTTTTGAGCTGTGATCGGTACTTTAATTTGATTCCAAGCATCACTGAAAATGTTGATTCACACAACCATATTCGTGACAACTACATTTATTCCTGTAATAAAAAACTCGCCCTATAAACCCAAAACCTCGCTTAATAACCCACACTTGCATTTGACGGTTTCACACTTCGTTACGCTGTTATTTGATTTTGTTTTCAAAATGGCGAATAGACGTAAATGTTGTTTAAAACAAGCGGGGTCAACTATATTTCTTTCTAGTCTTTGTAACTACGGTTCTTGTAGCAATCAATCAGCTGTTTTGTCTTGCGTGCCGTTATTGGACAAAATAAGTCATGTGAACTGCGAAAGTGGACTTGCTAGTTACTGTAGTTGTAGTTAAAGTTTTTACTGGCGTGAAAATCTGACTTCCTCAAGAGTTCTTAAACTCAGGTCTTCAAATTATTAACATCAGGTGATAAAAAATATTTTAATGCAGATTACATGTTATGACAAGAAAATTCTTATACTTAATCTAATGTACCCCTTGAAAAGTCAAAATGTACCGCTGGGAGTACATGTACCCCAGTTTGGGAACCCCTGTTATAGAAAGATAAAAATGGTTTTGCTTTTATGGCCGACGAACTACGTATTAAGTTTATCATTGGCCATTTGGATGCTAATTCTTTTTTATAGTTTTTCAGCAAGTAGTTGTGAACGATTATTTGCAGTTGTTGGCGTTGTGAATTGTTTTGAAGTTTTGTGAAGCTTAGAAGCCAGGTTTTTACTTCAATCGATCAAATTTTTATGAATTATGTAAATATTTTTATTGTAGTTAGAAATTATGATTTTTTTCTATCCGTGGAGCGAAGTGTCTAGCAAATTAATCCGTAATTAGCCAAAACTTACTATTTTAAGAACTTCAATCTCGCAGCAAACTATCTCTTGAGCTGGAATAATTAAAACTAAGTACAGCTTTACTTGAACGCAGGTACTTGGGTTACCTAATTCAACAAGTCCTTCCAGTTGTGACATCTACGCAATACCTTTCGATATTTGGATGAAAGTATTAAGGCAATTGCTAATAACTGGAAAAATTTTAAGTTCTAACTCTAAAAGTGCCCATTAATCAAATATTTTGCTTGTGTAGTTTGCTTATGCATATCTTTTCATTTGCTTACTTCCAGAAAAAATTCTCCCGTGACTTTTTATCCTTCGTAGGGCATAATCCTCTCTTGGAATGTCGTACGTTTATGTCAGCTTTAAAAACAATTTTTTTAGCAATTACCTAGAACGCCCAAAGGCGTCATATTGACTTCCTGTATAGAGAAGGTTAAAAATAAGCAGTTTGTGAATAAACGGCAATAAAACTGTTTTTGTGTTTCGAAGCAAAAATTCAATTTAGAGAACCAATAGTGTTTTTAAAACAGCTTAAAAGAAAGATAAAATCTTGTTTTGACGTTTTAAACTTCACTTATACAGACTAAAATAAAAAAATTGGTCAGCACATAAATTTAAACATATAAACAGTAATCACTTTTTTCTTGTACATTACTATATAGTTTAGCTTGTATTTCACTGCAGTCAATCTATAGTTAATTCCGTAAACATTTCAATTCAATTATTACAATATACAGCACATTCTATTTACATGGGTTTTAAAAATTTTTTTAAATGCATTATGGACCTTTTAGTTCTTTGGTCTGCTAAAATTAAAAAAAAGTATCTTTTTATTTTACTTTTATTTTTCATTTAAGGTTTAGCAATTTTTTTTGTTTTTTTGATAAGTATTGATAACAATACTCGGTGAAACTTTCAAACCATCGATGCCGCATGAAATCTATACGCCGGACTTGCGGAGTTGCTACTTTTTTGGCGAGTCCAAGTTCAAGTCCAGCTATATTGCGCAAATTGACGAGTACCGAATCCCGATTTCAAATCCGAGTTCGCATCCTTGCATTTACCTGTCTTTTAATTCGCGAGCACGTGGGGGATTTATAAAGAAAGTTAATTGAGCTAAAATTTTACTTTAGTTTTTTTTCTGTAAAATTATAGTTTTTTTGCACCATTAAAACCTTGTTTAAAAAATGTAAAAATCATCAGATTCGACCCGCCTTAATGCCAACTAATTTTAATAATTAATGTTAAACTATTTGACAGAAAATAACACGCTTCAGAATAAATCGCTAAGAATTAAAAATAAAATGACTGGATTTTAATTAAGAGTTGACCAGCAGTTTAATTTTGCCGACTTTTGCTAAGAATTGGTATCCGCTAATTTAATCTCGGCACTATCAACGCCTACATTTTCATTGCCGTCTAATTACATCGCATACCGTCACCAGTTTCATCGTTAAGTTTGTTTAACACTAAGCTAAACAAACCACTCAATTTTTTGTTAAAGTTAAAGGTATGGTTAGTGTTAAGATTTGCAAGTCATCCTTTTAATGTGTTTACATTAATAAATAAATTAAAACTTTCAATGAATATCTTACTTTACTATTATTTTTATTTTTATTTTTACTTTTAAAATAAAAAATATATTAAAAAACAACCATTTAATGCTTTATGACCCAATTTCTCTTATCTTTATAATCAAATTATGCATTTTCTTGTTGCAAACTAAATTAAATAACACGTGACATGTGATTGAGCAAAATATTATGCAAACCATTAATCATACGGCAATAAATAGGATCTCTACTGTATACTTTTACGCAAAAATTGAACGAATCATTTTGGATATAATAAATAAAGGCATTTATTTCTAATGTCCTTCACCAAGGACCGTGAGTTCCCCAGGTCACAACATTTACCTTTGCTTATTACACCACCAAGGTTTGCTATGTCAGTGCCAAGCATGCCTGTTAAGCGATGGAACTTCCGCAAGGCCAAATGGAGTCACTACATTGCTTTGACGAATAAATTCGCAAAGACTTTGTTGCCGCCTGATTCACTTGATGTGGATGCGGATTACCAGGACTTCTGTAACACCATTAAGAAAGCAGCCAAAAAGACTATCCCACGCGGGTATCGAAGTAACTATATTCCGTGTTGGGATGCAGAGTGTGAATCCCTCTATAAAACCTTTCTGCAGTCTCCTCAAGGAGACGACTCAAGTTTGGCTGCTACAGCTCTGCTTGCCAAGCTTGACAGAAAGCGGAGGGGTTAATGGTCCGAGGCAGTTCGGAGCATTGACTTTTCACACTCTAGTCGAAAAGCGTGGAGTATTTTGAACAAGCTTACTGGTAGGTCATGACACTCTCCTCGTCATTGTCCCGTTTCAGCCAATGCTATTGCATCTCAGCTGGTTAGAAATGGGAAATACGAGGCTGTTGACCGCAAGTCATCTCGACTTGTCTTTCAAGAAGTGTCTGACCTTTGGAGGGCCACAACACCAGACACAATAAATATCTCTGACAATTTTTCACAGAGAGAATTTGCTGCTGCCCTTCAACATTTAAAACCATGTAAAACTCCGGGATTTGATTCCATCTGCTTCGAGCTTATACTCCATGGTGGAGCTGCTTTGAAGTCCTGGTTAAGTGAGTTCATTTCTTCCTGTTTGCGCCGACTCAAAATTCCCAAGATCTGGAGAAGAGCGCTTGTGGTCGCGATCCCAAAACCAGCAAAGCCTGTGAGGGACCCAAAGAGTTATCGACCGATATCTCTGCTCTGTGTCCCCTACAAGATCCTCGAGAGGCTTATCTACGCCAGCGCTGAACCATTAATCGATCCATTGCTCCCTAAAGAGCAGGCTGGGTTCCGACGCAGGAAGTCAACCGTAGATCAAGTTGTTCTGCTAACCCAGAACATCGAGGATTTTTTCGAGGCTAAAAAGAAGGCCGGTGCCGTATTTATTAATCTGACAGCTGCTTATGACACTGTCTGGCACCGTGGCCTTACCTGCAAGCTGCTGAGACTACTTCCGGATAAGCACATGGTCAAAATGATTATGGAGCTTGTCCGAAATCGAAGTTTCACCCTTACCACCGGTGACAGCAAGCAAAGCAGGCTACGCCGTCTTAAAAACGGCGTTCCTCAGGGATCGGTCTTGGCTCCCCTCCTATTTAACATCTATACGTATGATCTTCCTTCCATGATTTCCAGAAAGTTTGCTTATGCTGATGGTTTAGTATTGTTGCACTCTTCTGGAAACTGGAAGGACTTGAAGGGGATCTTAAGCCAAGACATGGCCACACTGTCAGCGTATCTCCAGACTTGGAGGTTGAAGCTCAGTCACACTAAGACGGTGACGACAGCCTTTCACTTAAATAACCGAGAGGCCAAACGTGAGCTAAAGGTCTACAACAACGGTAGACTTTTACCGTTGTGTTCAACCCCTACTTACCTTGGGGTAAAACTGGACAGATCGCTCACATTTCGTCACCATTTAGTGGCATTGCGCAAAAAACTATCCTCGCGCGTCACACTGCTGAGGTGACGCGTGGGCTCAGGATGGGGTGCTGGTGCTAAAACACTACGCATAGCCATCTTATCTCTAGTCTACTCAGCAGCTGAGTACTGTGTGCCAGTCTGGTGTCGCAGTGCTCACACTCGCCTCATTGACAGTGTCTTGAATGACGCCTTGCGCATAGTTACTGAATGCCTGCGTTCCACTACAACGGACCACCTACCTATACTCTCAGGCATCCATCCAGCTGAGCTTCGCCGAATGGGAGCAACACTCTCCTTGGCTTACCGTAGATCTCTGGACCCCGATCATATCTTGCATGGTCTTTTAACCCTTCGTGGGCCCGTGGGGTCTCTATGGACCCCAGCAATTTTTTAAAGTTATACAATTTCATATCTTTTTCGTTTGGAATCTTGGTTCTTCCTGACTTTTGTTGTTGATAGCTTATGTATGTGTGCACAAATTTCTGACAGTTAATTTCTCATTTTGGTGATTTTATTTTGAAAAAACATCGCATTGGGGTCCAGCGGACCCCATCGGCCATCCATGTCATTATTTTTATATTATTATTTTTTTTATATTATGATAAAAATCTAATTATTTCTGTCATTTTTTCAGATATTCTAATAAGATTTACCTAATATTAGTATAATGTCTATCCCAAGATCCATGTTTTATGGTAGCACAGCAATTAGAGATGAACCAGAGCTACCAGATTACGAATCTGAAGGTGACCTATCTAATATTGACGAAAATGAAATAATAAAAGAAACAGGTGACGATAGTAGTGATTTCAGTGATAATAATAGCATTTGTGATGATGATAATATAAGTGAATCTGATCATGTAAAGAGTAAGACCATACTAGGTAAAGACAAATGTACTTCATGGAACAGTGAACCTCCCAGACGCAGGAGGACTGTTCAACAAAATATCATTCACGAAGAGGAAGGCGTTCATGCTAGTGTACCTACTTATACTGCTTCCACTACATTTAATTCTTTTTTGACAAAAGAAATGATAGATCTTATAGTTCAAGCTTCTAATCAGAAAGGAAAAAGTGCATATGGTGACAATTGGAAAGAAACAGATGAAACTGAATTGCTTGCATGGATTGGTCTTGTCCTCAGAGCTGGATTGGACCATGATAATTTTAGACCAGTTGATGAACTGTTTAGCACTAAGGCAGGACCACCACTATATCGTGCTTCAATGAGTCGTAATAGATTCAAAGAATTGGTGCGATGCATAAGATTTGATGATATGTCTATGCGTGCTACTCGAAAAGATGGTGAACAAGGAAGAATCGCACCTATACATGAACTTTGGAAAAAATTTATTGAGGCATGCAAAAAATTACAGTGCTGGCCCTTATGTAACTATTGATAAATCGCTGCTAGCCTTTAGAAGAAGATGTTCGTTCAAAGTGTATATGCCATCTAAACCAGGTAAATATGGTATAAAGGTCTGGTCTATGGTTGATGCTAGTAATGCCTATCTTCTGAATGCTCAGATATATAAAAGAAAAGGTCCTTGTGGTCCAGAGAGACATCAAGCAAAACGACTGGTTAAAGATTTAACTACACCGATTCTAAATTCTGGAAGAAATATTACGTGTGATAATTTTTTCACTGATTTTAGTCTCGCCGTAGAACTACTTGAGAAAAAGTTAACAATTTTAGGAACTCTAAGAAAGAACAAGCGTGAAATACCCACATCATTCCAGCCTTCTCGAAAGCGTAAATTATTTTCAACAGAGTTCGGCTTCAACAAAGATAATCCTCTTATGATGTGCAGTTATGTTCCTCAAGTTAATAAGGCGGTTCTCTTACTCAGCACCATGCATTTTGACAATAAAATACAAGAAAATAAACCTTTCAAGCCAGATATGATTTTAGATTATAATACAACAAAAGGTGGTGTAGATACCCTAGATCAATTAGTCAAGAACTATACATGCAAGCGTGTAAGAAAAGGTGGCCTATGATTATTTTCTATTGGATGCTCGCTGTTGCAGCCTATAATTCAGCTGTGTGCTTTATGGCAAAGGTACCTGATATATATAAAGGACACCAGAAACGTCGACACTTTTTTTCAGCCTTGTCTCAGCAACTTTGCAAAGGACAAATTGAGAGACGTTTTCTAGCAGAAAAGAAATATCTACAAAATCACATTATTATGTGCATAGAAGCATTCGTCAATATTGAAACAAATGAAGACCCATCACAGCAACAAAATAATGAAAACCGGAAACGACGTTGCAAAAAATGTCCTAGAAAAGATAAAAAAACAAAGAAATCTTATATAATCTACAGTGAGCCAATTTGTGACAGCCATACTCGATTTATTTGTATTGAATGCATTAAAGATCAAAAATAAGCAGAATTTTGTTGAAAATGGTTTGTTAAGTGTAATTTGAAACAATATAATCATATGAAACAAAGGTCAGTTCGAAGTTATTATTTTATTTTTTGAAATTTTTTCTATGTTTTGTTTACCATTTTTTAAAGGCTAAAAATTTATAACCTAATAAACTTTGGTGCTTGGTTTTATGCCCTAGATCCTGTTAAACATATAAAAATAAAGATTAGCAAATTTTAAAAGATGTATAGTTATTTTAAACAAAAGCCAATTTGAATTTAATAAATTTTTTGAAAATTTTACTATGTTTTATTTAACATTTTTTTATGGGCTAAAAAGTAAAAACTTAAAAACTGTGGGACTTGGTTTTATACTCATGATCCTGTTGAGCATATAAGTTAGATTAATTAATTTCAAATGATGCATAGTCCTAAAATCTATAGCAAAATAAAAGGGGTCCGTGAGGACCCCATTGGCCTTTCGTGTAATTTTAACAAGGTCGGCCGACGAAGGGTTAAGTGGGTCCTCAGATACTCGCCAAGTAAGACTAAGATCCAGACGCCAGTTTCTGCCAGCTGCGCGGAATCTTTTGGACAACCTTGCCAGACTTGGCATCCGCGCCTCTGAATGGACAAATCACAAATGGAAAACGCAGTACTGTGAAAATGCTTCCAGGCTCCGTGCTTTTGTGCCCGAGACCGGTGCCAGGCCTCTTGGGATGGGCTTACCCCGAGCAGCTTGGGTTGAGCTCAACCGCCTGCGGACTGGTGTTGGGCGATTCCATTCGTCCATGCACAAATGGGGTCTCGCTCCTTCACCGAATTGCGAGTGTGGCGCCTCTGAGCAAACCGCAGACCATTTACTAACAGTGTGCCCTATACATCGGTCACCACATGAAGCACGAGACTGACAGTTTTGGATGACGAAACTTGATGCTGGCTTAATGACATCACTGCCGGCATCTGATCCAGGAAGTGCAGCATTCTCGGGTAGTAAAAATATAAACCCTCGGCCCCAGTCCTGTTTGTGTCTGGCCTGGATTGGATACCCTTCAAACGACGACGGCGATGACGACGACTGGCTTATTTGGCATGTATTGGATAAAAAGGCATCGAGTTTTGCCCGGAAACAGTTGTTCGTCAATGGTGAGGTCAAAACTCGGCACATAAGATTTTTTACCATTTTCAATAAAATTGTTTCAAGTTTCTGAAATGAGGCAAAATTTATCTTTTTTTCTTCTTTCGCGGCGTGTTGAACAGTTATCAAATCTCAAATGCTTCTTCAGTTCTTTGCAGCAATCTCTATTGATTGTTTAGCTAAAGATTATATACCTCCGCTTTTTAATCCCTAGTTGATGGATTAGAGTGTTTTTTCCCGTCAAAACACAACGTGCTATTTGAAGACCAATAAATTTTCCCGATTCGCAATGTTCCACAAAAAAATTTTGTCATAAGCTTGTCCATGCTTGATAATACATTTTTGAATTAAACAAAGCATGGGCTCATCAATAAACAAACGAAATGCGCTGAGTAAACTTTTAAATTGTACATTTTTTTGAGAATATGATGTTGATCCCAATCTTTGAAAAAAAATATTTTCAACTGCAGCTCTTTCTCTTTTTACCATGTCGCTGACTTGTTTTCAAACGCAGACTCAAGTTGAAAGAGTATCCCATCGATTGATTGAAGATTGATATCAAAATTCTCGAAAATTAGTTGATCTCTGGGTTCATTGCTGTCACAATCCCACAAATCAGAACCTGCAAGAGTAGCCTGCATTACCGATCTTGCCGTTATATCTTCATTTTCATCACATGAATTATCAAATTCATCTACTTGTAAAGACCTAATTTTTTCTGCGGCTCGTCGTCGTCGTTTGAAGGGTATCCACTCCAGGTCAGACACAAACAGGACTGGGGCCGAGGGTTTCTGCGGCTGTCAGGCTTCTTGCAGTAGCCATGATAAAAAAGTTTGTTGTTATACAATTACTTACTCAACGAATAAAAATCTACTGATATAAATAAATGTTATGCTGCTAAAAAATATACTAAACCTCAAACCATCATCCTATTATAGAACGTTTATTCAAAACAACACAATTTCAAGATGATGAGTAACTGAAATAATATTAAATTAAATTTATACTAATCAAAAACTAAACTTTCTTTTGATAAAATCAAATAAAGGTTCTGCTATCAATTTGTTGCCCATACCTAAGATAAATTTTATACAATTTTAAGCTGCAGATATGAACGAATTAAGTTTTCATCAAATAGACCTGATTTTAACGTAATAAAAAAATTACAAATGAAAATCATAAATGAGATAAACAGAAATTGTTTATCTAATGTCTAGTGGATCTAAACTCCCTAACAAACTGTTTTGATACCGTCTAGTATAGCTATCCCTATGAAAAAATTTCATACGGTCCGATTTGAACCCTTGTCTTTCTAGGTATACTTCTTAATTGCACTAGTTGGGGAAGTTAAATCAAAAAAAATTTTTTTCCAGATAACACTAAGAAAAAAGAAAAAAACTCATAGGGTGACAAAAGTCGACTTTTAAAAGCCAACGCTGCAAAAAGAAAAACAAATTTAAAAGCGGTCAAATTGACGGCTTGTCTTTCTGGTGTAAACAAATAACAGTTTTGGACGAGAAGCATTTTCAGACAAGTTCTTCTGAGAAATTGAAGAAAAAACTATTTTTTACTCTTACGTAATTATAACTAAAACTAAGGATCAACAAAATTTTTCAATTCTATCTACTTTCCAACTTGTTCTTGCAGCAGCCATAAGTGGTGTAAAAAACCTGCCATTTATAAATTTACCAATTGACAAAGAGTGGGACGGTTGCTGTTAAACAACGTAATGAAAGTTATCTTTCAAATCCAAGACAAATGTTGTTATTTTGCTATCCTCTATATCTACTAAACACATACCGTGCCCATGCATATTACATGTCCGATGCCAAACAATAACGTGTATCAATAAACAACTATTTTATCATGCAAGTTTTGTCGTTAAAAAGCTTTTTTGTTTTTAGCTTAGGAAAACTTTGAGAATTTATTAAATTTATTGTGTCATTTTTTTATCATTTTTTTTTTTAGCAAATTGGCAGCTCAAATTAAGATATTATTGGCTGCTTTTACTGCTGATACTCGCACATATTATGCAAATTGGTTTTTACCGGCTTGAGGAATGTTTTTAAGTTAACCTTGGTTTTCTCCGCTCAGCAATGCTTAAATTGGATATAGTCTTCACTGCTGAGGGACGAGATATTACTTAAATTATTGCCTAAATTATCATCTTGCCTAAATTATTGCTTGTTGTCTGGAGTTATGTAAAAAACATAACCAGTTCGCTAAAAGATACAAAGTATAAGCCCTGAAATATAGCAAGTTTATAATTTTGTATCACTGAAACATCTCACCCCAAACAAAAACAAAAGTAATATAAATCTTTTCGTCAGCTTTATCAGAATAAAGAGCATCATATTCTTTAACATAGGTTCAATGTGATAATTTTATAAATATAATTATGTTTGGGAGGTAAGCCAATAAAAATTTTTTGCTCTGTATTGTTTTGTTTCGTACTTAATTTTCTACAAACCAATCATCCGGCAAAAATTATAGTTTGTTTGAATACAAAAAATATAAAAATTAAGAGCCCTTAGCTTTTAGTTTTTATAGACTTCGAAAAATTTCAAATTTGATACACTGGTCAACAATGATTTAGCGTTTCTAAAGAAAAATTTATTCTTACCGAATTACTAATTTTTGGTTTGTTGTTATTACCAGTAGAGCATTTAAAGTTATTAGTAACAACTTATTTTTTTGCGTATACCGAGTGGATCCGGTAAAATTTCATATCTATGGCGCATACAATCGAGTGTATTCAATGTAATCAAAATTAGGCTAATTAGCACATGAAAAAACTTTATCTACCTAAATTTATCCTGAAAATAGTCACCGTAGGTTAAGCCTCTAATCCAATATTACTTTTAAAATAGGCGGCTCAATTCACAGCAAAAAACCTAAGGATTTTAAAAGACCAAAATCAATACCGGTAGCCGACCCTACAAAAAAATATTAAAATCCAAATGATTTTTCAATAAACTTTACGTTTTAGAAAACAGAGACACCTATCTAAGTACGTAGTCTAGCACTAACACTGTAAAAAAAAGATTCATTTTAAATGTAAATTCCTGAAGTCAATGTGAATAAAGATTAATAGGGAAAGCTGAGAAAAGTAAAATACCGCCATTAGTAGAGTCGTCGCGCTTACTCAAAAAGTGAGTTAAAAAAACAAAAGTGAAAAGTATTTAGTGTCTTTGAAAAACACTAAAATAAAGACAATTTTTAATCAATTTCTTAAGTGTATGGATTAGTTATAATAAAAATTATTTATATTATATGCAAATTATACGTCGGTTGGTCAAAGATATGGGAGTTATGCGTACTTTAATTTTGTGTGTCGAATCGACATCCCCCACCTAGGAAACCAAAAAAAAAACGTTTCAATTAAAATAAAGTTACACAAATCATGCTAAAAAAGACAATTATTTAAAAACATAAAAAAATAATTTATGAAAAATCAATACGGTGAAACTATTGATAATGTAATACAGGGTGGGCCGTAAGTAGCGCACCGAAGACTTACGTGAAGTGTAGTGGAAACAATGAAAAAGAGCAGAATAAAACATTCTTTCCTTTCCTTTTCTTTACTGTCAATGATTATAACTTTCAGATTTGGTTTTAATTAAAGTTTATTTTCAGTTTTAATTTGCCTTTAATTGGTTTTAAATTCTTTGGTGCGCGACTTACGGCTCGCCCTGTATATTGTGTTATAATTATCCTGCAGTGAAAATGTATGCAATAAAATTACCACGATAAAAAAATTGTGATGAAAGTACAGTGAATCCTAAAAATTACAACTTGGAATTCAATAACCGCTAACTAATAAAATTCATCTTGATCCAAACTTTTTTTAAACCAATCATTTTTAAACAGATAGTGTTTGAATTCTGGACCAGGGATAACGAGTCATTGACTCGTGGTCAGCAAATGATAGATTTTAACCAATTAAAAATTTGAAGATATTAAAAATTGTGTAAAAAATTTTAGTGATGACACCCTGCCTACATTATACCAAAAATAACAAAAATGTTTTATCCATTTGCCGAGGCGAGGAAACTGTTGCAGTCTTTTGCGCGAGAACTTACCTACTTAGCTTATTCAAGCATCCAAAAACTGAC
Source organism: Diplosoma virens (assembly GCA_963680785.1). Lineage (NCBI taxonomy): Eukaryota > Metazoa > Chordata > Ascidiacea > Aplousobranchia > Didemnidae > Diplosoma > Diplosoma virens. The sequence goes on from OY796882.1 coordinate 9,802,770, forward strand.
TAAAACCTAGAACATTTACTTACCAAACCTTACAAGCGTTTGTGCAAAAATTTTGCACGGGTTTATTGTGGCTTTCACTTTTCCGTTGCAATATGAAAAAAAAAAGATCCTAATAAATTCACTTGTTTAGTGCTTCATGAATGGAACAACGGGCATAAAGAACTTAAATTACATGAAACTTGTGCGGTAATCTTGTGCGGGACCACCGCAGGACCTGCGGCAAAATCGGAATGGCTTTTGTACGGGCTGCCTTCACACGGCCTCTGCAAGCCCTGTATAACATTGTTGGTTGGGAAGTTACTCATCGTACACTATGTAGATTAGTAATATTTTATTTAAAAAAAACTACAACGACATTACTTTTACACGTATGTAACCACTGCAGAGTAAAAATTACAAGACAGTTTACTAGCAAGTTAATTCTAATGACCAAAGCATATTGTTCGCATTTGTTTTAAAAAATAAGAGAAAATGTAAATTGTCATCATTTTATTCATTTAACTAATGAATAATTATGATTTTTGTACATTTATTGTCGGATATTTGGTAGTAAAATTGGCTAAAATTTTTGATTAATATGCTAAATTAATCACATTTGGTCTGATCTTTATTTTAACCGCTTTCAAAGAGTAAAACCTAACCGTCCAATCAAACCAAACTAATCCGTTCTGTTTTATTTGTCCATCTCTGAAATACTTTCCATTTAAGTTGGATTTATAGCAATCTTTGTACCACCACGCTCCGGAAAAAGTAACTGCACAATTAATATCTTTCTGCTGATCATTATCGCGATTCTTTGTTGTAAATTGTTGATTATCGTGATACATCAAAGAATCATCTACATACATTAAAATTATAATATCATCATTATGGTTGTATAGACTGTTTGGTCTTGTGATTTTATAGAGTATTGTAAATTTCTTTTGAAAGTTTCAAGTCATTGCTGTTCGATATACATTTTTTTATTTGATGTTTTTATTTTTTCATAATTATTAAAAGACCATGGTTGGTAGAATTTTTTTCAACACAAAAAGAGAAAAACAACTACTAAAGTCTTTTGTAGAAACAAAACGACCTAACTAAATTTAAAGCTGAAATCAATGTATGAAAAAAACGCTTGTCTCTCAGATCTATTTTAGCAACAAAATTACGGCGAAAATGAATTTGGATTATTATATTTAAAAAAAAGCATAATGATATTTTGAATTATCTCAACAATAAAAAACTTGAAAAAGCTCAAGGAAAATTTTTAAATCCAAAATGTTAATAATAAATCATATCCTATAAAAAGACCAAGAGAAATAAAATTGGACATCAAAAAAGTTTTAAAATGTGACCGGTGTTCATTGTTTTAATGTACGCAATCAAAGACATCCTTAAAAAAAGGCAGTTTTTTTTCACTTGTGTTCAATTCATAAATTCAATGTGTAAAAATTTTTTGAATTGTAAGGACATTAACCGCGTTGTATCGACGTTGATTTCAAAACAACAAATGTAGGAAAATCATCGTGGCCTTCTTTTTATCTATTCTGTTTAAATTAAAAAAAGCTCAAAGCATAAGCAATTAATTAAATACAGACAAATGGATGCAACATTAGTTTTTTGTCTTAATAAATCAGTTTAATGCAATGCAATATCGTAGTTCTGTTTTATAACAAAAGCAAATGGTTAGCAAACTTTGTAATAGCATTATTGCATTATATATACTTGCAGTTCCATTAAAGTTTCCAACTGTCAGTGTGTAGTTTGAATCCGAGTTGCCAATTTTAAATTGTCTAAAATCAAACACGTTTTCACTTGTTTGATCAGATTTTACAAAAGTTAGCGAGAAAAACTAAACAAAACATTTAAAAGTTACTTGGAAAAACTAATGAAATATAAAAAAGTGTCGGTTTAGACTTTATCAAAAAATTTCCAAAAATTTTGAATGTAATATTTTATGTAAAAATCCCTAAAATTTCCTGAAAAAAATAAGTACATTGGAAAAATTTTTACCATAATTATTTAAGTGAAAATTTGTAAAAAATCTTGTAAAAAGCAAATAAATTTCTAACTTAAAAAAACCATAAAATTCTTACTTGTTAGTTGATAAAATGCATTTTAAAACGCAAACTAATGAATTTTTATGTTTTAAACTATGTAATGTAATTTAGAATAACTTTTGTAAAAACTTGAGTATAAAGTAAAATTGCTTAAAAACAGTTTTTAGAAATTACATTTACATAAATATAAAAAAGAAACTACACGTAGCAAATAATCTAATTTTATTTTGGGATCATATCCTTAGTTTTTTCAAAAAAATGTAAGACCACAAGCGTTAAAACAAAGTAATATTTCCTTACACTTTGGGTATTCTGAAACTCACGGCAATTTTCAGACTATTAACAACTAACGTTGCGTCGCTGCAATCTTTAGTTTAGCCTCTTAAAATAAATTATTTTCTAAAAAACTTAATATTTTTGGCATTTGAACATTAAATAAAGTGTTTAAAAATTTATTTTGAAAAATCGCTTTTTTATTTTTCAAAACTATTTACTATTGTTTTAACCGGATTTTTTACAAACTTCGATCGCATTTTATTAATCGTATTTTAATTCAATAAAATATTTAAAATAAAAAATTTAACTTAAAGGGTAGTAATTACAGAAATTATCTGTTAAAATCAGCATTTAAATAGGTGATTTGTCAGAGTTTTATTTACACGCAAATTTTGTTGTATTACTGTATATCTGCAATGTCAGCGTAAAAGCAGTACATGTCGTAGTATCACGCCATTGTTGTATGGAGTTGCAGATAAAATAAAAACATTAGTTTAGCTATTTAGAAGGTAGTTTAAAGGTCAAAATAAACTGATTGGATCGTCGTCGTTGTTTGGAAGGGCATCTACTCCGCGTCAGTCACAAATAGGACTGGGGCCGAGGGTTAATTCTTCTAATACTCTAGGTTGCTGTACTCACCGGATTAGATGCTGGAAGTGATGGTGTAAGTCAGCATTGAATTTTTTTATCCAAAACCGTCAGAACTCGTGCTTCATGTGGTGCCCGATATATGAGGCACGCTATTGGGACGTGGGCACGTAAAATAATTGGATGATTATGTAAAATAGTAGTAACATTTTTTCTAAAAATCAAGAGCGTGATATAGTGACTATTTATGACATTTTTTGAACTCACTACATTTTAGTAAATAATGTCTCCGTAGACATTTTTAACTTGAATTAGACGTGGTCTTAACACTTTTAAAACATGCTGTTGTTTGTGGTAAAGTGTGCATGGACAAAGAAATTTCATAGAAAATTAATAGTGTTTCCAAACTCTGCAAGAAAAAGATTGAAAGCAAGAGCAAAGTGATGATGTACCAGCAACCAGAATTTTGACAATAAAACAAAACTGTTAACAAAAAAATCATTGAATAAAAAGTTGTTTATTCAATTCATTTTCTTTAAGCAAAGAAACTAACAAGCTGAAAGATTGAAAAAGAAAATTAGCTCAACATCAAACTACTTTATAAAAACTATTTTCTACAAGTCAAAATTTCTTTTCAAGCAGTGTCACTCCGAAACATAATTTTTTGGGAGACCTATGATGCTCATTCAAGATCCTTTACGTGATTAGTGCTTTTTCTTTTCCTATTTTTTTGAAGTTTTTCGGCTTAGAGCGGGACGACTTATGTTGTTTGTAAATTAATGCAAACATTGTACCAGGGATATTACTTAGTTTAAAATTCATTAGTTTATCTGGTACAATCAGAGGCAAGTTAAACTTTAACAAATACAAAAAAGGTGTAATACATTTATTGAAGCAAAACTTGTAACACAACGTTTCGTCCGTTATATCAGGCGGATTTCTTCAAGTAAAAACAACACACAATGCACAACGGATTTAAACATTGTTTTAAATGTAAACCTAGGATCGATTTTGTGATTTTTGAAATATTGAATTTTAATACCGATTATGATAGACAAAATTTTTTGAATCTTTGTATATCAATGATACAAAAAATTTTATAAATGTTAAAGATTGGAGTGTTTTTTCGAAAATATACAGTAATATAAAAATCACATAATGAATGTCGGTTTTCAAACGATTAATTTTTGTTATGTTGTACCAAGTTGTTAAATTGTCATGTATGGTTCGTCTTTCACCATTGTGTTCATCAGTTTTGTTTTTTGGTTTTAACCAATGCAGTTTTTTATTCCAATTATCTTCTTTCAATTTATACAAATACAACTTTATGCTCAGACAAGCGAGTGTTAAAGAACCTGCCCGTTTTACGAATATATACACCAGAACAATCTTTACAAGAAATTTTATAAATTGTGCGACCCTTATATATTGCATCTACAGAATTTTTTAGTTTAGGTAAAATATTTCCAATTGTTTTATAGGGGTAAGTATACACACCAATATTAAATTTTCTCAGAATACTAGACACCTCATTAGTGAGACCTTCAAAATATCGTAAACCAACATAATTATATTTCTCTTTACTTATGCGATTGCTTTTATTCACTTTTTTAGGCTTAAATAATTTTTTAATTTTATTTAGTAACCCGTCTGGATAATCATTATCACGTAAAGCATTACAAAGAGATATAACTTCTTTGGTCTTATCTCAATAATTCATAATTAATTTAGAAGTAGCCTGGAGCAATACTGTTTTAACCAAACCAATTTTTGAGAGAAATCAAGAGACGAATTAAAATTTAAATATCAAGTCGTATGCGTAGCTGTTATAGGTTTTGTAGTTAATTGACCATTATTACAAAAAATTAATAGGTCCAAAAACGGAATAGCATTTTCAACTTCTTGTTGCACAGTAAATCTAATATTATCCTCAATATTATTTATAAATTTACAAAAAGATGCCACCTCGGTTTTCTTTAGAACAACAAAAGTGTCACTAATATAACGTAGCCAAGTACAAGGTGGGGATAAAAAATCTTTTAGCATTTTATTTTCAATAGATTCCATAGCCATAACCACTTATTTATATAAAATGTTTAGTCAACGCTTATTTACATTTCCGTAAAATATTTTATCGCAAATTTTTAGTGTTGCGATAGGTTCTCCTATTTTTGTTATTGTGGCCAATCTGGTGTGGAATCTATTAAAAATAAAATGCTAAAAGCTGTGCGATAGGCAACATTCTGGCAACATTGTGGCATTTGTTGGCATTTTTCTTTAAAAATATATTACTGTTAAACAAAAAATCTCTTCTCCTACTCTATCACTCTCTTATAAACAGTCAGCTTTCTTATTGCATTATAAATTGTTATAATGGCAATAAAACCTTGGTAAAAAGATTACAACGACTGTGCTATAAATTTGTTAAATTAGTCTTTGGTATTAACAGTAGCTCAACTGTTTGTGATATTATAAAAAAAATAAATTGTTAACAATAGATAAACTTTTAACTAAAGAAGTAATTGTGTTTATGTTTAAGCAAAAAAATGGTAAAAATCCAATTGCATTTAAAAATATTTTTACTAAAAACAAATCTAAATACAATAACAGAAACAAATCTATTTTTATTCCAAAAAAATGTTCTAGCACAGTATGTTAGCAAGCTATTTCACACCGTAGTCCAGCTTACTGGAATTGCATTTTTTTCGACTTAAGAAATAGGAAACAAAGTGTTCGATTTTTTACTCTTAACATTTATAAATATCTTTTAAGTAATGAGAATAATATTTAATTGTAGTGTTGAAACACGATACTGGCCTATATATTTTTGATTACAGGTTTCTGGAAAAAAGGCGATGGAAATAATATAATAACTTTTGAATTCAATCATTGGAAGAAAAACTCAAACGATCAAGATAACCAGTCTTATCACAAAGATATAAACAACTCTTTTCTTAAGTTTTATTTGTCTGCATAATTCAAATCAATCACTAAATCAAATTAATTCTTTTTCACCCTTATCTTCGCTCTTTAATTATAATTTCTTTTAGGCAATGGACTACTATTTCATTTTAGCAAATATTTTTATTTTTAAAATTGTTATATAAATTTCTATGCCGTTACTAAATGCCATTGACTTTGTTTAATTTGTTTTTTTTGCTATTATGCTGGTCTGTAAAAATTTAGTTATTATTCTTATTTCTTTTATACATATAAATTTTTTTATTTTTATTTTTTTATTTAATTTACATTTGTTATGTTAATCATACATGATCTTTTTACACATCAACTTCGAGTAACATAATAGTTTTTTTAAGTTACATTATGTTATTTTTAATATAGTTATTATTTGTTTGTTATTTGATTTATAGTATCATAATTTTTTTGTATGTATTTATTCTTATAATTATTTTTTGTATGTCACCAAATGCATTTAGAAAAGGTTTCCGGACCTGGTGAGGTTTCTTTTTATGGGTGGTTTTTCTTTACTTACCTTGCTCAGTTGAGCTAAATTTCCATCTTGGCTAGAGGTGCCACCCATCATCATGACGCAGACTAGTCATGCACTGTTTATTTAATCTCTTAATTTGTTTGATAATATTACTATTATACATTTTCTTTTTCTTTTTCTCTTTCTTTATATTTTTATCTGATTAAGGTGTTACGGCCATGCTTTTTACTATTTTGTACTTTCACTTTCTGATTATCTTATGCATGTTTAACGTCTGACGTTGTGCTGCTTCTTCCTTTTCTTTATCTTTTTAATATTTATAATTTTTGCGTTAAACTGTTTAATAATGATTGAGAATAAAATGAATGAATGAATGAATAAATGAATATTTTTATTTCTTTATTATGCGAGTAAATTTCAGGAGCCTTACAATTGCTATTTTCTCTTCCTTTTTTAACATATTTACCAGGGTGGCCGCATCTCGCGAGCTGGATGCGTCTCTTTGCCTGGTTTCATGTCGCTGTTATACCGTCTGGAATTTTTAGAACATTGTAATTGAAAAACTGAGAATAATTCCAAGTAAAGACCTTTTTTTTGTTTTTTTAGAGAACAACATATTTTTTTCACAAAAATGGAATTATTTGAGACTGATCCCATATAATGATATTTTTTTCGCAGAACAGCATGAATACCTTGTGTGTCTATCTGAGTCACGTGGCTCTTTACGGTAACAAAATAAGAAATATAGCTTTTGGTCTTCCACACCCCTGATATATATTGCAGATATATGTTATAGTAAAGCTGTAAAACTAAGGATTTCGTAAAATCCTAAAAAATTTAACACTTTTAGCAGTTTTATTGTGAACATTGTAACCTCTGAGGATGTCGGTTGATTTTTGACCGACAAAACATCAGTTTGAATAAAAATAACTGGCTAATTTTTGGTTTGGTGTTATCACCATGAGAACATTTGAAGATTTTTGCAATATTAATGCCTGGTGAGCCAAACCATTACATTTTACATCCCAAAAATTGTTAGGGCTTTTGCGAAATCATTGGAAATCTTTAGTTTTACAGTTTTAATATGTGCATCGGCAGCACGTCGAGTAGTTAAAAGCGCCGTTATTGCAATCGACATAGTCGCCGTTCAAAATGTTCTCGTGCCCTTCTGTTGTGTTCAAGGGAAGGCACTTAACAGCACTTCTGCTATTTGGCGGTCTTGGCAAGCAATTCCAAATTTTAGACATATCTCTTAATATAAACAAAAATAACAAAAAACAACCGTACCGTAATACCTTGCCATCTCTGGAAGCAGGTTTAGGTGATTGCTTAACAGTAATTGATTTGTCTACAGCATTTGCTACCCTCTCCTACGAGTCAAAACGATAAATATAGAGATAAAATGGAATGAACATGGAAATTAACTGAAATGTTTAATGCCGATTTATATTAATTGCTTCTAAAAATTGAAAAGCAAGATTCCCAATTTAAATTATGGATTGTTAATGAAAACAATCGCTGATCAAGAACGATAGTCAGTAACGCTTTGAATCTTATACGAGTGCTTTTCAAACTTTTTTTCATTACAGCACACTAATAAATTTTCAATTTGCCTGCAGCACACTTACTTCATGAAGGCAAAAGCCAACATAATACATTCTCCAAGTTTACATACAAAAATTTAATTTAATATTTAATAACAGCAACACCTAATGAAGATGTGCCTACAGAAATTTTTTGATACTGGGTAGAATGTATGACAAACTCCTCTCAATTTCTGCTCCACACTTTCTAATCCTGATAGTTTCTCAGAGAAAAATAAGCAAGTTGTTGTGAACGACAGTAAAATATGTTTATGAATATCAGGGGACTCGTGCCATTCATTTCTTTGTGCTTTAGTTGCCAGGAGCAAATCATACTTAATTTTAATCATTGCTCTTCTGCTACCAAATCTAAAAACAAATAGAGTCGCGGCCTACTGGTAAGTCAAAAGCTCTTTTAAAAAGACCGTACACTTATATTGAACTACTGCAATTTGAAAGGTGCAAATAGAAGCTCTTTTATTTTAAATGATTTTTTGTCGTCAGTTAAAACTAACACTAGCAGCAGAAAGCACTTCTTTTTCCTAAAAAAGATGTGTAAGTAAAGTAAGAACTTTTTTGTCTCCACTTTAATCTTGCACGTTCTTTAAACAAAGTGAAGTAAAAATGCACTGCCAGTGACAGATATGCAAAGTTAGGGGCCCGATTCAAGGATTTCAAAAAATTGGTGTTCTCTAAAAAAAAGGGCTCTGATCTCGTATTTCCCCTATTTTTCCTAAAATATAATTTTGGCAAGGAATAAATTTTCTTCAACCATATTGTGGCGATACTCAGCAGCACAATTAAATTCATAAAACTTTTATTTTTTAAACGTTTTCGGCTTCTTAAGCCCTTTTCAAGAAAAACTTAAACTTAAATGAAATTAACAATAATGCGTCAACACAAAGAAAATTAATTATTTATGCATGAATGATTTACATTGTGACGAATAAGTTAAAGCAAATAGAATTATAAAGCCAATTTTTTAGTTTCATTAAATTATTTAAAATGAAAGTAAATTTAAAATTTATAAGAAAAGAAATAAAGAATTTAAAATTTAAAATTTAAAGAATTTTCCTAAAATCATAGTGATATTAAAAAAAACGTCTTTACTTCGATTTGACCTTTAATTTTGCTATTTATTTTTCAGAATCATGATGATATTTAAAAAAACATATACAGCAAAAGGAAGCTATATGCGGTATTTTTAAGGGGGGCCCCTAAAATCGAGAGGGGCCCAAGGCAATTTTCCTCACCCAATATCCACCACTCTGCACTGCTGAGCCACAGCTTTTGCCTTACGTATTTTCTAATGTGAGATGTTTATAAAAGGTTGAAAAGCACTATTTTAGACTGTTTTAATAGCAACCTCGTTGCTTACACTTATATTCTTTCTTTTGGTTATTAATACCAAGCCGCTGGATAAAGTTATTTGTTTACGTCCATTAAACAAATAACTTTATGCAAATGGACCTCTTTCCTTTTAGATTTTTACTTAAGTAGCCTGTATCTAAGATTTTTAGCAATACTAAAACTACATGAACACATAAGTCATCTGTAAACCAAGATTCTATGGCTTTCTGTCAAAACACAAAAATTTCGCGGCACACTTTAATCTTTTTCGCGTCATACAGTTTGGAAAACCCTGCCTTATACGATATAAAACAATTTTTTGCAAATTTCTTAGAAAAGGATAACAAATTGATTTTACCAAACCGAGTGCCGGAAAAACAAAGAGCAAATCTTGTTAAGTTTCGATTATTTTAAAACAAAAAAAAATGACTCTTGTTCTTTGTTACTAATACCGAAAATAACATCTACTTTTCACCCTTTTTCGGTTACTGGGAATTCTTATTAATACAGTCGCATTCCTAATTTGACAATGTATATTCTCAATTTAGGAAACAATGTTTAATAATGTACACATGGAGTATATATTGTTAAACATAAATTCTGATGATAAAATTGCTTAGTGAGCCGGATTGAACACCAGAGTCGTAATTTGCCCACTAGTAAAGCAGCTCAGAAGAAAATAAAAAAGAAAATAAAAGACAATGTTGTGCACCTTTAGGTTGAGCATATTCAAAACCAAGAGAAACAGTTATCATATTTAATTATTTGATCGTTTGTTTAGTGAAGAGTCAAAACAATTATATCACAAAAGAAATCTAGAAAAGTATTTTTGCTGCAAATAAGAACCCTGTTATAGTATGTGACGTCATAGGGCACGGCTCTACTGCCGTCTTCTCTCTGGTTGATAAGTGTGGTTAACCGCATGATAGACTTTTATTCTTACGTATAGATTCAGTCGTATAACATTCGTATAACACCATGTAAACAGCGGCGGCTCGTACATAGGGGCCACAGGGGCCGGACCCCACTAAAAATTTGACTAGCAATATGTGAATTTCTAAAGAGAAACCCTATATAAAATATCAAAATGTTTACATGCATGCCAAGATAACAGTTAACCGAAAAACAACGAGAAATATTTTCAAATATTTCCTGAAGTCTCTTCAAAACGATCCAGAGGGGCCCACATATTTTGGCCCGTTTACTTCTATATATTTACATTTAAAGCCAACCAACTCACGCCCTGCGCTTTGTGAAGATTTTACTATGCAAGTCAATAGCACAAAATTGGGGCCAGCGATGTCTGGCCCAAACAGCAATCGTAACTTATAACCGGACGTTAGCTGCGCCTGCGCCTGCCCGTGTGCAGCCTTAGAGAATTAGTTGTTATTCAGTTGATATTGGGTGATGTTGTGCATTCTTTTGTGAGACAGCAGTTTCTGCCTTTCAGCGCACGTTTTTTCACAGCTGTGGTTGTTTATCGGTTATATTAATTTTCATTTATGAATAACATGCTTAGTTTATTTACATTTAGTGTGATTTTTGTATTTCCAGATCAAAATAATTTAACTTCAAACAAGCTATTTCAGTAAATGATGTCAAATTGCTCACTAGCGAATACTACATTGTGTGGTTTGTTTTCTCGTAATTATTGAGCTTAGACGTTACGTTTTGCATGGTTTATATTTGTGATTCAACACCCCTCACCATGAATAAAGTTAATAATTTATTGAAAAATCCATTAAAAAACTTAAAACATGAGGAACAACTAGAAATTAAAAGACTAGGTCCATATCAACCACGTGACATCAATATCTTCCAGAAAGATGGTAGGAAATTGAGGACATTTTCATCGACGTGGTTTGATAAAAAATCGTGGCTTTACGGCCTGCGATGAAAGAAAGAGCTTTGTTGTCTCTTATTTGGAGGTGAGAGTTTATGGACAAATTAACACTAGGACTACCGCCGAGTCGATTTCGACTCGGCATATTTGTTTATTGTAGCATTCCCACTTTATTATAGCAAAAAGATTTCTAAAAGTCTTTGACTTTTCCATTAATTTATCGTAGTTTCTAAATTTAGTTTTTCTAACTTTATAAGTTGACCGGAAGCCGACCTTTGACCCCCGCAAAATTGGCACCCCGTGTATTACCAATGAGTCGATTTCGACTCAAAGCCTGGATTGGGCGTTTATAGTTGTGTATTTCGACGGGAAGCACACAGTGCTACCAGCTGGTGATCTAATTATTGCCAGATAATAATCTTATTTACAAATATTGACCCGGTCTTAAATAATTATTTTCGTTTTCACAACATGATATTCAGGTCATCGCCCTCGTTTCGTTGATATTTGTTCTAAATGCTGTAACGTGCAGAAGCTTTCCAGCTACTTTGTTATAATTGTACTTAGTGTTTTCAATTTCCATTTGAGCTCAGATGAGCAGAATCGTCAAACCGTTTTAGAAAAATTAGGCTATTAGTGCAGAATATAAACCATCTTCGACATGAGCGTATTAGAGAGAATTATTTGCCCGAGCAGTTAGATCATCCGCAAAGTAGTCGCGGTTTTTGCATAATTGTTAGGCTATAGGTATACATATATGAATTATATTACTCATTAGTTGCCTAATTACCATACTAGTTTTAGTGCTTCTTTCGCTTTTACAGATAAGATAGCCAAAAGATAAATTGAACGAAAGCTTTTTTTAGCAAAATTTATTTGATAACTAAAAATAGTTGATATGGCTAATCAAAATACTGCTGATGAAGCTGCAAATATAATTGTGTCTTGGGACACAGATGATGATTGTTCAGATGAAGACGACATGCATTTTGCAGATAGTTTAGGTGAAGAAACTGCTGGTGACTGCTCAAATTTAGCTGTATCAGATGCTGAAAGCAGTGACAATAGTGACGATGAGAGCGACAGTGAACAAGCTAATCTCATGCTACCTCAAACTGCAACATTGTCATCTAACCAGGTGTTAGGAAGAAACGGTGCTTTGTGGGAACGTTTTTCATCAAGAGTTACCGGAAGAATCAGGGCACATAACATTTTTACTGCCTCTTCCGGTGTTCCAGGAGCAATTGCAAGAGGTATTGTGACCCCTTATGATGCTTGGAAGCATTTTATTCACGAAAGCATCCTGAGAAATATTGTCAAGTACACCAACGAGGAAGCGCAACGCAGAGGTGCTACTTCATTTTTGTTGGATTTGCAGAAACTGGAAGCTTTTATTGGTCTACAGTACGCACGAGGAATCTACGGAAAAGGCCATCCAGTTGCTTTTCTGTGGAGCAAAAGCTATGGCATTCCAATATTTTACGAAACAATGGGGCGCAATTTGTTTCTCGAAATTTTGAAATTTATGCGATTTGATGATAAACCAAACAGAAACAAGCGAGGACCTGATATTGACAAGTTTGCACCGATAAGAGAAGTCTTTGAAAAGTTTACCTCACTGTGCCAAAGCAAATATGTGTGTGATTTTTCTCTCACTGTCGACGAACAACTTATGCCTTGTAAGTCACGGTGCTCTTTTATTACATTTATGCCCAACAAACCCGACAAATATGGGATAAAGTTTTGGGTAATTGTTGACGTAAATTCAAAGTATGTCTCCAATATTATATCTTATCTCGGAGCGCAAGAAAAAGATGAACGTGGTGGTGTGCCTCTTGCTGAGTCGGTTGTTATGAAGCTAGCGCAACATGTAACTGGAAAAGGATACAACATCACTTGCGATAACTTCTTCACCTCCTTGCAGTTAGCAAAAAGGCTTGCAAATCAAAAGATTTCCATTGTAGGAACAATGAGGAAAAATCGAAGAGAATTGTCAAAAAAAATGACAGAGGCAGAAAATGGAGGTCTACATTCAAGTCAGTTCTTTTGGAATAGCGACAGTGAAGGCCTCTTTGTAAAGTATCAACCAAAATCAAAGAAAACAGTATGCATGCTATCAAGTATGCATCGATCACCGGATGTGGACCAAACTACGGTAAAGAAAAAGCCAGAGATCGTACTGTTCTACAATAAAAACAAAGTTGGAGTCGATTGCTTTGACCAAATGGCGCGTCTGTACACCACACGATCTGCAACTCGAAGATGGCCTATGAGTGTTTGGGGAAATATGCTGGATATTGCTGCAATCAACGCTTGGATACTCTATAAAAAATCAACACGAAAACAAATTAGCCGACGAAAATTTATTCTTTGTCTTGTGGAAACACTCATCAACAGAATGGCAAACAATAGCGCGGACAGTGACCTCCCTCAATGTAGACCAAACAGCACTGCAACTCGGAAGCGTCGGCATTGTCATGGAGCAAATTGTAAGAATATGACTGTAACATTGTGCATGACTTGCAATCGTCCATCCTGCGGAAGCTGCTCACAAAATAACACAAGAGTTGTTTATGTAAAATGCAAACAGTGTGCTTCATCCCAGTAAAACATTACAGCTGCATTATCATCCGGTATTTTATTGACATCATTTTAGAATAAATACAATTTTCTGCATATTATTTGCATTTTCAGTGATTGTTGTTGGGCAAAAAAAACACATAAAAACGCACTTAACAGATCAATTATAATGTTGAGTCGAAATCGACTCAATGGTAAGCGAAGGGGTAAAAAAATCGCGGTAAACCTAGTGTTAAAGTTGCAACGACTTGAAACATTTGTCAGAACGAATTTCTAAGCATGAATGCAATAAGGCTCATATGAACAACTGTGTTTCATTACAAATGTTTGGCAAAGTCAATATATTATCTGCAATTGATGCTGGCTATCGTCAAGCATTAATTAAACATAACGAATTAGTTGACAGAAATAGGCACGCTTTGAACAGGATCATTAACTGCATAAACTTTTGTGACTTTCATGAATTACCGCTAAGAGGACATGATGAAATGGAAAGGTCTGCTAACCGAAGTGTTTTTCTTAATCTTATAACGTACACGGCAGATTTGGACGGTAAATTTCGTGATCATCTTAAAAAATATAATGTGGTAAAAAATGCATCGAAATCTATACAATATGATCTTTTGTCTTGCATGCTTAAAGTATATGCTGAAGAAATAACAAGAGAAATTAAAACTTACGTGTTTGTGCAGGCAGATAAAACTACTGATATTTCATGCAAATCTCAATTTGTGATTATAGTGCGCTATGTGAAGGACTTTGAACCTGTCGAAAGATTTCTTAAGTTTGTTGAGCTTCAAGATAGAACAGCTAATGAACTTACTTAGGCATTGAAGGAAAATCTTGATTCCCTTAATTTGGAAAGCAAGCTTATTGCTCAGGCATATGATGGCACGGCAGTAATGAGGGGTTCCATAAATGGAGTTTAGGTTCAAAAAAAAGTTTTTCCCACACACTCATTACGTTCATTGCTACGTTCACCAACTGAACCTGATCATAAAGAAAATGGCTTCTTGCAACAAAAGCTTAAGCTATTTTTTTCAAGTTTAAATGGAATTGGAGTGTTTTTTGCTATTTCACCAAAGCGCAATAGTCAGCTCAAAAAATTCTGTTCTGCTCAGATACCGAGAGTATGTGAGACACGCTGGAATTATATATCTAAAATAATCTTTGCAGTACGTAGCAACAGGGAGCAAATTTTAGAGTGCTTTACCAGCATTCAAAATGGAGAAGGTTGGGATCAGAAGAGTTTTTGTGAATCGATTGGATTCACGAAAATTCATCAGCGTGGTCGAGTGGTTAAAGCGCCGGGCTTACGAACACGGTCTCGGTTCAAAACCCACTCACGCCATTCTGTTGTGTCCTTGGGAAAGACACTTTACGGCACATTCCCTGCTTGGTAGTCCTGGCAAGCAGTTCTAAATTACAGTCATATCAAGCGGACAGCAATATCTTGGCATCTCCGGAAGCATGTCGGGGTAATTGCCTAGCCTATGTATTAGCGCCTTCGTCGCTTTCCTCCGAGTCAGCAGGATAAATAGAGATAAAAAATATAAATAAATAAAAATAAAAAAATTTTGGAAGATAAAGAGTTTGTTTTCTTTGTAGAATTTTTTGATGATTTGTTCAAACATGTTAGTGTACTTTTTGGAATCTTAGAGTCTAAAAAATCAAACAGCATAACTTCTGTAGAAGCTTTTAAGTCCTTTGTCACAGCTGTTAATTACTTGTGTGGAAATGTGGTCAAATATTGAATAACAGTGAACAATCAGAAGCAATAAAAGAATATATAACATCCCAGCAAGCAAAGAGACCTAGAAGAGCTGCAACTCATGCCTCTGTTTCTCATTTGCAATTGCAATCATGTGTAACGGAAGCATGTGATACAATCACAGATGAAGTTAAAGAAAGCTTTGGATCTTCGTATATATTTTTTCATTTTTCATAGTGAATCCAGCTGAATTTGAGGTTGACAGAAACTCTTTTTTTCGACAATCATGTTAAAGAAATTGCTTCGAATTACACAATGCTTAAAAAAGATAAACTGAAGTGTGAATTGTCCGTTTTGTGTGCAAATGATAATTTTAGTGGAGTTTCCAATATCAGCGAGCTATTAAAATTCATAAATACAAATGGATTTGATCAAACATTTTCTGAAGTGTCTAAACTGCTCAAAATTGTTCTCGTGACACCAATTTCAACTGCTGACTAAGAGAAAAGCTTCAGCACGATAAAGCGAATAAAAACGTTTCTTCGAAACACCATGTTGCAAGACAAACTGAACAGCCTCGCTTGCCTGTCGATACACAAGGAGTATAATAGCAAAATAAGAGATTACAACAACAAAGTCACCAACATTTTCGCGCAGACAAAAGACCGAAGAGCTGACTACTTATACAAATAAATGTTAGTGTTGAATATCGTATTTTTTTCTAAAAATTTATTTACCCCGCCTTTAAATTTAAGTAGTCTACGAATGGAACTTTTTGACATTTCAATAACTATTTTGCGGGCCCCAACATTAATGAAAGCCACGAGCCGCCACTGCATGTAAATAAAAAGCTAACTGCAGATACTAGTGGAACTCATCACATGGCCTTGTCGACAGTCAGCTTGTAAATTTGTTTGAAGAAAATAAGTCTACGAACCATTATAGCATGCCACCAACCAAAATTTTATATGGCGTCTCGCTACGTTCAATCGTCCCAGCTAAAATGAAATATTTCAAGAAAAATTGGCAAAACAAATTCGACAAGTGGGACGCAGCTTTATCAAATATACAAGTGGCTGCAGAAACTGAATACAATAAGCGAAACAGCTCAACCCACTAAAAATCGGACAACATGTTCGAATACAAGACAATATTGCAGAAAATGGTATCGATCGGGGCTTATCATCGGCGTCGGAATAAACCGCGACTATCACATAAAACTTCCGAGCGATCGAGTCTCTTGGCGCAGTAGACGTTTTATTCGCTCTATCCCCACTGAAGGTGGAGATCCCAAAGAGGACATGATGACATCAGACGAATGTTACGTCCATTTTGAAGATGAAGTTCTTCCGCCACCTTCAACCTCGCGGCGAAGTGGGAGACAAAAACGCTTTTCCAATCATTTAAGGGATTTTGTCTGAAGCAGCGTAAAACTCATAACGGTTTTATTGTATTGTATATAATTTGTGCATGTTTATTAATCGGGCTTGTACAATTCACTAATGCTTTTTCTTAGACAACCTTTTCTCTAAAAAGCTTCTTAAAATGGGGTTGCTATAGTATGTGACATCATAGCGCACGGCTCTACTGTCTTCTTCTCTCCGGTTTGATAAGTGTGCTTAATCGCGTGATAAACTATTCTTCTTACGTATAGATTCAGTCGCATAACATTTGTATAACTCCATGTGTTACGGCTAATCCGCTAATTTGGTGGTCCCTTTTTTAATTCCAATAAAATTATTTACATCCGGGTCACGTACATAAATTTCAATCAGCGTTCGTAACTGGTTGTTTTATTTTTGGAACCACATGCTTGTGACAGGACCAAATGGTAATCGAAGGTAATCAATAATTTAACTTTTGGATTCTATTTGTATAGATTGGTCTACCCTTTTGTTAAATCGCTACTTGAGTAGCCTTTGGTAACTGGAATAATTTGTGTACAGTATATAATTAATTTCTGTGATTTTACTGCCTTTTATTTCAAATTATATTTTCTCCCTGGTGGATCAGGTGGCTGGTGTATCTAGGGAGAGCTAGTAGGCTACTTTAGTGCGCATTTACTGCCCGACCTATCTCTTATTCTTATAGAATTCTACGGGCTGTTGGCTTGCTCGTATATTGCATTTAACAAAAAGTGGTTTGGTCTAGTATAGGTTAGGCCGTACTGTCTTTAGGCGCCTGTGTTGGGCCCAGTGTATGTTTTGTCTTTGTACTTAATTCTTGTTACTAGTTACTACTAGTTTGTTGTGTTTTCTTCTCTTGTTATCATGCTTGGCTCTTCAGAGCTTAAGCCAGCTTCAGCTGGTGACTTTGATAAACGTGAACTTGATTTGGCTCGTAGGGAGTTAGAACTTGAACGTCGTGAATTAGAACACTTAAGAAAGTACCAATTAGGCTCTTATAAAGTTGAGACAGCTCCTGCATGCTCTAATGCTACTTCCTTGTTTACGTTAAGTGCTACCAATTCTTCTCCTGTAGATCAGAAATTAGTCTCTGACTTATATGTTAATGAAAATCCCTTTTCTAAGGACATGCATAATCCCTTTTCATCAAACAGTTTTGCCAATCCTTACCAACTGCCATTTCAGCAGTTGGGGCCTGCCCCTAATCCATTCGCTACACCTGAGAACAGGCATAAATGTGGAAGACCCATGTATCATCCACCAGCACCTGCTGCAATGAATGACCAGTCAAGGGTTTCTGAGCTGATAGATGCCCTTAGCATTATAACTAATTCTATTAACCGATCACAAACTAGACCTGTGCAAGGTGATAATCTTTTTTACGGTGACCCTATAGATTATAGACGTTTTATTCGTTACTTTAAAACATACACTATTAGGGGTGTACATGACTCAGCCACTCGGCTAAATTTACTAATCTCTTCTTGCGCTGGTGAAGCCAAGGAATCCATTGTCAACTGTATTATGTGCGAATCCCCTGATGTGGGGTATTGGAAGGCACGCCATATCCTGGAAGAAAATTTTGGACAAATTGGCGGCTTAATAAGCGCGTATGTAAAAAAGCTTACAGAGGGTCCTCCTATAAAGAACAACGACTCAGAGGGGATTCTTAAATTTGCGAGAGACCTCTATAATTGTGAGCTTACGTGTGGTAGCAGACCAGAGTCTGGTCTCGATTCACAACATGTGGTTGGCAAAGTTTTTGCTCGTCTGCCGAAATCTCTTCAAGAAAAATTCATTACGTCTGTGTCTTTTCAGTTGGAAAGCGGACATCCAATCACCTTTTCACAGCTTTCCCAGTTCATGCAAAAACAGTCTCATGTTGAAAGAAGTTTTTTAAACCAAATTGTAAAGAGTAAAGACCCTAACATTACTAAATTCAATTTTTCTAAAAAGTCCTGTAATAAGCCTGTTATTCATTCCACACAAAGTTCAATTGCCCCATCCCCCGTAGTTGAATCTGCTTTAGTAAAAACAAATCAATTTAAAGAAGTAGATAGGAAACATAAGTCTTGTCCTATGTGTGTTCAAGCCCATCCATTGTGGAAATGTCTTAAGTTCCGAAATGCTACCGAAAAGCAAAAATGGAATATGGTGTGGAAAAGTGGATGTTGCATTAATTGTCTTGGTGACCACTTGGTGCGACATTGCCAATCTCCACAAAGGTGTAAAATGTGTCAAGACAAACACCACACATTGTTACATCATAGAGAACACAATCTTGAAACATCTACCTCTGCTAATAATAAGAATAGTGGTAGTGATAATGGGGCCGGTGTAGATAATCCAGTGAAGGTTTTGCCCAATTGTGTACAAATTGAAAATCATGTTAACCAAGTAAACTCTAATGATCAATTACTAATTAAGTCCTCAAGTAGTCAAGTTACCCAGGATAGTAAATTAAATGTTAGATTGAAAGTTGTACCAGTCACTGTTTGGTCTTCTTGTAGTGATCGATGCCTTAACACTTATGCCTTTTTAGATGAGGGTTCTAATGCCACTCTTTGCACTGAAAGTTTAGTAAAGGATTTAGGCTTGATAGGACATAAAGTAGAGTATTCTATTTCCACTGTCTGTGAGATCAAACAACAACTTGGGGTAAAGGTCTCATTACGTTTTCGTGGAATAAACGAACTTGCAATTTTTGAGGCTCCTGATGTGCTGGCAGTCCCTCACCTGCCTGACTTAAAAGGCAGCATTCCATCTAATGCAGATACTAAACACTTTGCTCATCTGCATGGCTTGAACTTTCCTGACTTAGGGCACAAAAGAGTTGATATCTTAATTGGTGCAGATGTCATAAAAGCTCACTTAGCTGATCAGACCAGGTCAGGTCTTGACAATGAACCTATTGGTATACATACACCACTTGGGTGGAGTATTGTTGGTCCCACTCTTGCGGCCACTGGAACTGTTGGTCCCACTTCTTTGGTTGTCAATTTTGTCAGGGTTGACAATGATACTTTACATAAGCAATTAATGAAAATGTTTAGACATGACTTTCAAACTGATAATGGTGCGACAGGGCTATCTGTTGAAGATAAAGAAGCACTTGCTTCTATGCGTAGCTCTATTAAATTAAACGATGGACATTATACTGTATCCCTCCCATGGAAGCACAGTAATGTTACTTTACCAAATAACCGGCAAGTGGCTTTAAGGCGTATTACTCATTTGCAAAAACGTTTCTTAAAGGATTTTAATTTCTATAAGCTGTATGAGGCTAAAATGAAAGAGTATGTGATTAATGGTTATGCTCGTAAAATTCCAGATGACAATTTGCAACCAGGATCTAAAACGTGGTATCTTCCCCATCATGCAACTGGAAACAAATTTAGGATTGTGTTTGACTGTGGGGCTAGTTTTAAAGGGACTTCCCTTAATGATAATCTTCTTCAGGGGCCCAACTTAACTGGAAACTTGCTTGGAGTTCTTACTCACTTTAGGGAGGGTCCCATTGCTGTCGTTGCTGACATACGTGCCATGTTTCATCAGGTTAAAGTTAGTCCTGAAGACAGGGATAGCTTGCGTTTTTTCTGGTGGGACAATAATGATATTGCCTCTACCCCTAAAGAGTACCAAATGCTGGTCCATTTGTTTGGGGCCACATCCTCCCCAAGCTGCTGTAGTTTTGCTCTTTGTCAGGTTGGCATTGACAACTTGGCTAATGCAGACCCTGATGTTTTAAGTTGCCTTAAGAGAAATTTTTATGTTGACGATTTTCTGAAGTCATTTCATAACGAAGGTGATGCTCTTCGCATTATTGCACAGTTGACAGCCTCCCTTGAAAGGGGAGGATTTCATCTAACAAAGTTTTCATCTTCTCATCCTCAAATTCTTTCTGTGTTACCAGATTCTGATTTGTCCTCAACAATGTTGGACTTAAATCTTGACACAGCTGAAACAAAAGTGCTGGGAATAATTTGGAATCCCACATTAGATAAGCTAGAAGTCAAAGTGAAAGTAAAGTATAAGCCATTAACTCGTCGTGGCATCCTTTCTATGATCAGCCAGCTCTTTGACCCTATTGGTTTCCTGCAACCATTTATTCTTCCTGTTAAATTACTGATGCAAGAGTTATGTCATTTGAACCTTGGTTGGGATGTTGAAATTCCCCTAGATAAGAAAGTGTCTTGGTACAATTGGCTTGATACGCTATGCTCTTTGGAAAAATTCTGTTACCCTCGATGTTCTAGGCCACATTCTAGTAAGGTACTAAAAAACTCCAGCCTTAGAAAGCTTTGTCCCTTTATTGCCCATGGGGTTCTCCGAGTGGGAGGCCGCATACATAAAGCATATATACCTTATGAAATGAAACACCCCATGATCTTGCCCCCTCATCACCATGTCACTAAGTTAATTATCCTGAGTTACCATCTGCGTAACGGTCATAGTGGAGTACTTCACACCCTTTCCGATACTCGAGATAGGTTTTGGATCATTAATGGCAATGCTGCTTTTCGTAGAGTTTTGCACGATTGTTATAAATGCCGTCTATTAAACGCTGCTCCTGGTAAACAAGTAATGTCCCACTTGCCTGAGTTTAGGGTATCTTCTGGGTGCCCGGCCTTCACTTGTGTAGGTTTGGACTATGCGGGTCCTATTTTTTCTAAGGTCGGACGGTCTCTGGCCAAACGCTATTTATGTGTATTTACTTGTATGGCTACTCGCGCGGTACACTTAGAGATTGCTCACTCGCTTGACACCCAGTCATGCCTACAAGCTCTCCAAAGGTTCATTGGCCGCCGCGGTTCGCCTAGGGATGTTTATTCGGATAATGGCAGTAATTTCGTTGGAGCTGCCCGCGAATCAAAAGAAGCTATTTCGAAGTGGAACCAGTCTCTCATCAACAAAACTCTGTGCCAAAAAGGGATTTCGTGGCACTTTAATCCTCCGGCTGCCAGCCACCAAGGCGGTGTCTGGGAGAGAGTTATTCGTTCTGTACGACGCATCTTGACAGCGCTGGCAGGAGAACGTGTACTCACCGATGAATGTTTGTCGACTTTTGTCACTGAGGTCGAACGCATACTCAATGATCGGCCGATCTCGGCAGTCAGCTCTGACTCGCGTGACTTAAAGGCGCTGACGCCAAACTCCCTCTTGTTGGGCAACATTAATCCTGTCGTTCCGCCTAACGTTTTTATCAAAGCTGAAGGTTACCGCAATTCGTGGAAACTGGTCCACTGGCTTGCGGATGAATTCTGGAGAAGATGGCTCAAGTCCTACCTTCCTCAACTGCAACAGCGCCAGAAGTGGTTAAAACCACATCGTAACCTCGCTCCCGGCGACCTGGTTTTGGTATGCGACGAACAGTGTAGAAGAGGCCAATGGCCGAAGGCCATCGTAGAAGAGGTCTACCCAGGAGATGACGGATATGTCCGCGTCGCGAAGGTCAAGACTGCATCGTCGGCGTTCAAACGTGACGTTCGCAAACTGTGCCTGTTGGAAGGCGCCGAATAATGGACGCCTAATAATTTGTAAATTCCGACACAAAAACAATTTCTGTTGATACGTTGTGTAGTTCTTGTGTATGCAATTGTTTGCCTTTCGTGCTTCGATTAGCCTTTCTTTTTCTTTAAAATAATTACTTAATCGCAATTATTTGGGGCCGGTATGTTACGGCTAATCCGCTAATTTGGTGGTCCCTTTTTTAATTCCAATAAAATTATTTACATCCGGGTCACGTACATAAATTTCAATCAGCGTTCGTAACTGGTTGTTTTATTTTTGGAACCACATGCTTGTGACAGGACCAAATGGTAATCGAAGGTAATCAATAATTTAACTTTTGGATTCTATTTGTATAGATTGGTCTACCCTTTTGTTAAATCGCTACTTGAGTAGCCTTTGGTAACTGGAATAATTTGTGTACAGTATATAATTAATTTCTGTGATTTTACTGCCTTTTATTTCAAATTATATTTTCTCCCTGGTGGATCAGGTGGCTGGTGTATCTAGGGAGAGCTAGTAGGCTACTTTAGTGCGCATTTACTGCCCGACCTATCTCTTATTCTTATAGAATTCTACGGGCTGTTGGCTTGCTCGTATACCATGTAAATAAAGAGCTAACTGCAGATACTAGTGGAACTCATAACAAACCCCATAAAAGGTTTCAATTTAAATCGGAGCCCGAAGATAAGGTATTTTTGTATGTTTCTGTCCGGTATAATTTGAGCGATGTATCTTAGCAAAATTATTAATATTTGTTTGGTAATAATTTTTGGTTAGTTTTGACGTTTGCCGCTCTGAACAAGCAACCTAAAGCATATAAATTATAAACTATATAAACTTGACCAATGTCTAAGCAATGTGCAAATGCGTATTAAGAATTAGAGTAACATAACTGTTACTTTAAAGTGTATCAAAAGCATTTTCAGGATGTAAACGAAGTAAAAACATTTTTCCTGTAGCAAAAAAGGCAGATGATAAAAAACATTGTCATCAAATATTGATTTAACAAACATTTCTTGTACTAAAAAAAATGACTTCAAATGATATAAAAATTTATCAATATTGATTTCATCACGAGAATATCTTTGTGGTTTAAAAAAAACACAAAATTATTGATCTTTTACAGCTCTACTAATTACATTTAATAAAGCTTCAAAAACATTTCTCACAAACTTTAAACTACCTCCTAAAACTAGACATTAAGAAATTATTAAAATGAAACAAACGAAAATAAATTTTTTAAATTCAAAAGTCAAAGCATGGTGTTAATTACCATAAGTGTGAATAAAAGTGTCTTTTTACTTTAAATATCCTAGTTACATCTCGTTATTGCAAGCGTGCAATTTTATTAAAAAACTTACTTGGACAAATAGAATAATAATACAAACTAAAAAGACCAGACAAATTAGCACTCTAGCTATTGAAAATACACAAAATTTTGTAAATTGAATTTTCTTCCATATTTTCTCTGAAAAATTTAAACATATATTAAACTAAATAATTAAATTAATGAAAAAGAACATATAAAAATTCTGAGTGACATTTTTGTTATTGTACGTTGCAAGGCGTCCATTGCTTTTAACTGTAAAGGCATTTTCAGATAGCAAAAATATTTGTGGACCAAGTAAATAAAACACTACGACAAAATTTCACTGCTTTAATCTTCGCTAAGATTCCGTTTAATTTACGTCATCAAAATCTTCACGCAGTTGGACCAAGGCCACCTAGAGAGACAAGGCCTGTTCGCGGTTTTGTGACGTCACTCAACGTGGTGCTAACTCGCTCTTCTAAAACAAAGCGAATCGTCGCTTTTGTGCAGCTATCTTTGTTGGCACATGCGCACTTTGGTGTAAGATTGCTTGGCTAGTGGTGTAAGTTACAAAGTATGGTAGCATTTTACAAGTGGCATTTATTAAGTACTGTAGCAAATATACAAAAGAAAAATTTAAAGAAGTTAGGATGTAACTTGTAATTTTTAATTTAAAATGTTATTAGTTATTGTAATTTAACGAAGTTGCTCAGACAATAGTATGCATCTTGAGGACTGAAACAACTAATATTGAGAAACCATATAGATAATTCTTTATATATATAGAAAAAGGTTTTTTTTCATAACTCCCTAAATTTAAAAGAAATGTTATTCTATATCTTTGCACCTGAAACCATACGTTAACAGGTATGAAGTTAAAATTGTTTTCTAACATCTTTGTTGTTGTGTCAATGCAATCTAGTCTTATTCTATTTTTCAGTGATAATTGTTAGCAACAAATATTAAAAATATATATGTATATCTGTGCCTTATATGTGTTGTGTTCCTAACTGCAAAGGGAATTATAGAAATGGTTCTAAAGTGCAAGTATTCAGTTTCCGAAAAATGATGAACTAAAACAGAAATGGCTGCATGCAATTAAAAAATAATTTGTTCCCAGTACTACCAGCAAGGTACGAATGCTTAATACTTAAATACATTGGGATAAAAATGTTACTACTATTGTCTCGTTAGTTTATAACTGGACATTTTGTTTGTATGGTACATGATTATTAGGCTTTATCAGTTTATATTGTTTTACAGTTTTACTCTTACCCCATAAATTTCTAATTGAAGTTAGCATTCAAGTTTGTTAAAAAAAACTTGTATTTGAAATAATGACTACAGTTACCGTAAAACGGGGTAACTTTGATCAATTTTGGAGGTTTCTAGCTTCTAACAACCTGACGCTGTCAACAAGAAAACTTTTTTCCTACTAATCATAACACTCTGCCTCTGAGCTATCGAAAAAAATATTTTGATGACGTCATAACAGTTTCGCGGCTGAATGCTTTCAACCAAACTGCTGAACAAACTTACCCCGTACTTTGGGGTAACTTTGATCACACGTCAAAAACCAATGTGAACAACAACCAAAAAATAGAGTGAACAACATTTGGGTTAACTTTGATCACTGTTTTTATTTTTTAAATATTGTAAGAGTTCAAAAATATAATTTTTAGTTGTTTAAAAAGATATGTAATTTTCCGATAAGTCGTTTTTTTGAAACTCACCAAAACTCACCGAAACTTGCCAAAACTCAGTGAAACTTATCAAAACGCAACGGTACCAACATTAATTTTAGCTAGGGTGTCATAGAAAATCTGAGGTTTTTTCCAGCTCAGTTTTTTTGACTACAAATTAAATATTATTACCGTTACCTTAACTGATCAAAGTTACCTCGCTGAACAAAGTTACCCCGTTTTACGGTATAAAGTAAAATGTTGCTTAATTGCTTTGTCAAATTTTTTTTAATCTGTTGGCTTTGCCAAGAAATTGGCAATGTTGTTACATGAACATATTATTGTTTTTTTTATTTTCATATAGTTGTTTTATATTTAATTAACAACACTAAAAAAAAACATTTTGATGTTTAAAATATAGAATAGCTGTTGATTATTTTTAAAAACTAAAAAAATAAGTTTTTTACTGATTGCCATTTTAGCTATTAAAAAGTGATATTTAAACAGTTTGTTTATTTATACCATGTTACTTTATTGGCATATTTGCACTGTATTACATTACAGTATGTTTTACTGGATGGTAACTGTATATTTACACTAAATGGTATTCACACTATATGGAGATTAAACCATTTTAACTTAGCAGAAAAATAGTATTAATTTTAAAGTTTAAAACTTATTGCATCTGTGTGAAAAAATTCGATTTGAGTAGCAAATGTTTTGAATTAAGTTAGATTGAAGACTAAAAAAATTTGTGATTGTTTAAGTTACTTTGCTTTATGCATATATTTTTTATTTAACTGAAAATTATCTGCAAGTAATAGTATACATTTATTTTGTATTTAATTGCCAAAAATGCCAAAGCCATAAATTATTTGTTATTTCATTGTGTGTCTTTGGTTCATCACTAGCAGTTTGTAATCTAATTATTTTTGTGCCAACTTTTAGTTTAAATAGTCTGTTGATTATGAGTTAAGCTGTGAAGTTAAAAAGGCACAACACTGTGATAAAGTGTTAAGATGAGTTTTGTTTCATAATAAAAATTTTTTATCTAGTTTAATAATCTTTTAATTAACTTTATTTTGATTACAGGTTTGCAAGCTCCACTTTAAGCCAAGTGATATACAAAAAGTGGTATCTACATTTAATGAAAAAAATTCAAAAACGTTATCCTACACTTTAAAAGTGCCACAACTTGTTCCTAGTGCCATACCATTACTTTTTTCAAATTGCCCTACGTACTTATCCACTCCAACAATTTCAAGCAGATGTAGTCTGCTTCAACAACTTGTGAAGAAAAAAACAAGCTGTGAGAACAAATGAACTGGCTGCTGCTACTGCTCAAAGCATTAAGGACTACAATGACATGCTTAAAAATGATAGCTTTGACTCATTGAGCCAACTTAAAAGTAAAATTTTATCTTCCAGTAAATAGCATGTAGTAAGTGAAGAAGATCTTTTAACTTTATTCTTTCTTAAATATGAAAAAGATGTTGCACCAGTTATGGATGTGTCAGTAGTTGTGGATAAGGAACTTTTAATGTATACATAAAATCCAGTGAAGTTAATAAAAGTTGGAGAACACACATTGCCTCTAACTGTTAGTTCTCTGCATAATATTGACAGCATACTTGATGCTGTACAGCAAGTATACTTGCAAGTCTAGCGAAATTCTGCAGTAAATGGAAAATTTCAAGCTGTATTGAAACTGGTTATTTCATTGCTGGAGCCACTTAAAAATGAGCTTGAAAATTATTGTAATACGATATCGTTTATTTGTGAGCAATTGGCTTTGATATCAACAAACAAGCTTATTCACCACAATTTGCAATATTTGCTTCTCTATTTTATAGTTATATATTTTATAGTCTATTTTTTAGTCTATTTTTGATAGTTGCAAAAATAATTGTATGGGTATCTGCCAATTGCATGCTAAACAACTTCTGCTCATAAAAAAATGACCACTTGAACAAAAACAAAAAATCAAGAAAGAGAAAACTTGCGACTTTAAATACTAGCCAATGTTAAAAAACGTGCTTTATAATTTATTTATTTGTATCAAATTGTATATTTTAAGTATTGGTGTTGATATAGTAAGTTATGCTTTGCTTCAGCAATCGATGTGACATAGCTAAAAGTGCCCAATGGAGCGTCAATTAAATATCCCGCCTCTATCTATCACTAAAAGCCGGTTTAGAGATACGAGGTAATTTTTGATACGATATTTTCCAAAAAAAGTGCCATCATCATAATATGGGCAGCTCAAAGCTGATCGCTCCATTGGCCACTCTTAATTACGCTCATGGTATTTAATTTGTTGGAGCTTTGTTTCTAAATTGAGATTTTTGTTAAATAAAAATCGTTGGTAAGTAACTTACCAGAATTAAAATGTTGTTGAAATAATTGAATATCTTCACTAAGCTTTGAGAAGGCAAGCCAAACTCATGCAAAAAGCAGTTTGATCGAGCCAATGCAAAATTCAAACGTCAGCACTTAGCGAAACTAGCACTACTCGTAATGACGTCACGCGTTAATCCGACATCGATGAACAGGCCTTGTCTCTCTAGGTGGCCTTGGTTGGACGCCTCTTATCTATGATTTGCGGGGCCAGATTATTTCGGCAAAAATTTATAAACTTGTAAAGTAATAAAATAAAGCATTTAGTTTTATAATTGTTTGTTGCTATAAAAGTGGAAAGTTAACTTAAATTTAGTAATTTTGACTTATTTTATGTATTAACAAAAATGTTATTAATTTTTTCAAATTCTATAATTTTTTCATCAACACTTTTTTTATCAAAAATTTCACATACCTATTACAATAGTAGTGTTCTGCAACGTTTTTTGGGGGAAATTCGTTGTTGTTTCTTCCATTTTTTTTTGGGGAGAAATTCGTTTCTGTTTTTTTCATTTTTTTTCCAGTTTATAAAAACTATTTGTTACAAATTAGCAACATGCAAAGTATGCTGGGCAAAACGCACAAACTTGCTTCTCTAACAATATAAATCAAAAACAAAGTGTGCAAATTTATTTAAATAAATTTGATATTAGAATTAGTAGTTAAAATTTCTAAATCTGTTCCAAATTTATAAAAGTCTTGACGAAAAAAATAAATCAAAAACCAAATAACATAAACCTCCATGACTACAGCCTAAGTTTGAATTTAAAACTAAATAACCAAAGTTATTCTTTATGAAAACAAAACAAATCTGAAGCATGAATGATAATTTATGAAAGCAGAGTTTTGCTATATAATTTTGATTTGCAATAAACAAGTTTTTTTTAAATATTGCATACAACAAAATAGTTTTTAAATAACAGGTGGACACATTTTTTTTCTTTACAATGCATGCTTGCAGAGGTGCAAAGATTCCTACAAAATAGATCCGATTGTTAAATTTATTTCAGGAATCACAGTGGCTGGCGTTAATTCTACACTACTAAACAATTATAAACAAAGAGTCACGAATTACGTTAAAAAAATGTATTTGTAAATTTAAAAAATTATTAATGTTTAGTATTACACGAAAAAGAAGTAGTACAGATTAATCAACATACAGTAAATAGATTAACAATTTTTGCAAAAAAACAATAATGAACAACATTTATAAGTGCTAGAGTTGGATTGTTAAATTGTTTTTGACCGTAAGACCATTTTAACTTATGAAAAATATTCGCGGGCTGGTAAAACAGCTTGCTGGATTTTACAAGTCAAAACCTTTTTTAGTCTTTACTTCACGTAAAACCTTTTTTGTGTTTCAAACTCAATTAGAGGCTTTTTTAGACTTTACATAGAATAAAACAGATTTTTTAATTAAATTTTCCAAAAAACAAATAAACAAAGTTTACCCAATTAAGTTTTTGCTGTATAAAGATATACCGAGCGTCGGCACAGAACCTTTACGTGCCAACGGGTTGAACGCCATATGCTAGAGGCAATTTGTTCTTTTTTAAGCCAACTACTTAAACTAGACTTGAAATAACCACTTTAGGACGTTACTTATCAATTGCTAATTGACCTTTATGACTTGTATTTGTTTTAAACTTTTAATTATCATAATACAAATAACAATTAAGAAAAAAATTAAAGAAAATTATTAAGCGTTTTCATTTATTGTCGGATACTTAACAGCAAATTTAACTAAAACTTAATAAATAAACATGTTTAATTGATCTTATTCATTCCAATATATATTTTAACCCTATTCAACTAACTGCATTTCTAACTGTACCAAGCTAAACCATTGTTGTTAATTTATCTTCCCTAAAATCTTTTAGTCACATTGGGCTCTCAATAACCTCTGCACCGACAAGCTCCGGAATCTATTGCCGCCCACTCATACGTAATACCGTTATTGTGTACTGTTAGTTGTCGAGATGAAAATATGAATCATCTGCAGCAACATAAATCATAACATCATCATCATCATCCTTGTCAGAAATATCGTTTTTGAAATCGCTTTGAAGGCAAAAAATTATAATTGGGACCAACTTTGCCGTCCGATTAAGATTTTCTATTGATTATCTTTTATTTTTGTAAAGAAATTGTACTTTACAACGATAAATCAAAAGTACTTTATCACAACTAGTTAAGCAGAGAAAGGTTACACAAAGTGCCTCTCTTGAAGGAGTTATTAAGGACGCATTATTTAACTAATTGCTCAAAAAATCAGAATCCCAGTAACAGTTATGCTATCGCATTACTAGCGGACATTTCGATAGTTGTGCTGCAGCAAACACGGGCTACACACAGCGCAAAGCTTTGGCTGCAGAAAGCAAAGAAATTGATTTAATGGGGAAACTGCACAATAACTTGACTTTTCAAAATCGTCACTTGTTGAACGGAGTCGAAGTACGCTTGCGTCTGATTCGATCCAAGGATCTTTTTTGCTTGCATGGAAACGCAGACCAAGCACAAAACAAAGTGTCTTTGAAAGAATTGACCTTGTTTGTTCGCAAAGTAAAGCCCAACCCGGCCATACAACTTGCTTATGTCAAAGCCTTGCAACACGGCACTGCAAAATATCCGCTCCGACGTGTGGAAGTCAAGAGTTTACCGTGCCGACAGGGAATCGAACATTACCAAAGAAAACCTGTTCTTGGGTCAGCTACCTACTCGATTGGTGGTCGGTGTGGTGGCCAAAGACGCTTACAACTGTATCATTAGTAAATCTCCTTTTCATTTTAAGTACAACAACATCAATTTTATGACGATTTACCGTGACGGAGTTCAAATCCCCTCCAAACCATTGCAACCGGATTTTACCAACGATCGTTTTATTCGAAGTTACCTTTGTTTGTTTACGCAAACGGGTCAATATTATCGCGACACGGGAAACGCTATTTCGCGAGAACAGTACAAGAATGGTTGTGCCTTTTATGCTTTCAATCTCACGCCTCAGATGGATTCGAGTGAGGTCGGTTTCGAATTGATAAAGCACGGCAACATACGCATCGAAATTCATTTTGCTACTGCTACTGCACGCACTCTTACTGTGATTGTGTTTACGAAAACAACAACCTACTGGAAATCGATCAAGACAGAAACATTTCTTTTGATTACACGGCATGAACACGCTGCAAATCGAGCGTTTGCTCAAAAACGAAAAAGTCTTTAAAAAAGTCTATGCTTTCGATCAGCTGGAAAAACCTGTTTTTCCTTCTGCTTACGTCATCAATTCTGATCCGAGCAGCGAACCCGGAGAACATTGGATTGCTGTTAATTTCGACAAGCGCAGACTAGGAGAATATTTCGACAGCTACGGACTAGCACCTGCTTTCGTCGGTCTCGAGTCTTACATGGACACTTACTCCCTATCCGGTTGGATTTACAATCGCAAAATCTTACAAGCTTTATTTTCGAACGTTTGCGGTCACTATTGGGTGTATTATATTTTATTTCGTGGTTGCGGTGTACCTTTGCATGTTATTGTATCTGATTTTACGTCTAACCTAACTGAAAACGATGGTTGTATCTCTCGCCTTATTTGTGAATTATCACAACGTTGATTGTATTGTCTTTTATTAATAATATAATACACATCAAGGTGTGCTTGCAAGTTTTCGTTTTGGTGCAGGATTTGTCAGGAATTTGAGAAAGTTATTTATTTGTTCCTTGTTGTCCGGTGGTAGGTGGTACACTTCGTCGTTTTGCAGTTTCAAACATATGTAGTTGTTCATCAAGTATAGAAATTGACGTCTCGGAGACGGTACGTTTTCAGAACGCAGCGAAGTTGAAAGGGTCGACAGCAATTTTTTGCTTAATAATTTCGAATTTTTCTGAATTTCACATTCAAAATCATCCATGTTGGTAGACCAGAACAATAGGATGACTTATTCCTTGGTGTCGGATTTAGGTTGAAACAAAATGTGCGGTAAGTTGCCTATCAACAAGTTAACAACTTTAGAAAGCTGATTGATGCAAAATATAATTTTTCCGTTATTCAAATTAATTGTAGCTTTTCTCAGCAAGGTCGAGGACGGAATTGTCAGCCTGGATGCACCAATTTCTTTAAATTGCGTCCTGTTATCTCTGGCTGCACTTTCTATTCCCTTGCTTGTGAGAGAAACTGTTGCTCTTCCATCATTGTCTCGTAGCAGCTTGTACAGTATACGGAGGATAGTAGACAGGGTGCTTGATTTCGTTTGCTTGACGGTAAAGTTCGTCTGCTTGGTTGATGTAAGTTTCCATGTTATGTGCTTTTATGACTGCGTACGCTTTTATAAGCACAAAACAGAAAAGTTTTTCTCCGGCTTTGTACACGCGGATTTTTTCTGTCAATCTCTGTGAATATAACTAGCAAAAGTGCGTGTCTTGCAAACACGTCCAGCAGAAAATCATATGTTCACAAGGCATGCCAACTGTGTTCTTTTCTTTACTCTTGGATTTCATGCACTTGTGTTCTTTGTTTAAATCCAAAATAGCATTGAGTAGCTCTTGACAGTTGTCGAAATTGCGGTCGTTGTTTTTTTTTAATTGCTGCATGAGAGTGTGACGGATTTTGTTGTCTTTGATTCCTATACTCTTTGCAAATTTTACATGGGGGTCAAACATCATCATTTCGTCTAGGTTTTGTTTTGCTTCCACAAAGAGCATGGAACGTATTTGATTTGCTGCTGCAGACGGAGTCAAGTTTTTTATCCGGGGTCTTTTTAAATCCAGGTGTGCTACATACATTTTTCACGTATTCCACACCTCGCTTTTTCAGTACGTATTCACACAAAGGAAACCATTTTGCATGCTGGTACCAAGGGTTGTCGTAGACTTTTCATTGAAATAATCGTCCTCCACAATAAAAGCATACCATATTTTTTATACTAAAAACCTGCATCGATCATTTTTCCTGAGCTGTTGGGCGTTTCTGATCACACCACGAATTTCAAAAGGTTTCTATCCGATCTTCTTCCTTGCACATGTGACGATTTCGGCGGGAAATAGCAAGGAAATTTCTCGGGGTTAGATACAGCGGTAGAGTCAATACAATCTTGTGACATTTTTCAATAATGATAAGAAAATCAAAACGCTCTGCTTTATATGCTCTAGCAATAAAATAAACTTTTTTATGTACTCTTGGTCAGTTTCGATCTCTGAACAGTTTTCAAATAAAAAATTTCGATAGGTTTTTCGTCTTTAAAAACAACACTTGTTAAAATATCACCGATTAGAAAGCTGTTTGCAAATAAAGGATTATAGTTTTACAAGACTCATTTTTCTTTGTTAGAACCGTTGATTAGAAAGCTAATTGTTGTTTTTTAGCGATGTGTCTTTGAAGATAATTATTTATACTTGTGAACAGTGGTGGATATTCAAAATTAGGGGCCCGAGGCAAAATCCAAATTAGGGGCCCCCAAAATGACGTCACAATGACGTCACATTCGAAATGATCATTTTACCAATGCCAGCTAGAAAGATAGGCTACGAAATATTGGAAAAAGATTGATTCTGATACGAAACTTGAAATAACTCAAATCAGTGGCAGACACAGAAAGTTATCATGAAAGATTTACACGTGACTCAACAATTAATTGAACGACACCTGATCGAAATGGCACTTAATCGAAATGACATTTGATCAAATAATGAAAGAAAAAATTTACAACTTTGAATCTATCCCAATTTTGTCAATTTTTTGTCCCAAAAACATAGTACTTTAAATCTGCCCCGGTTTTGTTGATTTTTTGTCCCAAAATCATAAATCTCTAAAAAAAAGATCTTTCTGTCTGAATCTGTCTCTGATTTCTGCAAGAGGTCTATAAGGGTGGAGCCATGGCACAATGCCCCCCTCTAAATAACTGACTATGTAAAAAAAATGCAAAAAAATGATAGCAATAAGCATCTAATAAAACATAACCATGACAAACGATCTACTTGTTGCCCCCCTAAAACTTGTTGGTGCCCTTTGCCCAGAGACCTTGTTAAAAAAACTTGATCTTGACATTGGCAAAAAATTATAAAAGATTAAAACAAATTGTCTTTTTACTGTTGGCCTCTGCTTTTTATGAATCTAATTTACAGTAACAAAGAGATTGTTTAATCGCAGAAACATACAAAAATAAATCTTTTTTTTTATCAACTGTCTTTTCGATCAAGTGCCGTTTCGATCAAATGTCGTTTCAATAAAGTGTCGTTTTGGTCAAATGTCGTTTCGATCAAGTGTCGTTTTGATCAACTGTCGTTCGATCAACTGTCGTTCGATCAATTGTTGTAGCACCGGGTTTACAAACTAAAAACACAATTAGTATAAAAGTTGAAATAACGTCAAAACCTTTTTTTCTCTACACTTTTTTACTGTTCTATTGTCTTTTAATTGGTCTGCATATCCTTCATTTTTCAAAGTGGGAGGAAGGAGTTTAAAAGTTTAAACGAACTTTAAAAGTTTAAAAGAAGAAGTTTAAAAGTTTAAAAGAACTTTTAAACTCCTTTCTCACGTGCATATGCTTATGACTAAAATTCTTTTTTTTACTTGAAAACATCTTGGACAGACTTGAATTCAGTGATGGAATTCAGGAAGTTTGCATCGGTTTGCGCAAACACGTTGTTATGAATGCCATAACGTTCAGCGAGCGCATTCTTAATTTAACGTAATCTCTGTATTTTTATACCTCTGATGATGAAAGAACCTATTATTGACAACTTCTATACTATAGGGGAAAGAACCTATTTATTTTTTTTTAATTTTTGAATTTCATCATTGCTTAAACTCGATTTGACCCTTTTTACAAAAACAAGGACTCAACCAAAGTTCTCAAATCAATAATTGTTGACTTGGAGTTGGTTTTGTGTGGTTAGTAAGCTATGTTATATGGAATGCATAAAAACAAATTGGAAAATGGTTTTAAAAATTCGAATTTCGTACACTCAGATTCATGCTTTCATGGACTTATATTAAAATTACATCATTTTTGGTAGTCTTGGATTTGGAATCGGTTCGAACTTTTTGAAAATGACTCGATCTTGGTTCGAATTTGTTGTTGGACTACTATTAGCATGCACACAATCTATTAGAGGTATATTTTTGAAACTTTCTCACCACTACATATTAAACATTTGTACCATAGTCTTGATAGTCTCAAAAAATAATAAATTTGTCAAAATACATTTCAACAGAATTAAAATTGAACTGACTAAATAGGTAGGCTACTATCACAGACAAAAATCTGATCCTTTTTTAGCAGTAAAAACAAATTTGCACTAATTACATAGCAACAACAAGAAAACAATTATTTTATTGAATATATATATACAGTATATCAATTAATCCAGTCAAGCAAAATAATGTTAAATCTCAACAATTATGCCGATTCCACAATGTACGACAAGTTTTATCATAAGAATCAAAAAATCTACGGCCTAAAACATTATTAAAAAGAGAAGCTTTAGTTATGGTTTTTTTAACACAAAAAAGATTAAGAAATGCTGGTAATACTAACTTTTGTGAAATATGAATACCTTAATTTTTACAAAAAAAATTTAAATTACATTCGAAAGCTAACAAAGTTTGTTAAAAAATATAATTATGCTTGCTTTTAGGCAAATGAGTGAAAAAAATACTAACCCAAAATAAAAATTTGTTAATGATTAATATATTATAAATCAGCCAATTATTTATTTAATATTTTCAGCTTATGCTGCTTTAATTAAATCTTTTGAAGATTTTTGTCTGGCAGGAATAGAAATATGCAATGCAAATTTGCAATAAAGCTAGCTTTAAACTAAAATTGTAAAAATAATAAAAGTGCTGTGAAATATTGTCAAAACCATTTAATGTTATGATTGTTTGTGCAAGATAGACCAACTGATAATCACAATCAAATTTAATGTAAGAAGCCATTTAGCTTATTCTATGTTAGGTTACCTTTTAAAATTGTCATTTAAAATCAAAATACTTTACCTAAATAATTTCTAATTCAATTTTTTTCAGAATGACAATATAGAAAATTTTAACTTTAATCAAGCAGTTGTTTTTATCAGATCACCTTACAAACCAGTTGTCAAAATGTTAATTTTAAAAGATGCTAAACCCCTTAAAAAAAGCTGCAATCAAGTCTTGAAAGTCAAGTGAATGAATAAATTGCATATGCATCAATTTAGAACTTTGAAAAAAAGTGAAAATCTCCATATAAACTTGGTTAATGGTAAAACATTTGCAGACTGGATTTAGTGTTCTATTGGTTTCTATTGTACATGAAGCATTTTCTACAAAAAGAAAAAAAATGTATTTTTTATTACTGGTGTTTTTAAATTTTTTAGTTATGTTGTTGTTTTTAGTCATTATTTTGTTGCAATTATGGAAAGTAATTAATATCGTATGCATAAATAAAACTAATTTTAAGTAGTGTTTTTATCAATAGAAAAATTTAAATTTAAAACAAGATTTCTCTTTTTCTTAGACATATTTTTAGTTGTAGAGTTGTTACTGCTAAATTTCAGTCACTTTTGGATAACTTTTATGGCAATCTGACTATTAAGAATAGTTTACATTATGTAGTTGTTCTGCAATATATAGAAACTGAAGAGATTTTATGGATTGTTGTTTTAAATTTTAAGTGTTCTGCCAACATTACCCTATATGCCATATTATGTGACATAAATTTAATCTATTTGCTGAAAACTTTTGAGAGTTTTTGAGGTTCATGAAACCATGTAAAATACCACAAAATTACATGCGGCATTTTCAAAAAGGGGGGCCCCTCGATAACTGTAAAAAAGGGGGGGCCCGAGGCGATCGCCTCATTCGCCTCATCCAATATCCACCACTGCTTGTGAACTTGTTAAAAATCACTGGTTGGAAAGGTAATTACTGTTAAAAATATGTGGTTCTACTTCTTTTTACAAGGCTTCGTTTGTCTTTTTGACAACCGCTGGCTAGAAAGCTAATTGTTTTTACTAACGTGTCTTTCAAGGTAACTTTTTACACTTGTTTTTGAACTTTTTAACAAGACTCTAAATTAATTACAAAAATTGTTT
Source organism: Diplosoma virens (assembly GCA_963680785.1). Lineage (NCBI taxonomy): Eukaryota > Metazoa > Chordata > Ascidiacea > Aplousobranchia > Didemnidae > Diplosoma > Diplosoma virens. The sequence continues at coordinate 9,839,568 of OY796882.1, forward strand.
GTTAGAAAGCTAATTGTTGTTTTTTAGCGACGTGTCTTTCAAGATAATTGCTTATACTTGTAAAGTTGTTAAAAAATTACTGGTTGGAAAGGTAATTGTTGTTTAATATACCTACAGTATGTGGTTCTACTTATTTTTCACAAGAATTGTTTTGTTTTGTTACAACCGTTGCTTAGAAAGTTAATTGTTGCATTTTTAGATACATTACTGACGTGTCTTTCAAGATAATTGGTTATACTTGTGAACTTATGAAAAAACCAATGCTTAAAAAAATAGTTGTTATTTAAAATATGCGATTCTACTTATTTTTACAAAACTTTGAACTCATTCATCTTCGTTACAACCGCTGGTTAGAAAGCTAATTGTTTTTTATTAACGTGTCTTTCAAGATAATTCTTTATTCTTGTTTTTGAACTTTTTTTTGCAAGACTCTATATTTTTAACAAAAATTGTTTGTTAGAAACCAAATTGTTGTTTTTACCGATGTGTCTTTCAAGATAATTGTTTATGCTTGTGAACTTGTTACAAAAATTACTGTTTGGAAAGCTAATTGTGGTTTAAAATATGTGGTTCTACTTCTTTTTCACAAAACTTTGTTTGTCTTTGTTACAACCGCTGTTTAGAAGGCTAATTGTTTTTACTAACGTGTCTTTGAAGTTTGCAACAAAATTTATGACTAATTTTAAAACAAGGTCTTGACAGGTTAGAATTGTTTTAGAGTTAAATTCTTCTGGTTAACTTTTGAATATAAGATTGATCATCAATAAGGTCTTCATCCAATTTAACATTGATTTGCTAGATCTTAGGGTGACTTGTTTAAATGATTAAAAACTTTTGAAAGATGAAGGATTAAATATTTAGCTAGATCTTCATTGACTCAGAACCCACTTTGATTAGATTGATTAGATCTTACAATTCATTGATTTTAAAATCTTGAAAGGGTAAGAATTAAATATTTAGCTAGATCTTCATTGAACAAGAATCCAACTTTGATTAGATTGGTTAGATCGTACGGTTCATTGATTTTATAGTAAAATCTTAACAGGTTGAACATTCTATTAATTATGTGCTTAGTTATATTTTAGGATTCATTGAGTTCCCGGATATCAAACTTAATAACCTAGATTTGTTGACCGCTAGATGATACTAGAACACCACCGCTCTAAGGTAGTGCGCCAAGACCACCTCAGGATTACCTCAAGGACACCACCTCAGCACCCCCGCAATTCACGTCAAATGATCCAAACCTAACTACTCCTGCTGTTAGCAATTTTACAAATGCGACTAATTAGCCGAACTTTATTTACTATAAAAAAGAAAAAAAGATAACGTCATGTCAAGTTAGCTTTGACCGGCAGGTATTAATAAAAAACCCGAAATTAAACCCGAAATTAAATTTCATACGCCAATACATTCTAAAATATTTTCTGGTGTCTCATAAGACACCAAGATAATTCTTGAATGGAAAATTAAAAATATATAATAATCTTTTAAATAAATACTTTTCAATATAACCCATCACGGTATAATGAAATAAAGCATTTAAGAAACGTCTACAATATAAAAAAAATTTTCAAAACAAACCACACAAAAAAACTGAGCAAGAAGATTAAGTGATTTTTACAAAGTGAAATAAAGAATTTTTCTTAAAAATTTAAGAATAAGTTTTATTTCTTATTTGATTAACTAGATTACCATACACATCATACAGTCTATAGATGAGTAATAGTTTCTTAATAATAACGACATTTGTTTCACAAAAACAAAAATACTGCAGGCTTTGAATAAAAGCAAGAAAACAGTAAAATTACTAAATAATTGCCTACCGACCCTAACAGTTCGTATGTATTTAAAAAAAATCAATTGTTAATACGAAAAAACAACAAAAAAATTAATATTGATAATTTTTATACATTTGAATATTTAGTAGCAGTTTTGACAAAAATTTTAAATGATAAATTTAATTAATCACATTTGGTCTAATCTTCATTTGAACCCCTTTAAAAGAGTAAAAATTATTTTTCCAAAACTTCCAAGCAACACCGTTTGCTTTTATTTTTCCATCTCTGAAATACTTTCCATTCAAATTGGAGCGATGACAATCTTTATACCACCAAGCTCCGGTAAAATTAACAGCACAATTACCACTCCACACATCGTTATCACGATCCTTAGTAGTAAATTCCCGATTGTTGTGATACTCTAAAGAATCATCTGCAATAGAATAGATCGTAAAATCATTGTCATAGAATCTGTTTTTATCGCTTTATGAGAACAACAAAAGCTAAGTTATAATTATTGATAGAATAAACTCAAGCTAGTACAGCAATCTGCTTTGAAGATTCTAATACACTTCTGTCCAATTAAAACTTTCTATCTTTTATTCTTTTTCATGAAATTTATATGATTATGAATTAGTAAAACTTTTTAGAAAACCTAGTCAAGCAGAAAAAATTCCCACAAAGGGACTTTAATAAGAGAAAATTGACATAAACAATTTAAAAATTAAACTCAGATTACGTCAAATAAACTAATTTTTTAAACTTCCAATCCAATCTACCAACAAAATCAGGTCAAAAATTAATTTGAGTGAATTATATATAAATGAAACAAAAAACACATCTCTAAGCTTTTCGTCCGACACTCGTCAGCAGATAAACGTTGAAATGAAGGAAAGAAAAATTCAATTAATTTTGGTATAAAGTTGGATGTCACACTTCATTCATGATAATTTTGATTCAATGAGGATATAGTTAATTTTCTATTTTAGAATAATTTTTATTATGACATAATATTCTTATGGCGAAATAACAATTGCATAGTCGATAAAGCTCCTTTTTATCTTACTTGAATTGTTTCCAAGCTACTTCCCGATTGTTCGAAGTGTTCTCTGCCAAATAGTTATGACGTAATCCGCTTTTTCTCGCGATCCTCTTATTGGTCGTTTTCCCTATAGCGTATGCATGACCGAGTATGAACTTTGTTGCGGCGTATAGTCGAAGGTTTCCGCATAGTATGGCGAATGCTACCGTAATGGAGCGTCACGTGACGCTATTCTTTATAAATGCGCTTGGTCCGCATTGTACTATTCCGGTGAACAGAGCAGCAAGCCATTTCAGTGTAAATTCCAAGGTCAACCTAATCTGATTCAAGATTCAATTTCCGTTTTGGTTCGAGCGCAGAGTTTCCAGGGCGGTGAGCCCAGTCGTTCTAGTGTATTGATTAATAAGTGTTGAAATTATTTTGCGCCAGTGTTGTCGAAGATTAATTCTACAGCGATAGAATTATTTCGTGCGTCGGACAAATTTAACTATTAGCGCTGGAATCGCTTTGCAGTTGGCGGAGCGTGGGAGAGGATTTTTCCGATTGTGAGCTTGTGAATTTTGTAATACATTTTCTAGTTAGAGGCAGTGGTCTCTGTCTGTTTGCGGAGAAGATTTTTCAAACGAATCAACTTGAACTTAGTTGAAGCCAACTGTATAAAAAGCTTCAGTCTTGCAGCAAATTACTTCTTGAGCCCGAACAAACAAAAAATTGACATAGCTTTACTTCAGCGCAGATATTCGGGTTACCTTGTTCAACTGGTCCTCTAGGATTTCAAAGTAAAGTCTGTGCAAAGATGATTGGAAACTAGAAAAAGATGATTGCCTGTATGAAAGAAGTGCCATGAGACGTGATCAAAGCAGAAGTTTCAAGTTGTAAACAAATTCTATTTGGCGGCATAAATTTGGCTTACATGATTTGATGTAAAAGGCTTCGAAAGCAGATAAATGAAGAGACGAACGACCAAATGAAAGAATAGTAGATTTTTTATTACTGTAATTTTTGGCGCAAGTAGGGTTATCTAAAAGGGGTTAACCAATTGCAGATTTACTAAACATAACTGGGGTTGAAGATTTGCCAGAACGAGTAGAAATATTGCTAGAGTTTGAAATTTGGCTGGTTGTAATAAACTTTGGCTCTTATTGAGGAATTCTGTCTTTTAATCGTTGAGATATGCGGCCTACGTACCAAATATTACAGTGGCACAAAAAATTATAAACTAGATTGTTTAAAAGCAAAGTAAGCAAAGCATCCTTTTTAATAGTGTTTAAAATTAATTGTTTAAAAGCAAAGTAAGCAAAGAATCTATTTTAATAAGGTACTTATAAGGTTTGACTAAATTTTAATTGAATAAGTAAGTTTGTTTTTTTTTTAAATTGTTTATAATAATGGTAAAATTGAAACCTGGTGTTAACTTTGATACCAACTCCTGTATTTGTAATGAAACTACCAAAGATGGGTCATTTATGATTAAATGCACTCAAAAATCTTGTTTATGTCCTTGGTGGCATACCGAATGTGCTGGTTTAAAAGGAGTAACTTCTACAACCATGAAGAAATGTACATGGATTTGTCCTAAGTGCACAATAGATAATCTACAAAATAAATTTAAGGTTGATGATTGTGAACTACAACAGTTTTCACTTGATCAACTCCAAACAGAAGTTAAAAAAGGAATAATTGACTCTATTCCTGAAATCACTCAAGCTCTTTATCATGAAATTATGCCATCAAAACAAAACACCAAAATATCATTTGCTGATATTGTAAAAGAGCAGTCCATACCGAATGTGCCTCTGACTAAAAATATTATAAAAGAAGCACTTACAGAAAATAATAAAAAACAAAAAAATTTGAAAGAAAGAAAAAAGAATATTATAATATTTAATGTTCCTGAACCTTCAACCATTACCCACGAAAAACTAAAAATTTTAGATCAAAGCTTGATTAAAGAATTATGCAATTATGTTGATGAAAGCATATTAGAAGATGAAAATGAATTTACTACAATAAAAAGATTTGGAAAAAAAAAATGTAAATCGACCAAATCGGATCAGTGTAAACACAGAAAAAGCAAAAAAGAAGTTATTTAGAAAACTATACAAACTTAAAAATAATGAAAAGTTTAAACACATCAGAATCAATCATGACATGACTGAAAAAAGAAATTTAACTAAACAAAGAATTGAAGAAGCTCGACAAAAAACTATTGAGCTTCAACAAAATCCATCGTTAAAGAGTATTGAAAAAGACTATATTTTTTTAGTCCGAGGACCTCCTTGGGCTCAAGAAATAATAAAAACGAAAAAGAGGAAACAGCAAACCAACCAAAACAGCATTTAATTAAAAATATTAAAATTAGTACACTAAATTGTCAATCTTTAAGAAACAAAGTTTATTCAATCATGAAAAGTATTGTAAACCACAAAATAGATCTTTGCTTTTTACAAGAAACCTTCTTAAAGGATAATGATAGTCCATTATTGAAAGAAGTTACAGAATTTGGCTTTAAAATATTTTCTTTTCCAAGAAAAAATGGCAGACAACGTGGAGGATTAGCTGTTATATATCTTCCTGATTACAATTTAAAAACACATAAAGGTTATTTAAACAGTTTAGCTCTAAAATACAAATCTTTTGAAGTATTAGAGATGAGTTTAAAAACCAATATAGCTTAATTAGATTGCAACATTTATAGACCCCCATATTCATCCACACATAGATGTACTTTGACACAATTCTTGAAGGAGTTTGATTCTTATATGGATAGTTTAGTTTCTAAACCTGGGTATTCATGTCTAATTGGTGATTTTAACATTCATGTTGAAAGAAAAAACAATTTTTACACCATGGAATTTACTAATCTTTTTAAAGAATATGGATATTGTCAAAAAGTACCCCATGCAACTAAAACTCATATACATGGTGGAACTTTAGATTTAATTATTGTTAGTGAAGATATGCCAGTAAATATTAACAACATAAGAATGTTTGACCAAAGCATTCCATCAGATCACTTTCAAGTATGTTTTGACATAATTGGTGTAAATGAGTTCAAAATCCAAGAAAATAATACTTTTTATCGAAACTATAAAACTTTAAATTTAGTGAATTTCAAACAGGACCTCTTGAATTTTTAATTACTAAAAATTGATTTAACTGAAATAAGCCTAGATGAATTAACAAACAAATACCACTACGAACTTCTGCATGTGTTAAATAAACACAGTCCATTGTTAATTAAAAAACCTCATAAAAATAAAAAAGATAAATGGTTTGATTCAGAACTAACAAACCTATTAAAACATTATAGAAAAACAGAACGAAAATGGAGAAAGACTCAGTCAGTCATTCATAAAGCTGAGTACAAATATTCTCAGAAACTCAACAGACAGACAATCCAAAAAAAGAGACAAGAATTTCACTCCAACTCTATCACACAAGCAAAAGGCAATTTAAGAATGCTGTTTTCAAAAATTCGTAAGCTTCTTGGAAACAAACCTATTACTCTACCAGATAAAAATGACAATTTCATATGTGCAACCAAGTTTCAACATTTTTTTAAAGATAAAATTATTAAAATAAGAAAAAATATTGATGAAGAAAGAAAAGAACTAACCAAAGAAAACAAATGTGATCCTTGTTCTTCATGTATGTATACTGGTGAACCTATGACAGTTTTTAAGACATTAAAAACTGATGATTTAAAGATACTTTTTAAATCTATAAATTCTAAATTTTCAATACTAGACCCCATACCAACATGGTTGTTATTAGAATGTTTTAATAAACTAGCTCCTATACTACTTTTCCATTATTAACAAATCCTTAAGTACTGGTATTTTTCCTTCAACATTAAAACAATCTGTTGTAAAACCAATTATTAAAAATTTTCATAATGATCCTAATGAACTGTTTAATTATAGACCTATTTCTAATATCTCTTTTTTGTCAAAATTATTGGAAAAAGCAGTATTGGTGCAACTGAATAACTTCTTAGTGGACAATAAACTTTACTGTAACAGTCAATCAGGATATCGTCAATTTCATATCTGTGAAACATTAAACATATGCATGTTTAATAATATCTTTAAAGAAATTGATAATGGAAAAATTGTTTTGGTACTTTTGCTTGACATGTCAGCTGCATTCGATACTATAGATCATGAACTCCTGCTAAAAACTCTTAAAAATTCATATGGCATAGACAAACTCGTACTTAATTGGTTATCTTCATACTTAAATCATCGTTCCTTTTCGGTCAATATAAATGACAGTTTTTCAGACCCTGATTCTATGTTATATGGTGTTCCACAAGGATCCATACTTGGACCTATATTATTCATTTTATATACAAAATATCTACAACATATTGCTCATAATTTTAATTTAAATATTCAATTGTATGCTGATGATACTCAATTATATATTAGCTTTAATCCAGATGATCAATATTTGTGTACAATGTTATGTAACAAAGTTGCTGAATGCATTAATGAAATGAAAGAATGGTTTTCTACAAATTATCTAAAACAAAACGAAGACAAAACAAAATTAGTGTTATTTTTAAAACCATCTGTTTTCAAGAAATTTAAACTAAGCAAAAACTGTTTCACAATTGCAACGAAAAGAGGAGAAATACAGCAAAATGATTGGACAAGCATCAGTGAAGTAAAAAGCCTAGGTATTCGAATTGACCCTCAACTAACAATGCATAAGCATATCATGTATGTCAAACAATATTGTATTAGACAGCTTAAATCTTGGAAACATATTGCAAATTTTTTAAATGAAGATGTTAAATTACTCCTTGTAAAACAGATAATATTTTCTAAAATTGATTATTGTAACTCGTTATTTGTTAATCTTCCAAAATCCTTACTGCGACATTTAGACCGTGTAATAAATAGTGCTTTACGTTTTGTATATAATGTACGTTACAGTCAACACATCACACCATATTACATAAAAACTCACATATTACCTTTAAAATTTAGAATAGATTACAAAATTTGCCTCACTGTGTTTAATTGTTTCAATAATATTGCTCCGCAATATTTACAAATGCTGTTATCGTGGAATGCACCACTGTCTCCAATAAATTGTAACATAAATGTCAATCCTAAAAAAACCAAAGATCCATATTTGTTGGTAATTCCATCTGATTTTGGAAAAAAAACCAGATACCACAGTAGATGTTTTAGTCAATATGCTCCCCGCTGTTGGAATAAACTTCCATATGATATTAGAAGTTGTAAATTAAATTCCGTTTTTAAAACTAAACTAAAAACTTTCTTTTTTGAACAATTTTTATCAGAATTATAAATAACTTATTGTATTTAAATAAGGTAATATTTATTGAATGTTAGTATTACTGTAGCTTTAGCTTGTATATATTTACTTTTATATTTTGTTTTCTTTCTTTTGTATATGTTTGTACATTTAGAGTTTTGATGTTTTGCATGTTTTTTGTCTTTATTTGTATTTGCCAAACCTAAACTAGTATTTATTTTATTGACACTTATAATTCCACTACCGCTCTGATGCAACTACTTCTTTGAAGTAATTATTTGCCTGAGCGGGATAGAAACTTGTTTGTTATTATTATTATTATTATAATAGCAGGAAGAAGTGGACGAGATGTAAAAATAACACGTTATTCTACTACAAAGAAACATTTTTCTTAGAAACATTTAAGCTTAGAGATGAGTTTTTTTGTTAGCTATCTTCAAATTTTGTACAACTAATCACTTGTTTAAATGAAACACATTGATCTTTTTAATTAGTTTAACAATATTTAAATGCTTAATTAAATTTTTTAAATACAACAATTCTATTATGGAATCAAAAAATTCTTTAATTATAATTTTGTTTCAAAAGTTTTAAATATAGCATGTAATACAAATAAAATAAAGTTGTGTACTAAACAAGTGTACAAACAAGTAAACTAAACAAGTTTAAAATTTTGATCAGTAAACATTGTTTTGTTGTGCATATTGGCAATCTTGTTTAAAAAATGCCAGCTTTTATTTTACGTATGGTTGCACTACGAATTATCAGTAAACTATTCTTATTACATGAAACGCATTGTATACACATGGGTATACCAAAAGCAAATAAAAAGGCCATTGTGGCCCATTTTTCCTATTGTCTGTTAAAATTAAAAAAAGTTTTCGGACCCGGTGAGGTTTGTTTTTATCGCTGGTTTTTCTTTAATCACTTTGTTCTGTGGAGTAAATTCCTATCTTGCCTAGCTGTGCCACCCATTATCCTTACGCAAACTAGTCATGCACTGATTATACTACCTTTTAATTTGTTTGATCATTTTTTTGTGACATTATGTATATTCTTTTTCTCTTTTTTTCTCACTCTTTATATTTTTACTCATCAAGATGCTGAGGCCAAGCTTTCCACGTTTTGTACGTACACTTTTTAATTATCTTATACATGTCTTAACGTCTGACGTTGTGCTGTGCCTTCCTTTTATTGGTCTTTTCTAATATTTATGATTTTTGTGTAAACTGTTTTTTTAAGGCCTGAGGAGACAAATACGTTCTGTTAAAATAAAACATTTTACTTGTATGTATTTATTATGACATCCATTTTCAATACCAATAGGACAATTTTGTTTTTTTCACAGTTTAAAAAAACTATTTTTTTGCAACTCTGATAAAAGTTGGTTAATTGTTTTGCTTACTACTTTACAGTTTCACGCAATTATTAAAAAAAACATATTTAGGCTAAAATTTATACCACTTCTTCAAATGGTAACCATTTTATTTTCTTTTAATGAGTGAATTGTAATACTTTCTTATATGAAAAACTAATTACTTTGCTAAGTTTTCAATACAAATGATATAAAACTTAATAAACCTAAGCAGAAAAATTTGTCCAGTTGAGCCCATGGCATGAAAATTATCTTTTTTTTTTGATTTATGGTAAAATATTTATGGTTAATATTTAAACAGGTTTTGGATTTTATATGCAAAAAAATTTATAAAGAGTTCAAAAATTTTAAATTTATTATTTTAACTAATTAATAACTTAATAGAATCATATTTCCAAATGCTAAATTAAAAATATTATTAAACAAATTTTAATAATATTTATATATAAAATGGTTTTCAATGCAAAAAATACTATAATCTATTTAATGAAAATAAATGAAAAGCTTAATTTATGAAAAAGTCGTGTAAATTTTAAATGTGTAAATTGCCCGGTTGCAAAGGAAAAGTAAAATACTTCTGCATCATTTGCTTACAACCAATGCCAATTGACAACTTGCACATTTTCACTAAATGCTTGCGTCCCACTTCATTGGACTACTTACCCATACTTCTAGGCATCAGGCCAGCTGAGCTTTGCCAACCAAGAGCGACAATCGTCTTACCTAACCGTCGCACTTTGGATCCTGACCATATACTGCATAGTTTTTAAATGGGTCTTCAAATGACCGCCAACTGAGACCAAGATTTAGACACTGGTTTGTGACAGCTGCACGGAAATACCAAACTAACTTGCAAATAAGTGTCCGGGCAGGCCAGTGGACAAAATATAGAGGGGACACCATTGTATCGTAAATTGTAATCTATCTATCTTAAATGGTACTATACGTCCTGCATGCGTACTTATGAAAATGAAATTGTATTTTCATATTAAAATGTATTTTTACAGTTTGTCCTGATTTTCATTATTTTTGACTTTTCAGCTAGCAGACCACAAGGAACGCATTCATCCTCTTAAAAAACTTTCTTATAAAATATATATACTTTTTAAATTTAGATTCCTTGTCATACTTTTATAACATTTAAATGAAAAATGGTCAAAAAATATTTTTACCGTTTAAAATTACTTCAGTGCTTTAAGGGTTAACAGCGATCGAGATATAAAAATCAGATGAAATAAAATTTAATAAAAACGCTCTTAGCATAAAAAATTAAATAAATACAGACGCTTAATTGCAACATTAATATTTCCACCTTAATTACTCAGTTAGTGCAATGATGCAATTACGTGTTTCTGTTGTATAAAAGTAGCGAGTGGTTAAAAAAATGCTTCACTGTATTATTGTATTTATATTTACTTGCGTTTCCACTGTAGTTTCCAACTGTCAGTTTGTAGTTCGATTCAGAACCGCCAATTTCAAATATTCTTAAATCAAATACTTTATTAGGCCAAATTGTGTGGTTGAATTTTTAAGAAGATTACACATCAAGAATTCTCATAAAGTTTACATGAATTAGAAGACTTAAAGTTACGAGTGTTAGAAGCTGATACACTAAATAAAATATCCAAAAGTGTGTTAAGATAATTAGTCTATGCTACACTCTTATAGCAATTGTAATTTTAGGGCTCAAATTTAAAATATTAAAAAGAATTTTTTTGAAACTAAAAACAAAATTGAACAGTCATACTTGTACTCAGCATATGCAGTGTTGTTATCCCAATCTTTTAAATCTACCCGTAGTTGATAGGACTGAGATTTAGTTATGACGTGCAAAAATTGCAACCCTAAAATTGGCATCAGCATATTCAATTAACTTGAAAATATTTTATCCGGCAATTTTGAAAATAAACTAATTTTGATGAGGGTTAAGAGTAAAAGAATTTTCAAACTTGATTTATTTGCTAAAAAATTTTAAAATATAGCAACTTTAAAAAGTTCTATGCCTAAAAGTTTACTTTGTAAGTTTATTATCGATTTTAAATATTTGAAGGCTTTCCGAAAGTAAGAATTATTTAAACAAAAATCGGCAAAGCATTTTCCAATCATAACACATTAGTAAAATTGTCATTTGAACAAGAATCTGATAAACTTATGTTTAATATGGTCTTTTGCAAATTTGAAAACTGTGGTTTTTTTCACCCAGCCAAAATTCTCCGTTTTTGTTTCCAAATCCGCTTTGATAATCACTCCAGTCGCGATAAAAATTCTCACTTCCGTCTATTCGTCTTTGAAACACCTTATAGTTTAAAATATAATTAAAAATAAAACTAATTAAATATTTCAATTAAATTTAAAAAATTTGATTGTCACCAGCCATTTATTTCCTTGCTCAGGTTCGACGTCGCAGTAAACTTCTATTAGGCTTCCAAAAAGTTCCATGATAAAAATTCCGCTGATATTAGTTGATTGACAAGGGTTAATGATTAATAAACCTAAAAATTAGAGTATTCTATTAGCAAAAATTGTAGTTTTCTGTTAGCACTTATAATAAAGGTTTTACCTTTACAGTCTTAATACTTTTTAAACAGACTTTGTATGATGTAACAGCCGCTATTAATTTTTAAAAAAGTAGCAATAAAATACTACTTGAAAACGGTATTTTGGCTAATCCAATTTATAAACAAAACCTTTCGCGATCCATTCATAAAGCTATAATTTGCTCATTTGGGTCGCAACCCATGTTTTACGAAACGCTGCTATAAATAAAAGTTTTTAAACAGCGACAACGATTCAAAAATTATTAAAAAAAAATCTATTCCACAGGTCAAAATGAATGGTTAAAAATCAAATTTTAACGGAAATGTTGATAATGTATGTTCGATTTAAAAATTTATACTGCTAAAATTAAAAAAAATACTAAAATAATAAACCAATATTGATTGGCCAGTCCTATATAATGTTTTTTGGGCTGGACAACTAAAACTAAATTAATTTTTTTATGATGTACAGTATATAGTAAAAACTTGCACGTATTTGCATGCATTAAAAACAAATTTGGCAACTTCAAGTCCAAAAAACATGCTGAACAATAAGTTTACTTGTGTAGACTAAGTCTATTTAAAATAATATGAATTAGTTTCGAAAATTTTTTTAACAAATAATTTTTCAACACATATCTGTAAGCCCTATTTAAGTTAGAGGTATTGAAGATCATAATAAAAGGATAATAAATTGAGCAAGAAGTAAGTATTGCATACAAACAAAACCACTAGGCAATGAGCAGCATAAAAATTACTTGTTTTTAACCCTTTAAAGACGGGTATCCTGAACACGCCGTACCCAGAGGCAAAAAATAATCGAAAATCTAACAGAGAAATAAAAAGAAGGAAAATATCTTTGGTTATAGTTGAAAATTATGTACAATGTTACATTTATTTTAGAACAGAAGTAAAAAGTAAAACTGACGCTTTTTAGTTCAAAGAATATCTTAATATTTCTTCCTGGTACGAAAAACGCGGTATTCTACAAACATAGTCCAACATTACACTCTGGGCGCCATGTTGTCACTAGGGTTTTTTTCTTCTCACTCTTGGTCCTTAAATTTAGATTTCAATTGCTCATGCCACATTTAGTTTATTAAAACTGCTGTAACTTCAGGTTTAGAGGCTATCTATACCAATACTACTTATTGAATTCTGTGAAAGTAAACTGTCGTTGTCAAAGAATTTTTGTTATAAAACCGACAATTGGAAAACTGAATTGCATTTTGTCAGCTTTCGTTTCTCGTCGTCGTCGTTTGAAGGGTATCTACTCCAGGCCAGACACAAACAGGACTGGGGCCGAGGGTTTATATTTTTACTACCCCAGACCGCTACACTGCCTGAATCAGATGCTGGCAGTGATGCCAGTAAGCCAGCATCGAGTTTCGTCATCCAAAACCGTCAGACCTCGTGCTCCATGTGGTGCCCGATGTATAGGGCACGCTCTTAGTACATGGTCTGCGGTTTGCTCAGAGGCGCCACACTCGCAATTCGGTGAAGGAGCGAGACCCCATTTGTGCATGGACGAATGGAATCGCCCAACACCAGTCCGCCCGCGGGTGAGCTTAACCCAAGCTGATCGGGGTAAGCCCATCCCAACAGGCCTGACACCGGTCCCGGGCACAAAAGCACGGAGCCTGGAAGCATTTTCACAATACTCCGTTTTCCATTTGTGATTTTTCCATACAGAAGCACAGATGCCAAGTATGACAAGGTTGTCCAAAAACATTCCGCACAGCTGGCACAAACTGGCGTCTGGATCTTAGTCTCACTTGGCGAGTATCTGAGGACCCATTTAACCCATATCCTCCTAGCGTCAGTTTAAACTGACGGCCCAAAAAAAAGAATTTTAAGCACATTGATACTTGTAGGACTCCAGTTTTTAGATTAAATTGACAATGAGGAATCAAGCTAATTGTCTGACTGTTTTAAATTATAAACAAAAAGCTATCGCAATATTTACAACAGCCTAATTTAAAAAAAAGCATTTTTTGTATTGCAATAAGAAATAACTGCCATCAAACGGTTGTAAATTGAAAATAAATTGAAAAGTTACTAAAGATAGCTAAAACATATATTATTGAAGTGGTAATAAGCAAAAAAAAGAATCAAAAACAGGCTTGCAAAAGTTTTGCGATTCATTTACTTCCGTTAGTTTAAACTGACGCTAGGAGCAGGAGGGTACACTCAGACGTTAAACACGATTTGTTTTATCAAATGCGAAAACTTGATAGAATTATATTGTTTCATTGTGATGTCACAGAATGGTTGTGGTTTTCGAGTATTTGCAAATACTTCATTAGTTAATTGATAATTGAGAACTGTTACAGGAATAGTCGATAACTGGTTGATAAGCCAAGTTTTTTGTTATTTGCTTATCTAAACAGAAAGCACGCTGAAAGCAACTCTTGCCAGGAGGTAGAGTAATATACTCAAATTTTTTTTTATTTTGGTCGGATACACTTTACTGGGATTATTGTTTTAACAGGCAGCCTAACAAGTTTAAATCCAGTTGAATCGTGTTAACTTTAAAGTTGTTAATTAAAGCTAAATAACCTTGGATTTAATTGTTTACTTGTGTCTGTTTATTGACACTGAAAATCACTATAAATTAAACGAAGCAATTGACCGAAAGTATTAAGTAGCTTAAGTTGTTTTTATAAGCGACAAAAGTAATATTTACAACTGCTAATCCTAGCACTCCTAGGCTTTATCCATTAAGCTGCTATGGCTAATCTGCTGCTCGAAAACAAAAAGATGACCGTTTTTGAAGCATTAGAAGTACTTGAAGCTTTGGAGTCTAAGAACAGCTTTGTTGCTGGTGAATCTGTGTCTACCGCAAATGTTATCATTTTCCCCCCAAAGACACCAACAAAGATGATGGAAATGATGTTAATTGTATTCCAGACAACCTTTGCGGAAGGCAACTTCCATTAGATGTTGAATAGGATTTGCAAGGAACAGAAGGCACAAAACTGATTACTGATGAATCGCAAGCTTTAGTAAGCGGTCAGGTAAGGTTCTGTATTTTCTCTAGCTTCTAGAATACTAGGTTACCTGCTAGTGACTTTCAACCAAAAAATGTTTCCTTGTCAGAACAATATTGTATTCCGCCAGCAACAAAAAAGTAGCATATATACATATTTCAACAATGAATTTATAGCTCTTGCTATACTATGATATACAGTATCTTCACTCAACTGTTTTATGTAATCTTGCTGCAATGCTTGCATTATGTGAACTTGGTACACAACGCCAAATGTTTTTAAATTGTATAATTTTGTATTTCATGTTGGTATTTAACGTTATAATGTATTTTTTAAAGAAAGATAATGAAACTTCTTGTTTTAAAACTGAAATGGAAGAAGGGTAAAATGGATGTGCACAGAGTTCTTGATAACTGGAACTTGACACATCCTTTCTTTGAAAAGCATATCTTGCCACATGAAATATTTGAAAAGTTCTTGACGACTGAAGAAATGGAAAGAATATTTTTGGAATCAAATAAGTATGCCAAATACAAAAGCAACCGCTCGTTCATGATGACCATAAAAAAGTTGAAATAATTCATTGCCATTCTTGTGCTGAGTGGTTATAATCAATTGCCACGACAAGAAATGTATTGGCAGAGGAGGGAGGACAACCAGGACTGAAGGGTCACGGCACTGATGATCAAGAATGAGTTTGAAGAAAGCAAACACTTTCTTCATCTTGCTGATAATAAAATTGGGAAAAACTGACAGATTTGCCAAAGTTAGACATGTTTAGACCAGTTTGATGCGGTAAACAAGTAGTGTTTGGCTTACTACAAACGCGAGTAACATCTAAGCGTTGACAAATCCATGGTACCATACTTTGAGAAGCACAAAACCAAACAATTATATCGTATTCATGGAAATCAATTAAGTTTGGCTACCTAAGCTGTGGGTACAGGCAAAGCCGTCGCGATGCTGTGTTCAATTCCGTCCGTTAGTAAAGACACTTGTAATACAGTAAAGATATATCACAGGTTCTATTTCCTGGATCAAGGTCACAGCAGTGTGAATATGTACGTATGTTTCAGTGCTACCAATCACTGGATTGTTAAGGGGACGCACGACGATGTGCCAAACCAGAATGCCCAGAACCTCCTGGTACTCCTGTAAAGCCTGCAATGTTTGTCTACATCCTGATTGTTTTAACAAATACCATTTCCAATAGACAATGTTATGTAGTTCGACATGTGAACGAAAGATTGTGGACTAAAGTTTTTTGTTTATTAACGATGTTAGTTGTTTGTAGGCTTGCTTGTTATCAAAAATTGGTTTGGTTCAAAACTAAAAAAAATAAAAAAAAGCGATCTTGCGTTTAGTTTTACATGTACCCTCCTGCTCCTAGCGTCAGTTTAAACTGACGGAAGTGAAATCATTTATATCTCACAAAAAAAAGGTTTCCCACAAAAAGAGCGTTTTTTCCCTTCAAGTTACATCATTCCAAAGCTACAGTAGAGAAATGAACAAAAAAATTAGATTCAGGAGGATATGGGTTAAAATACCATGCAAGATATGATCGGGGTCCAGTGATCCACGGTGAGCCAAGGAGAGTGTCGCTCTCAGTCGGCGAAGCTCAGTTGGCTGGATGCCTGAGAGTACAGGTAGGTGGTCCATTGGAGTGGGATGCAGGCATCCAGTAACTATGCGCAAGGCGTCATTCAAGACACTGTCGATGAAACGATTGTGAGCACTGCGACACCAGACTGGCGCACAATACTCAGCTGTTGAGTAGACTAGAGATAAGGTGGCTATGCGTAGTGTTTTAGCACCAGCACCCCATCCCGAGCCCACGAGTTTCCTCAACAGTGTGACGCCGAGGATACTTTTTGCGCAATGCACTAAATGGTGACGAAACGTAAGCAATCTGTCCAGTTTTACCCCAAGGTAAGTAGAAGTTGGACAGAACGGTAAAAGTCTACCGTTGTTGAAGACCTTTAGCTCACATTTGGCCTTTCGATTATTTAAGTGAAAGGCTGTCGTCACCGTCTTAGTGTGAATGAGCTTCAACCTCCAAGTTTGGAGATACGCTGAAAGTGTAGACATGTCTTGGTTTAAAGTCCCCTCCAAGTCCTTCCAGTTTTCAGAAGAGTGCAACAATGCTAAATCATCAGCATAAGCAAACTTTCTGGAAATCATGGAAGGAAGATTGTACGTATAGATGATAAATAGGAGGGGAGCCAAGACCGATTCCTGACGAACGCCGTTTCTAAGACGGTGTAGCCTGCTTTGTTTGCTGTCACCGGTGTCAAGAGTGAAACTTTGATTTCGGAGAAGCTCCATAATCATTCTGACCATGTGCTTGTCCGGAAGTAGTCTCAGCAGCTTGCAGGTAAGGCCATGGTGCCAGACAGTGTCATAAGCAGCTGTAAGATTGACAAATACGGCACCGGCCTTCTTTTTAGCCTCAAAAGAATCCTCGATGTTCTGGGTTAGCAGAACAACTTGATCTACGGTTGACTTCCCGCGTCGAAACCCAGCCTGTTCTTTTGGGAGCAGTGGATCGATTAATGGTTCAGCGCTGGCGTAGATAAGCCTCTCGAGGATCTTGTAGGGGACACAGAGCAGAGATATCGGTTGATAATTTTTTGGGTCCCCCACGGGCTTTCCTGGTTTGGGGATCGCGACTACAAGCGCTCTTCTCCAGATCTTGGAAATTTTGAGTCGGCGCAAACAGGAAGAAAGGAAGTCACGTTAACCAGGACTTTAATGCAGCTCCAGCATGGAGTATAAACTCTGAGCAGATGGAATCAGGTTCCGGAGTTTTACCTGGTTTTAAATGTTGAAGGGCAGCAGCAAATGCTCTTTGTGAAAAATTGTCAGAGATATTTACTACGTCTGGTGTTGTGGCCCTCCAAAGGTCAGACACTTCTTGAAAGACAAGTCGAGATGACTTGCGGTCAACAGCCTCGTATTTCCCATTTCTAACCAGCTGAGATGTAATAGCATTGGCTAAGACGGGACAGTGACGAGGAGAGTGTCGTGACCTACCAGTAAGCTTGTTCAAAATACTCCACGCTTTTCAAATAGAGTGTGAGAAGCCAATGTTACAAACTGCCTTGGACCATCAACCCCTCCGCTTCCTGTCAAGCATGGGAAGCAGAGCTGTAGCAGCCAAACTTGAGTCGTCTCCTTGAAAAGATTGCAGAAAGGTTTTATAGAGGGATTCACACTCCGCATCCCAGCACAGAATATAGTTATTTCGATACCCGCGTGGGATAGTCTTTTTGGCTGCTTTCTTAATGGTGTTACAGAATTCCTGATAAGCCGCATCCATATCAAGTGAATCAGGCGGCAACAAAGTCTTTGCGAATTTATTCGTCAAAGCAATGTAATGACTCCATTGAACACAATCCATATAACAGCTTTCGTTTGTCACGTCATTACAGAAAAATTGGATGCGCTTCCAGGCCTGTAGTTAAAGATGGCCATGGCTTTTCGCTTATTTAAGTCAGCAGGAAAGAATGATTATAAATTTACAGCATTTGTTTCAATAAGCGACACCCGACTGACTAAAGAGAAAGGAGAAATCGCTTATTGATGAAGCTCGTCCTTAAAGGGTTAATAAATATATGGGAAAAACTTGTTCTTAAAAATAATTAAAAAATTGAGGTATCCATTTTTGCAAATAGGTTCCTATTATTCGGTAGATCTTCAGCTGATGTACTAACACACCTCTAAGAACACAGTAATTGGTTAATTTACAGTATTAGGAAAATTATTTGACACGTTTTTTAAAGTGGCATCTAAACGTCAACAAAAACCAATCAAGTTAAGGCTTTATCAAAACAAATATTTTCCTGTTAGAGCATAAAATGTAAATTTTATTTGAAAGCAAAGTTCATGAAAAAAGAAAATTTACTTTTTCAAAAAAATTATTAAGTTAGTTTTACTGCTTACAGATTTCTATTATTTTGTAAAAGTTATAAGAATGAATATTGGCAATAATTATTTTGTTGGCCACTTTATTTAAATAATTATTGAAAATGATATAACTCTTGCAAAGATGCAGTTGTTTGAAAAATATATCTAAGAAAAAAATTGAAAAGAAGATTAGTTATGCACCTGAATACTTCATGAAAATTCTAAGCTTATTCGTATCTGTTTTATTGTTATTTAATAATACTTACAAGTTAGGTCCAGCTGTTTAAGATAGAACGAGAAAATATTTTATTTCTTGCATATTGCTGGCTTAAAAAACTTACGTTTGTTGCAGTTTTTTCCAATATAGCCGTTATTGCACAAGCAAACAAATTTGTTTTCTCCAGTGACACATCTTCCGTTGTTGCAATTTTGAACACAATCCATATAACCTACAAATGAAATCTGTAATCTAAAGTGAAAACAAACTGTTCAAACCAAGCAAAAAACCAGGAAACCAACTATCAAAAACAAAACAAAAGAAACCTTGGATCTCACAAAAGTCACCACGGCTAAAAATTTTAAAATCAAACTTTATTAAAACTTTAACATTTTAAAGTAATAAAAAATCAATTTCGGCCTAAAATCATTGTCACATCCTAATAACATTAAAGAAAAAATATTAAATACTATGCTATTTCTAAAAAATATCACAAAATATCTAAAATATTTTGGAGTAAAAACAAAAAGATACTTGAAAAAACTCAGTTATTCGAAGTCACGCCAGTTAAAAAAGCACCGTTACCAAATTAAAGCAATTACAGTAAGAAGACAAGATAAAAAACCTACGTTTCGTGAATTAATCATTTTTTATAAACAACCAATAGCCAACAAAAAACTAATCTCTAAGCTTTTGGTCGGACACTTATCATGAGATAAACGTCGGAATGAAGGAAAAAACTTTTATTTGATCGTCTAATAAAGCTGAACAAAAACGATTGGATATTTGAGAAAGGCGTCACAGCGCAAGATTTTCAAGTTGTAAACAAGGCTTTTTTGGTGGGATAAATTTGACTTGCATAATTTTTAAAGCAGATTAATGAAAGAGCATTACATTTTTTATTACTATAATTTTTTGTGCACAAAAGGTTATCTAAAAAGCGTTGATCAATCGTGGATTCACTAAACATGATTGGGATTGAAACTTTGCCAAAAACAAGTGGAGATATTGCAGGAGCTCGGAATTTGGTCAGTTCTAATAAATTTCGCACGTGTTGACGAATTTCGTCCTCTAATAAATTGTTAAGATATGCGGCCTACGTACCGACTATCACAGTGACCCTAAAAATTATAAATCACATTGCTAAAAAGCGAAGAAGGCAGCACGTCTTTTTTTGATTGCGGTTAACCTTCCAGTGGTGAGGTGAGGTATACCATACCCCTGGCAATATTTATACATACTGTATGTATCTTACGTCTGGAAGCAGTGATAGTACAGTGACAGTGTCTGGGGTATATCACACCCACCATACTATTTATGGCATCATTTATTTAGAGGTACGTTATTCTTATTATTGTTTATTTTACTTATCGCTTAAAGCACAGGAGCTTATTTTTTTACACGTCAATAGTGGTAGAAAAACCCCTAAATTTGCATAAATTATAAAGATAAGTCAAAAGAGAAACATACTTATGAAAGAGAGATGAACGCTGCACTTGGAATGGTTTATCTGTTAAAAGTTTTTAGAGCTAACCGAATGAAGATTGAAGATGCTTAATCAAGAGATGGTACAAGAATTAAAATTTTTCCTATAATTATGTTTCGACCGTGATTATGTTTTTTTCTGGGGTCTATGAGGTTTGATGACATAGCGTACACACTCGGGATGAAAGAAGGTTAAAAAGATAAGTTTGAACCCTTTAAAAAGTTCTTAGAAAAATTTGTTGATAATGATATCGCCAATTATCATGTCTCAGATTAAGCAACAATAAAAAAACGTTGGTTGCCTTTAGAGGAAACTGTTCTTTTAGGATATACATGCCAAGTAATCCAGCAAAATATGGTATAAAGATATATATTTTGGCAAATGCTAAAACTTTCTATGCATCACTTATAAGGATCTATTTGGGGAAACAACCAAAAGGCCCCTTTGTAGTCGATAATTTAGAAGCAGCTATGGTAAAACGGTTAGTTTCTCATATAAATGGGTCTGGAGGAAATATTACGATAGATAATTGGTTTACAAGTTACAGACTTGCAGTTGATCATTTAAAAAATTATAGATTAATATTAATTGGCTCTGAAAAAGAATAAACCAGAAATTTTTTCTAAGTTTGTTGCCACAAAAGGAAAAATTGAATACATAAGCTTGTTTGGTTTCCAAAAGAATGTTACATTGACCTCATATGTTCCCAAAAAAGGTAAAAATGTTATCTTACTGAGCACAATAAATCATGACACTGCAACTGATTAAAGCACTAAAGAAAAAAGAAACCAAAAATTAATATCTTTTATAACAGTACTAAAGTAGGGTTAAACACAGTGAATCAATTGCACAATGTTTTCAGAAATACTCGGGTATGACCAGTTGTAGTTTTTATGCACCATAATCAATATTGCAGGAATAAATGCATACAGTATATTCATGGCCAACTCTCAAACAGCTATTAGGCGCAGAAAATTTTTAAAGAAATTGAGACTCAAGTTGGTGGAGGACCACATTCATTATTGTAAGAAAAACCAATATTTAAGGAAAAACTTGAAAAAAAAGTTTATCATTTCTCGGCATCTAAGGAATTACTTTCAAACGTCATCGTGAAGAATCCATTCGAAGATGTTCAATGTGCCCAAGGTCAAAAGGTCGTAAGACAATAAATGACTGCCAGAAGTGTTACAAGTCCATCTGCTTGAAACACGTATGTTGACTGCTCTGCTCAGAGAGATGAAGATGATTGTGCAAACAATGAGGATGATTACAGCAAACAGTAAATATGAAGCAAGCCCGCTCCCACAAAAAAAAGTTTTATTTTGTGTGGCCTTCATTTTCAAAAAAGACTCGTTTGCTTTTGTTTTTATGGCAATGAATACACTAAAATATGTTGGTTTGTGTTAGAGATGCATGAAAATACATTTATTACATGTAGAACTATACAGTAACCGTGTTCTCGGCAAAATTTTTTTACTTGTAATGAAAATTTATTACAATGTTATGTAACTGTCACTAATCATAATTGTGTTCATGATTGAATTCAATGACAAAGCAAAATGCATTAAACCATATTCACTTAACTTGTTGTTGAGTTTTGTTGTAATTGTTGAGTTTTGTTTTAATTATTGAGTTTTACAACTTTAACTTGTGAAACTCATTTATATTTAAGATGAGTAAATATCCGGCAAAAGAAAATTGTTGGATAATTTTCATGCAAATGCATTTTTTACTTATATGCTCATAAAATACATTGTAGAAGATGTCATTCTTGAATAAATATACCAGAATAAATTTTTTGTTAATTTTACTACCTCAGAACACAGATAAAATAATAGAATTTAAGAACAATAGAAAACAATAGAACAATAAAAAAAGATAAACAGTAGAAATGGCTAAAATATTGAATAGATTTTACCGTACACCAGAGGACCAACCATGAAAAATACTGAGCCGCACCACCAGATGGTTAAAAAGTAGGCGAGATGTAAAAATAACAAGTTATTCCTCTGCAAAGAAAAATTTTTCCACACGGGCTTTGATTTTACTTTCAAATCTAACCAAATGAGTTCCCAAACAGGGCAGATAAAGATAGATAGAGCATTTCTTTAGCGTATGTAAAGTAGGTGATGTAAAATCTTTTAACTTACGAACAATTGTTTTTTCAATAAAGTGTTCGGGGTAGCCATTTATGAGTAATATTAAAAATTTTTTTCAGTTTAGTTTGCTGTCTAACGTCTGAGCAGAGCAATAAGGCTCTATGTTCAAGGTTGGAAATTAAACCAAATTTCTTTTACCAAGGCTGAAGGATTTCCCGTTCAAGTATTGTCCTGTAAATGTGGGTTTACGGCAAACGGATCTAATATGTTTAAAGCCCATTTTTTACACTTGTACATTAAAAAAGGAGAAGATTCATTAACTTTTTTGGTTTAATTTTAGACTGAATAACTAGCTCACTTCTTCCTGCAATTAAAAAGGACGTATTGCCTGCTTTGCTTTTTAGCAATGTGATTTATAATTTTTAGGGTCACTGTGATAGTCGGTACGTAGGCCGCATATCTTAACAATTTATTAGAGGACGAAATTCGTCAACACGTGCGAAATTTATTAGAACTGGCCAAATTCCGAGCTTCTGCAGCATCTTCACTTGTTTTTGGCAAAGTTTCAATCCCAATCATGTTTAGTGAATCCGCGATTGGTCAACGCTTTTTAGATAACCTTTTGTGCACAAAAAGTTATAGTAATAAAAAATTTACTATTCTTTCATTTAGTCATTCGTCTTTTCATTTATCTGGTTTAAAAATCATGCAAGTCAAATTTATCCCACCAAAAAAGCTTGGTTTAGAACTTGAAAATCTTGCGCTGATCACGCGTTTTGACGCCTTTCTCAAATATCCAATCGTTTTTGTTCAGCTTTATTAGACGATCAAATAAAAGTTTTTTTCCTTCATTCCGACGTTTATCTTCTAACAAGTGTCGGATGAAAATCTTGTAATGAAAAGTAATGAAAATAGAATTTTGATAAAGATGAGTTTTTTGTTGACTATTTTCAAATTCTGTACCGCAAACTTGCGGTAATATTATATTATTAATGTTGAAGGAAACTTTGTGTCGGAAAATCCATTTTCTTTTGTAAAAATCTAAATTTTTTTCTTTATATTTATCCTCCTAACTTGCAGGAAATTGTCGGAGACGCTACACATACGGCAAGCAATTACCCAGACTTATTTTGGAGATGTCAAGATATTGCTGCCCAGTAAAAGTTTTCTTTTTTTCATAATTTGTTTTATAAATACATGTATATGACTAAAATTTAGAACTACTTTCTAAAACCGCCAAGCAATATAAATTACCGTACAGTTTCTTTACCAAGACACAACAAAATAGCGCAAGTTTGTTTTGAACCGAGATTATTTAGACCACAATCATGGCACTTTTCACCATTTGACCACGCTGCCGACAATTATGAGAATTGGTTTTTCAATACAAATGACATACTGTGATAGAATTTTGATAAACTTTTATTTAAGTTTCTAGCCTGTAATGTTTTATCTCCAAGTACTAAAGTTTACTAAAGATTTAATTATTATTATTATTATTTTTTTACAAGAGATTTTAGAAAACTAGCACTACAGAAATACTGTAGTTTTATTAATGGTAATTCTTTAAATCTATTATTTTTAATAAAGTTGTACGCCTATGGGGATTAACAAAAATGACTGAATATATAAACAAAACGTTAATAGATTGGCAAAAAAACGTTTAAAATGAAAATTTTATAAAAGCTTAATTTTCAAAATTATTAAGATAACTAAAGAATGAATAAATTGCTTTCAACCTTCTAGTATGTCTAACAATAATACCATTAATGATTAAACTAAAAAAACTTATTTTGGCCACTGCTTATGCTGCTATTTTAAAATTGAATAAAAAAAAGAAAATATTAAAAGCAATTTTTTATAAGTTGTCACATTTAATTCCAATCTTAAACTTTCAAATCTATGGTTAACTTTCAGTCTTTTACAATGATTTGGAAGCTATTAATTATGATGTCATTTTTTTTGTTACATACCGATTGCGCATTTGGTGCACGAGCCCCCGAATAATTTGTTAAATCTACAAGTTGCTTTTATAACTATATTTTACCGGACTACCAGGCTACAAGTTCACTGGCCCAAATGGCAGGTGCTTTCTCGTAGCCTGGACTGTAAGTAAGTCTGTTATTGTTCTCAAACATGACAGACCGAAACCAAACCTACCGACATGGAAGAAAATCCACCCATTCTGATGTTCACCGAGGGTTTGTTAATTGACAAACGTCCTTTTCAGGACGGGGTAATGCCTGGAAAAAACTGCTCTTTTCAGGGAACATTGCCAACGAGTTCCAAAGACCCACTATTCTTCAGCTGAACATCGAAGGCCACACTGCAAGCAAGATGAATGTTCTTCATTACCTTACTCTGTAGTTTAAGGTACTCATCATCCTACTACAGGAGACCCACTGCACTGATGCAGAGAAGTTGGTATTTCCAAGCTACCAACTAGCTGAGCCTTCTTTAAGCAGAAAGCTTGGCCTTGCCACGTTTGTATACGAGCGAATAAGATACATGCTTTTGGACCAATTTCCACCGACATCGGAGATCAAGTGGTTGTGCGTGGACGTTGGTGGTTATAAAATAGTCAACGTCTACAAACCTCCACCAACGCGATTGCAATCTCTGGATCTCCCAGTGTTTACTCAAACCCTGTTTTTATGCTGGCGATTTTAACTGTCGTCATGTTAATTGGGGTTACGTGATAACAGTCCAGACGGTGAGTGCTTGCCTGGCTGGGTAAGTATTAATTGTCTTGCCCTCCTATACAAACGCCAAGGACGCTTCCAGTTTTTACTTCGGCCGCTGGAACATTGGCACCAATCCAGATCTAGCTTTTGCTAGCGTAGGTCTGAATAGTCGCTTACCGGATAGACGTGTCTTTGAAAATTTCCCCAGGTCATAACACCAATCTTCGCTTAATACACCACCAAGGTTTGCTCTGGTAGTGCCAAGCATGCCTGTTAATCGATGGAACTTTCGCAAGGCCAAACAGAGTCATTACGTTGCTTTGAAGACTAAATTTGCAAAAACTTTGTTGCCAGCTGCTTTGCTTAATGTGGATGCGGCTTACCAGGACTTTTGTAACATCGTCAAGAAAGCAGCCAAAAAGACTATCCCACGCGGGAATCAAAACAACTATATTCCGTGCTGGGATGCAGAGTGTGAATCCCTCTATAGAACTTTCCTGCAGTCTCCTCAGGGAAACGACTCAAGTTTGTTTGCTACAGCTATGCTTGCCAAGCTTGACAGAAAACGGAAGAATCGATGGTCCGAGGCAGTTTGGAATATTGAATTTCACACTATAATCGACAAGCATGGAGTATTTTAAACAAGCTTACTGGTAGGTCACGACACTCTCTTTGTCACTGTCCCATTTCAGCCAATGCTATTGCATCTCAGCTGGTCAGAAACGGGTGATACGAGGCTGTTAACTGCAAGTCATCTCGACTTGTTTTTCAAGAAGTGCCTGACCTTTGGAGGTCCACAACATCAGGCCCAGTAAATATCTCTCATATTTTTTCACAGAGAGAATTTATTGCTGCCCTTCAATATTTACATTACAGACTTTGTTCGGAAATCCCAAGGGACCAGTTGAGCTAGGTAACCCGAATACCTGTGCTGAAACAAAGCTGTGTCCAAATTTTATTTTATTCCGGCTCAAGAAGTAGTCTTACTATGAGCTTGAAGCTTTTGTACAGTTGGTCTAACAAAAGCTCGGATTGGTTTCGTTGAAGACTCTTCTTCACAACAAACAGAGACCACTGTCTCTAATAAGAACGAATGTATTACAAAGATCACGACCGACGAAACTTCTATTTCACGCTTTGTCAAACTGCAAAGCAAACTTAACACTATAACTTGATTCAATCAACACAAATAATTCTACCTCTGTGGAACACAACTCCCAACCACTAGCGCAAAATAAATTTAAAAATTGTCAACCGATACAAAATCTAACGGGGCACCTCCTGTGTTCAAACAAATTCACTTTCACTCGAGCCGTCTCTCGAGTCGTCTCAAATCATCTAATAATAATAATTTGGTTTCGCTACGCATCGCCTTTATATAGAAAAAAAGATCACGTGACGCCAACTTGCTCGTATAGTCGAGATTTAGCCCGAAATCCTTAGAGAAAGCGCTATGTTTCACCCTTAACTTCAAGCAAAGCAGGTTATGTCGTCTGAAAAACGGCGTTCGTCAGGGATCGGTTTTGGCTCCCCTCCTATTTAACGTCTATACGTACGATGCCGTCCATAATTTTCAGAAAGTTTGCTCATGCTGATGATTTAGCATTGTTGCACTCTTCTGGAAGTGGAAGGTCATGGAGGGGACTTTAAGCCAAGACATGTCTACACTTTCAGCATACTCCAGACTTGGAGGTTGAAGCTCAATAACACTAAAACGGTAACGGCAGACTTTCACTTAAATAACTGAGAGGCCAAACGTGGGCTAAAGGTCTACAACAGCGGTAGACTAACTAACCAGTTAAATTGTCTGCTACTGCAATTGTTTTGGGATACAGGTATTAAAGTTTTATATAATGATATGAGTAGTATAGGAAAGGAATTTTGTGTTGCGTCCGATGGAGCAGGCGCAGGCGCACAGGCGCACCGACGTCAGTGCGTTCCGAACCCTAGACTCCATGAACCAAGGTCCAAACCCTATCTTTTAATGTTTCAAATCAATTTAGTTTCAAATTAATAAATTCTAAAATAAAAAATAAAATTAATAAATTCTAAAAGAAAAAATAAAATTAATAAGTTCGAAAAGAAAAAAAAAAAAAAATTAATTCTATTGAAAACGATTTTAAGTTCTAGTCAGTTACGACGAAGCGCGTCATTTCCTGTTCTGAATCGTATCAATTTGACCTTAAGTAAACTCTAAGTCCAAAAAAAAGCGATTTAATATATTTTAATCTCAAAGGCAATATTGGTGCACGTTTAAACATTAATTTTTGTTAGACCTTTGTTTAATGTTTTTTCTTGAAAACCTTAATTTTTGTCATACCTGAACTCAATTTTTCTTGACAGCCTCGAATTTTAGATACCTTTGTTCAATTTTTTTTCTCTAAGCAACCTTGATTGCTTGTTATACCTTTGTTTAATTTTCGGCAAGCTTGATTTTTAGATTGCCTATTTTTCTTAGCAATCTTGTTTTTATCATATTTATGTTTAATTTTTTCTAGGCAACCTTGATTTTTGTCACACCTAAACTCAATTTTTTCTAAACAAGTTTGGTTTTTGCTATACTTTTGTTGAATTTTTCTTTAAACAACTTTGATTGGTGCTGTAGACCATTTATTTTTACTTTCTAGTATTTATGACAGTAGACCATTCATTTCTAGTGTTTATAACACCATTCATTTACTATACGTTTCAAGTCGATTTAGCTTCAAAAATTATTTTTAGTCTTAGTGATATGCAGCTGTAAGATCTATTGAAAACGATTTTAAATTCTATACAGTTACGACGTATTTCGTGAAGCCGCGTCATTTCCTGTTCTGAATCGTATTGATTTGACCTTAAGTAAACTCTAACTACATCCAAAGAGTGATTTAATTTTTCTTTCTTTAATCTCGAAGGCGATATTGGTGCACGTTTAAGCGTTAATTTTTGTTAGACCTTCACTTAATTTTTTCTTGATAACCTTAATTTTTGTCATACCTATCTTTAATTTTTCTTAAAAATCTTGATTTTTATCACAACTTTGTTTAATTTTTTTTTCTTAACAACCTTGATTTTTGTAACACCTTTGTTTAACATTTTCTTGACAACCTCGATTTTTGTCACACTTATCTTTAATTTTTCTTAACAATCTTGACCTTTGTTTAAATTTTTTTCTTATCAACCTTGGTTTTTGTCATACCTTTGTTTAATTTTTCTCGATAACCTTGATTTTTGTCACACCTAAACTCAATTTTTTTCTAAAGAACCTTAATTTCTGTCACACCTTTGCTTAACTTTCTTGAAAACCTTAATTTTTGTCATAACTCCCTTCAATTTTTTTTTAACAACCTCGATTTTTGTCATAACTTTGTTTAATTTTTCTTAAAAAAACTTAATTTTTATAACTATTTTCAATTTTTTTTTTCTCGGTGATCTTGATTTTTTTATATCTAAGTTTAATTTTTCTTGGTAACCTTGATTTTTGTCATAACTTTGTTGAATTTTTTCTTGACAACCTCGATTTTTGTCACATCTATCTTTAATTTTTCTTAAAAGCCTTAATTTTTGTCGTATCTATCTTCAATTTTTTCTTAACAACCTCGATTTTTGTTATTCCTTTGTTTCATTTTTCTTGAAAACCTTAATTTTTCTCATAATTATCTTCAATTTTTTCTTAACATTCTCGAATTTTTGTCATATCTTTGTTTAATTTTTTTCTTGAAAACCTTAATTTTTATAACTATCTTCAATTTTATCTCGGCGATCTTGATTTCTTTCATAACTTTGTTTAGTTATTTCTTAAGAACCTCGATTTTTGTCACATCTATCTTTAATTTTTCTTAACAATCTTGATTTTTGTCTTAACTTTGTTTAAGTTTTTTCTTATTAACCTTGGTTTTTATCGTACTTTTGTTTTATTTTCTCAACAATCTTGATTTTTGTCATGCCTTTATTTAATTTTTTTCTTGAAAACCTTAATTTTTATAACTATCTTCCATTTTTTTTCTCGGTGATCTTAATTTTCTTATATCTAGGTTTAATTTTTTTTGGTAACCTTGATTTTTGTCATAACTTTGTTTAGTTATTTCTTGACATCCTTGATTTTTTGTCACATCTATCTTTAATTTTTCTTAACAGTCTTGATTTTCGTCATGCCTTTGTGTTCCGTTCCTAAAAATTGCCCAAATTATGTAGATTCACAATCTTATAAAAAATATCTTTGATTTCGCGTTGGTCCGGCTCAAATAGCCGAAGAAATAACAGTTTTATGAGCAATTTAAATAATTTATTTTTATTTACAAGAAAAAATGGCAACACTGCTTAATTTCACGAAATTTAAAGTAATTTCCAGAATTATCCGATTGACCTGTTTTGATTATGACGTAATAGTAGTAGTTGTTGTTGTTGTTGCTTTGGAGAATGTCAGAACATTCGAGTACCCTTACTGACTGGTATAAATAAGATTCGCTGAAAAGCAGGATTAATTAATTGGATGTTTCGTTGTGGTAACTTAAAATTGGAAAATTGTTAACTGTGTGAAGTCATAGTTTTTGGCCGCAAGTCTTTGGTTGTCTACGTGATTGTGAAGAATTAAGCTATTGAGCTTTAACCTGTTGCTTTGATTTATACTATTCGGGCTCCTAAGTGGATTGGAGCATATTTCTTAATAAAGAAATATTGTAGTAGTCTGAGCTGTGATTTAGCTAGACTATATTTTTGCTGTCGCTGGTTCGAAGGTCAGATCCAGCAAGAAGATTAAGAATTATCGTTTAGTAGACACCGAGATTGTGTTATTGGCGAGGCCTTCTTAGCAGGCGCCAAAAAAGGTAGACGATTAAACAACGTACTAAGTTACCAAATAAATTCTACAAAATTTCAAAAAACTTTTTAACATCGGAACAAAATTTAAAAAACTTTCCAAAATTTAGAAAACTAAAATTTGTGGAAGTAACACTTTGTTTAATTTTTCTTAAAAGCCTTAATTTTTGTCATAACTATCCTCAATTTTTTCTTAACAATCTTGATTTTTGTCTTACTTTTGTTTAAGTTTTTTCTTATTAACCTTGGTTTTTATCGTACTTTTGTTTTATTTTCTCAACAATCTTGATTTTTGTCATGCCTTTATTTAATTTTTTTCTTGAAAACCTTAATTTTTATAACTATCTTCCATTTTTTTTCTCGGTGATCTTGATTTTCTTATATCTAGGTTTAATTTTTTTTGGTAACCTTGATTTTTGTCATAACTTTGTTTAGTTATTTCTTGACATCCTCGATTTTTTGTCACATCTATCTTTAATTTTTTTTTTTTTTTTTTTTTTAACAATCTTGATTTTTGTCATACCTTTGTTTAATTTTTCTGAAAAACCTTAATTTTTATAACTATCTTCAATTTTTTCTCGGCGATCTTGATTTCTTTCATACTTTTGTTTAGTTATTTCTTGACAACCTCGATTTTTGTCACATCTATCTTTAATTTTTCTTAACAATCTTGATTTTTGTCATACCTTTGTTTAAGTTTTTTCTTATTAACCTTTGTTTTTATCATACTTTTGTTTAATTTTTCTCAACAATCTTGATTTTTGTCATGCCTTTGTTTAAGTTTTTCTTGAAAACCTTAATTTTTATAACTATCTTCAATTTTTTTCTCGGTGATCTTGATTTTCTTATATCTAGGTTTAATTTTTTCTTGGTAACCTTGATTTTTGTCATAACTTTGTTTAGTTATTTCTTGACATCCTTGATTTTTTGTCACATCTATCTTTAATTTTTCTTAACAGTCTTGATTTTCGTTATGCCTTTGTTTAATTTTTCTTAAAAGCCTTAATTTTTGTCATAACTATCCTCAACTTTTTCTTAACAACCTCGATTTTTGTTATTCCTTTGTTTTATTTTTTCTTGAAAACCTTAATTTTTCTCATAACTATCTTCAATTTTTTTTCTTAACAATCTCGATTTTTTGTCATATCTTTGTTTAATTTTTTCTTAAAAACATTAATTTTTATAACTAACTTCAATTTTTTTTTTCTCGGCGATCTTGATTTCTTTCATAACTTTGTTTAGTTATTTCTTGGTAACCTTGATTTTTGTCATACCTAACCTCAATTTTTTCTAAGCAAACTTGATTTTTTGTTATACCTTTGCTCAATTTTTCGAAACAACTTTGGTTTTTATCGTACTTTTATTTTATTTTTTTCTTTGATTTTTGTCGTACCTATCTTTAATTTTTCTATTCAACTTTGGTTTTTGTCATACCTTTGTTTAATTTTTCTTGGTAACCTTGATTTTTGTCATACCTAACCTCAATTTTTTCTAACCAAACTTGATTTTTGTTACACCTTTGCTCAATTTTTTCTAAACAACCTTGTTTTTTGTCATGCCTTTGTTTAATTTTTTTTTCTTTGATTTTTATCGTACCTATCTTTAATTTTTCTTAACAAGCTTGATTTTTGTCCTACCTTTGTTTAATTTTCTTGGTAACCTTGATTTTTGTTGTACCTAACCTCAATTTTTCTCTTGGCAACCTCGATTTTTCTCACACCTATCTTTAATTTTTTCTTGACAACCTTGATTTTTTTTGTTACACCCTTATTGAATTTTTTTCTAAACAAGTTTGATTTTTGCTATACCCTTGTTGAATTTTTCCAAATTTTTCTTTGTCAACCATGATTTTTATTATACTTTTGTTGAATTTTTAAAAGTTTATCTTGAATTTTGTCATTCCTAACCTCAATTTCTTCTAGAAAAACTTGATTTTTATTATACTTATTTTCAATTTTTTTCCTAAACAACCTCGTTTTTTGTTATACCTAAATTCAATTTTTTTTCTTATCAACCTTGATTTTTACTCACAGTCAAAGTAATTCTTAAAAGTTTTAAAGAAAAATTTTTATTGATAGGTTATTCGTGTTCAATAAGCAGATGTTTCATAATAAAATCGTCTTCTTTATTATTTAGTAAACCGAATTCAAACATAGTTATTATTTTTATGGAGTATGAATTCGCTTTCTAGTGTTAACATTTTAATTGTTTCAAAAATGAATTCAGTTCCAACTACGTTTAATCTTTTGGTTGTTTTATAAACTTTTAATAATAAAAAAGCTAACCGTAATATCTGTAAGCGCGACAACGTGTGTCAAATTCTCTCTCTTACATAGAAGCTGGCCGTATCCTGTTCATAGCGTATTACGTTTTCCGACATATTCATGATCGGAGTTTGAAAATCTGGTTACCTTAATTTCCAGAGTAAAAATAGAGTAAGCGAAAATTTTTATAATACACCTTGATTTTTATACCTTTTAACAATTTTCTGTGAAAAGGAAAATTTATTACAAGCTTGACCAAACATATTTTGATTTCAAAATACCGCTTAGTTTGATCCCCAATCAATTGCAACCGTTTATGTTAAAAAGTTTTACATTTTTTCACTTTTACTAAAGAAATTCATCATAAAACTAAAAATTTTAATTCATTTTACCAACTAAATTTTCTAAAATTAACATAAAATTTGAAATCAAATAAGACCAAAGTAATTTTAAAAAGTTTCGTATAAGTAAGATCAATTTCAAGAAAAGTCAGTTGTTTTTTGAAAATATAATAAGATTTATTCTAGCAAATCCTATCATACATAGCTCTTATGTCTAAATGAATGAACACATTACAAATCGAACGCTTGCTCAAGAAGAATTTGAAAAGCAAAACCATCTTTAAAAAAAGTCTGTGCTTTGGATCAGTTGGAAAAACCTACTTTTCCTTCTGCTTACATCATCAACTCGGACCCGAGTAGTAAACCTGGAGAACATTGGGTTGCGGTTTATTTCGACAAACGCGATCGAGGAGAATACTTTGATAGTTATGGATTACCCCCTACCTTGGTCGGTCTCGACTCTTACATGGATGCCTACTCCTTATCGGGATGGATTTACAATTGCAAAACCTTACAGGCGTACTTTTCCAGTTTTTGTGGTCGTTATTGTGTCTATTTTATTTTATTTCGTTGTCGTGGCGTACCTTTGCATGCTATTGTATCCGATTTTACGTCAAACCTAACTGAAAACGATCACTCTATCTCTCTCTTTATTCATAATATATCACATCATTGATTGTACACATATCGTTTATTAATAAAATAATACACATCAAGGCGTACTTGCAATAATATCTACTTTTCGCTTTTTCATCGGTTCAGGGTTAGTCAAGAGTTTGACAAAGGTCTGCAGTTGTTCGTGGTTGTCTGGTGGCAGGTGGCAGACATCGTCTTTTTGCACTTTTAAAAAGATGTAGTTGTTGAGTAGATAGAGGAATTGACGTCTTGCAGTTGGTACGTTTTCCACCACACAGCGCAATTGGAATTGATCCACTGCTACTTCTCGCTTAATGATTTCCATGTTTTTTTGCACTTCACACGCAGCATCGTCCATTTTGGTAGACCAGAATAGTAAAACTACATACTCTTTTGTTTCGGATTTGGGACGAAAAAGAATGTAAGGAAGATTCCCCATTATTACATCAACGACTTGAACAAGTTGATCCATCAAAAACATGACTTTTCCTCTTTTGACAGTAATAATTGCTTTTCTCAATAGCGATGAAGAGGGTATCGGTAGTCCGGATGTGGCAATTTCTTGAAACTTTTTTCGAATGTCTCTTGCTGCACTTTCCATTTCTCTTGCTCTGGTGATAATCTCTTCAAACTCCAACAAACTTTCGTAACAACTTGTATAAGGAGGAATGTAGTCGGGGTACTCGATTTCGTTTGCTTCTTGATATAAATCGTCTGCTTGACTCGTATACGTTTCCATAATGTGAGGTTTCGCAAACGCGTCTCCTTTTATAACCACTAAACCGGATATTGCGCAACGTTTTGAAATAGTCTTACGTCACACTAATATTGTGCAACGTTTTGAAATAGTCTTATGTCACAATAATCTTGCGCAATCAACACCGAAAGACGCGAATTTTTTCAGAGATACATTGGGAACACAACCAACAAGAGGGAATGTCTTGAACACATGTCCAACAAACCTGCTGTGCTATTTTTAGTAACAGATTGCGCAATACCTAGTTCTCCCATGGGAAATTCCCTAGGTTCAACAAACCTGCTGTGCTATTTTTAGTAACAGATTGCGCAATACCTAGTTCTCCCATGGGGAATTCCCTAGGTTCAACAAACCTGCTGTGCTATTTTTAGTAACAGATTGCGCAATACCTAGTTCTCCCATGGGGAATTCCCTAGGTTTTTACCCGCATTGTTTGTATAGGTTTCTTTGCAAAACTATGATGCAATCCATAACGGTAGGTATATAAAGCAGAATTGTTTTTATTTTTATCATTCTAAGAAATATGGATCAAGATTGTGTTGATGCTGCAGTGACGTCTGATGAAACTATCAAAAGAGAATGGGAAGCGCAAATGTTTCGTTGTTTGTCTCCGCAAAATCCGCTCATGTGTGATGAAGAGGATCGCATGAGAACCTTTCCTGCCTCTTGGTGTGATGAGGAGCGCCCAACACCACGCGAAGTGGTGGATGCAGGTTTTTATTATAAAGGTTCTGGCGATCGTGTTCTTTGTTTTTATTGTGGTGGAGGTTTGTTTCACTGGAAACCGCATGATAATCCTTGGTACGAACATGCAAAGTGGTTCCCTATGTGTGAATTTGTTTTGAAAAAACAAGGAGTCAACTATGTGGAGAAAGTATGTCAGAAACATTCGGATTTGCATCGACCAGATATAAAAAATCCAACTCGATCCATTGCAGCGAACCGCTTACATAGTATATTGTTTCACCAAATGCGAAACAATGCGGTAGCAAAGCAAAGGAGTCAAAGATTAGAGGATCTTATGCTGTTTGATCCTCATGTAAAATACGCAAAAGGTATTGGGGTGGAGGACACCAAGATCCGTTATGCGCTATTGAATCAAATGGGAAAAAATCACTGTAATTTCTCCAATCGTCAAGAATTGTTAAATGCTGTTTTAAATTTAAAAAAAGACGACAAATGTTTAAAGTGTAAAAATGCAGAAAAAAATGCAGTATGCATGCCATGTGGGCACATGGTGCTTTGTTGGACATGCGCTCAAGTCACCTCCTCTTGTTGGTTATGTTCCCAATGGATCTCTGAAATAATTCGCGTCTTTCAATGTTGATTGCGCAAGATTAGTGTGACGTAAGACTATTTCAAAATGTTGCGCAATATCCGGTTTAGTGGTTATAAAAGGAGACGCGTTTGCGAAACCTCACATTATGGAAACGTATACGAGTCAAGCAGACGATCTTTATCAAGAAGCAAACGAAATCGAGTACCCCGACTACATTCCTCCTTATACAAGTTGTTACGAAAGTTTGTTGGAGTTTGAAGAGATTATCACCAGAGCAAGAGAAATGGAAAGTGCAGCAAGAGACATTCGAAAAAAGTTTCAAGAAATTGCCACATCCGGACTACCGATACCCTCTTCATCGCTATTGAGAAAAGCAATTATTACTGTCAAAAGAGGAAAAGTCATGTTTTCGATGGATCAACTTGTTCAAGTCGTTGATGTAATAATGGGGAATCTTCCTTACATTCTTTTTCGTCCCAAATCCGAAACAAAAGAGTATGTAGTTTTACTATTCTGGTCTACCAAAATGGACGATGCTGCGTGTGAAGTGCAAAAAAACATGGAAATCATTAAGCGAGAAGTAGCAGTGGATCAATTCCAATTGCGCTGTGTGGTGGAAAACGTACCAACTGCAAGACGTCAATTCCTCTATCTTCTCAACAACTACATCTTTTCAAAAGTGCAAAAAGACGATGTCTGCCATCTGCCACCAGACAACCACGAACAACTGGAAACCTTTGTCAAACTCTTGACTAACCCTGAACCGATGAAAAAGCGAAAAGTAGATATTATTGCAAGTACGCCTTGATGTGTATTATTTTATTAATAAACGATATGTGTACAATCAATGATGTGATATATTATGAATAAAGCGAGAGATAGAGCGATCGTTTTCAGTTAGGTTTGACATAAAATCAGATACAATAGCATGCAAAGGTACGCCACGACAACGAAATAAAATAAAATAGACACAATAACGACCACAAAAACTGGAAAAGTACGCCTGTAAGGTTTTGCAATTGTAAATCCATCCCGATAAGGAGTAGGCATCCATGTAAGAGTCGAGATCGATCAATGTACGGGGTAGTCCATAACTATCAAAATATTCTCCTCGACCGCGTTTGTCAAAATAAACCGCAACCCAATGTTCTCCAGGTTCACTACTCGGGTCCGAGTTGATGACGTAAGCAGACGGAAAAGTAGGTTTTTCCAACTGATCCAAAGCACAGACTTTTTTAAAGATGGTTTTGCTTTCTAAACCCTTCTTGAGCAAGCGTTCGATTTGCAATATGTTCATTCATTTAGACATAAGAACTATGTATGATAGGACTTGATAGAATAAATCTTATTATATTTTCAAAAAACAACTGACTTTTCTTGGAATCGATCTTACTTATGTTGGTCTTATTTGATTTCAAATTTTATGTTAAGTTTAGAAAATTTAGTTGGCAAAATATGTTTTGAAACCACAGTGTTTTGAAATCAAATTTTTTGGGTCAAGTTTGTAATAAAATTTCTTTTTACATACGGTTGTTAAAACTATAAAAATCAAGGTGCATTATAAAAATTTTCGTTTACTCTATTTTTACATTGGAAATTAAGGTAACCAGATTTTCAAACTCCGATCATGAATATGTCAGGAAACGCAATACGCTATGAGCAGGATACGACCCAAGCTTTTGTATAAGAGAGAGAACTTGACACACGTTGTCACGCTTACAGAGATTACGGGTAGCTTTCTTATTATTAAAAGTTTATAAAAATGACAAAAAGATTAAACATAGTTAGAACTGAATTCATTTTTAAAACAATAAAAATTTTGACACTAGAAAGTGAATTCATACTACATAAAAATAATAATAAATATGTTTGAATTCGGTTTACTAAATAATAAAGAAAAATACGACTTTTTATTATGAAACATCTGTTTATTGAACAGAAATAACCTGTCAATAGAAATTTTTGTTTAAAACTTTTAACAATTACATTGACTGTGAATAAAAATCGAGTTTGTCAAGAAAAAAAAAAATTTTTTTTTTTAACAAGGGAGTAACAAAAAATCAAGCTTGTCTAGAAAAAAGTTAACACATAGGTATAACAAAAATCAAGGTTGTTTAAAGAAAAATTGAGATTAGGTATAACAAAAATCAAAAAGTTTTAAAATTGAATAAAGGTACCTAAAAATGAAGCTTTCTTCGGGAAAAATTAAATGAAGGTATCTAAAAATCAAAGTTGCCAAGAAAAAAATTCAATAAGGGTGTAACAAAAAAAAATCAAGCTTGTTTACAAAAAAAGTTAAACATACAGTAGGTATAATAAAAATCAAAGTTGCTTAAAGAAAAATTGAGAAATTAAACATAAATATAACAAAAATCAAGACTGGTTAGACAAAAAGTTTTAAAATTGAATAAAGGTACCTAAAAATCAAGCTTTCTTAGGGAAAAATTAAATGTAGGTATCTAAAAATCAAAGTTGCCAAGAAAAAATTAAGCAAAAGTATAACAAAAATCGAGTTTATCAAGAAAAACATTAAGCATAGATATAACAAAATCAAGTTTGTCTAGAAAATATTAAGGTTAGATACGACAAAAATCAAGGTTGCCAAGAAAACCTAAGCAAAGGTATAAGGAAAATTGAAAATGTCAAGAAAAAATTGTAATTAGGTATGACAAAAATCAAGGTTGGCTAAGAAAAACTTTTGAAAAATTGAGCATAAGTATAACAGAAGTTAAAATTGTTTAAAGAAAAAAGTTTTAAAATTTGAATAAAGGTATAACAAAATTGGAATTTGTCTAGAAAAAATTAAAGATAGGTGTAACAAAAATCAAGGTTGTCTAAGAAAAATTTTTTGAAAAATTGAACAAAAGTATAAAATCAAGATTGCTTAGAAAAAATTAAAGACAATTATAGAAAATCAAGATTGATTAGAAAAGATTAAACAAAGGTATGACAAAAATTGAGGTTGTTAAGAAAAAATTAAAGATAGTTATGACAAATATCAAAGTTTTCAAGAAAAAATCAAACAAAGGTACGACAAAAATTGAGGTTGTTTAGAAAAAAAAAAAAGTTGAGTTTAGGTATGATGAAAATCAAGGTTACCAAAAAAAAAATTAAACAAAGTTATGACAAAAATCAAAGTTGATTAGAAAAATAAAAAGATTGTAAGAAAAATTAAGGTTAAGTGTGACGAAAATCGAGGTTACCAAGAAATAACTAAACAAAGGTATGAAAGAAATCAAGATCGCCGAGAAAAAATTGAAGATAGTTATAAAAATTAATGTTTTCAAGAAAAAATTAAACAAAGATATGACAAAAAATCGAGATTGTTAAGAAAAAAAATTGAAGATAGTTATGAGAAAAATTAAGGTTTTTAAGAAAAAATAAAACAAAGGAATAACAAAAATCGAGGTTGTTAAGAAAAAATTGAAGATAGTTACGACAAAAATTAAGGCTTTTAAGAAAAATTAAACAAAGGCATGACAAAACTCAAGACTGTTAAGAAAAATTAAAGATAGATGTGACAAAAAATTGAGGATGTCAAGAAATAACTAAACAAAGTTATGACAAAAATCAAGGTTACCAAGAAAAAATTAAACCAAGATATGAAAAAATCAAGATCACCGAGAAAAAAAATTGAAGATAGTTATAAAAATTAAGGTTTTCAAGAAAAACTTAAACAAAGGCATGACAAAAATCAAGATTGTTGAGAAAAATTAAACAAAAGTATGATAAAACAAAGGTTAATAAGAAAAAACTTAAACAAAGGTAAGACAAAAATCAAGATTGTTAAGAAAAATTAAAGATAGATGTGACAAAAATCGAGGTTGTCAAGAAATAACTAAACAAAGGTATGAAAGAAATCAAGATCGCCGAGAAAAAATTGAAGATAGTTATAAAAATTAATATTTTCAAGAAAAAATTAAACAAAGATATGACAAAAAATCGAGATTGTTAAGAAAAAATTGAAGATAGTTATGAGAAAAATTAAGGTTTTTAAGAAAAAATGAAACAAAGGAATAACAAAAATCGAGGTTGTTAAGAAAAAATTGAAGATAGTTATGAGAAAAATTAAGGTTTTTAAGAAAAAATGAAACAAAGGAATAACAAAAATCGAGGTTGTTAAAAAAAAATTGAAGATAGTTACGACAAAAATTAAGACTTTTAAGAAAAAATTAAACAAAGGTAAGACAAAAATCAAGACTGTTAAGAAAAATTAAAGATAGATGTGACAAAAATCGAGGATGTCAAGAAATAACTAAACAAAGTTATGACAAAAATCAAAATTACCAAGAAAAAATTAAACCTAGATATAAGAAAATCAAGATCACCGAGAAAAAAAAATTGAAGATAGCTATAAAAATTAGGGTTTTCAAGAAAAAACTTAAACAAAGTTATGACAAAAATCGAGGTTCTCAAGAAAAAAATTGAAGGGAGTTATGACAAAAATCAAGGTTGTTTAGAGAAAAAAGTTTTTAAATTGAACAAAGTTATGACAAAAATCAAACTTTCTAAAAGAAAAATTGAGAAATTGAACATAAATATAGCAAAAATCAAGGTTATCAAGAAAAATTAAACCTAGATATAAGAAAATCAAGATCACTGAGAAAAAAAAAATTGAAGATAGTTATAAAAATTAAGGTTTTCAAGAAAAATTTAAACAAAGTTATGACAAAAATCGAGGTTGTCAAGAAAAAAATTGAAGGGATTCATGACAAAAATCAAGGTTGCTTAGAGAAAAAAGTTTTTAAATTGAACAAAGGCATGACAAAAATCAAACTTTCTAAAAGAAAAATTGAGAAATTGAACATAAATATAGCAAAAATCAAGGTTACCAAGAAAAAATTAAACCTAGATACGTATAAGAAAATCAAGATCTCCGAGAAAAAATTGAAGATAGTTATAAAAAATTAAGGTTTTCAAGAAAAATTAAACAAAGTTATGACAAAAATCTAGATCGTTAACCCTTTCGAACCGAAAGGACTATTTAGTCCCACACCACTATTTTTAAAATTTCTTCTATAATACTATAAAATTTTATGAAAAACTTTTTTATTATTCTTTAGCAATATTTTGGCAACCATGCTAGTCAATTGTAACAGGTGCAAATTCTTTTCTTTATGATTATCAAACCAACTAAATACATAAAGTTTAGTTTAACCATATATAGTTTTAAAATTAAATTCGCAAATAAAATAATGTTTAATTTAAGAAAAGCTGGATAAAATTTACTATAAAAAAGTCTTGTGGGATGATATAAAGCAAATTTGACTTTTTTGCTAGTGTTTATGTTTAATTTATTTGCTTTTCAAACTTGGGACTATTTAGTCCCAACCGGTTTTATGCGTACTTTTTACTTGTTTTTTGTCGAATTTAGATGGCCTAGAAACAGACTAGATCAAGAGAATTTATAATTGGTGTAAATGAAGTAATGGAATTAATTACTGCTGATGAGTCCGATTCATCCAATAATAACCCTATAGATGGAAAAGATGTAATGTTTTTGGAGAAAGCAATGTCAGATACTGATAATAATATAATGGTAACAATCGATGAGGCCCACGCACAAAGTATTGAACCAAATGTTG
Source organism: Diplosoma virens (assembly GCA_963680785.1). NCBI lineage: Eukaryota > Metazoa > Chordata > Ascidiacea > Aplousobranchia > Didemnidae > Diplosoma > Diplosoma virens. The sequence goes on from OY796882.1 coordinate 9,880,636, forward strand.
TGGAGCCTTTACCTTATCTATTTTATTGGAGAAAGATTTGTACTTCTTTTAATATTCCGAATTGCTCTTTATCTGGTACAGTTAATTTAAATTATGAACATGGCCATGAGCCAAAACCAATAGAAATCTTTTCAGACACCATAAAGCTGGAAACACTAATGAATTTAGTCAGTGCACAGTGTGAGTTGTACATGCAGCAGAAAGGAATGGTTTTTAAAGTAGAAATTAATGAGCTAAAAGCATTAATTTTATTTTATTTATTTTATCTCTATATTTATCCTCCTGACTCGCAGGAAAGCGACGGAGGCGCTAATACATAAGGTAGGCAATCACCCCGATCTACCTCCGGAGATGCCAAGATATTGCTGTCCGCTTATAATTTAATAGAGATATAACTGCAATTTAGAACTGTTTGCCAGGACCACCAATCAGGGGAAAGTGCGTAAAGTGTTTTTCCCAAGGACACAACAGAATGGCGCGAGTGGGTTTTGAACCGAGACAGTGTTGATCACGAGCCCGGCGCTCTAACCACTTGACCACTTTGCCGACAACTTCTTTTATGGGATATCATACCCTTCCTAGTATTCGCAATTATTGGAATAAAGATCGTGGTCTTGGTGTAAAAGTTGTGTCAGACGTAATGCCTCGAAACATATGCAAGACAAATTTCCTCACAATGCGTGCTTGAAAACATTAAAAAACTTCAAGCACGACGTTGTTATGGATTTGATCGGGAAATTTTTAAGCAGAAAACGAGCAAGAAGTTCTTCAACTGTGGTTTCAAGATTTCCCTCAGACGGTTCCGATATTCATCAAGTTACACGAGTTTCTTATCAAGACCGTGTTAAATGCAAATTGTGTACCAAGCGGAAAATAGATTCTCGTACTTGCACATGTTGCAATGATTGTAATTTATTTCTTTGTCAAACAGATAAAAAAAATTGTTTCAGGAAATGGCATTTCGGTGTTGAGAGGAATATTTTAGTGTAAAATATGTGTGTGCATTATTTCAATTCTTATGCTGTTCAGTAAAGCAGGGTAAAAAGTAATTATCATAACAATGAAAGACCACTATGGCAGAAAATCGTTAATAGACGCAAATGCTCTTTGAATAATAATTGCTTAAATTCAAATGTTAAAAAAAAACAGAAAGTTTTCATGATGTAATAAATATATCTATTTTTCTAAAACTCCAGATACCTTAAAGTTACTTAAATTCATTGAATATGACAAGAAAAATTAAAGCTAATATTTTGAAAAAAAGTACGCTTCGAACCGATTGGGACTAAATAGTCCCAAATATTTAAAGCCCCTATACTAATTTGTAGATGTGCCCCGACAAATTTTTTTTTGTGCAACGACATTTTGGTAACACATCCTTCAAAGAAATAATAAATTTACTATTTTATATTGTCTAATAAAAGTTCAGGTCTGAAGGGGTTAAGAAAAAATTGAAGGTAGTTATGACAAAAATTAAGGTTTTCAAGAAAAATAAATAAAGGTATGACAGAAATTAAGGTTCTTTAAAAAAAAAAAAATTGAGTTTAGGTGTGACAAAAATCAAGGTTATCGAGAAAAATTAAACAAAGGTATGACAAAAACCAAGGTTGATAAGAAAAAAATTTTAAGCAAAGGTCAAGATTGTTAAGAAAAATTAAAGATAAGTGTGACAAAAATCGAGGTTGTCAAGAAAAAATTCAACAAAGGTATATAAAAATCAAGGTTATCAAGAAAAAAAAATTAATCCTAGATATATGAAAATCAAGATCGCCGAGAAAAAAAAATTGAAGGTAGTTATAAAAATAAGTTTTTAAGAAAAAAATTGAAGGTAGTTATGACAAAAATTGAGGTTTTCAAGAAAATGTTAAACAAAGGTGTAACAAAAAATCAAGTTTGTTAAGAAAAAATTAAACAAAGTTGTGATAAAAATCAAGATTTTTAAAAAAAATTAAAGATAGGTATGACAAAAATTAAGGTTCTCAAGAAAAAATTAAGTGAAGGTCTAACAAAAATTAACGCTTAAACGTGCACCAGTATTGCCTTTGAGATTAAAATATATTAAATTGCTTTTTTGGACTTAGAGTTTACTTAAGGTCAAATTGATACGATTCAGAACAGGAAATGACGCGCTTCGTCGTAACTGACTAGAACTTAAAATCATTTTCAATAGAATTAATTTTATTTTTTTTTTTCTTTTAGAACTTATTAATTTTATTTTTTCTTTTAGAATTTATTAATTTTATTTTTTATTTTAGAATTTATTAATTTGAAACTAAATTGATTTGAAACATTAAAAGATAGGGTTTGGACCTTGGTTCATGGAGTCTAGGGTTCGGAACGCACTGACGTCGGTGCGCCTGTGCGCCTGCGCCTGCTCCATCGGACGCAACACAAAATTCCTTTCCTATACTACTGATATGTACTTCCATTTTGTATAAAGACTTACTTTTTTAAAAATTTTGTGTTATTTGGCCAGAGTGAATTTGATGATGATGTTTTTTTAAGTTAAAGTAAAGAATTAATAGTCCATAAAGATTATCGCATGAAGTAAAAGATTTTTTTTACCAAAGCTTTTCATCTGAAACTCTTTAGGGGAAATCATCAGAATAAAGCAGAAATGAAACCGAACTGGATTATATAGAGGAAAGTAGAGTTTTCATGGGCTGAAAGAAGTTAGCCAATGAGAGAAAAGATTAAGAAATTTTCAGAGAGTAGACGAATTCTTTTTGTTTGCACAGAAGGGGATTAAGAGATTTAATGAAAGTTGCTTCCAAGGCAGAAAAGTAAAAAGAAGAGCGACCTCGAGCGAGAATAGAAAATTTTTTGTTATTGTAGTGAAAAGCGCATTGGGCGTTGTCTTGAAGATGTTGACCAATAGCGAATTCGTGAAATTGTTGTGGGCGTATGTTGGTCTTGCAAGAGAGGGAAAGGCTTTGGCGGTTTTGCGAGGAAGGAGGATTGGCGATGGATCTAGAAACGTGTTGTTTAATTCGCTCTTCTAGGCGTTGAGAAGAGCGAATTAAACAAGGCCAACATACCGTTGATGTACTCGTTTCTAATCTTGTCTTTTCTCATCACTCCCATAGCAAACTGCAACATCTTCATCTCTGCGACTTCCATCTCTTCCACTTGTTTCTTTGTGACTGCCACAGTCTCAAGTCCATACAACATTGCTGGTCTTACCACTGAGCTATACACTTTTCCTTTTACTCTAGCTGGTAACCTCCTGTCGCAGATAACTCCCGATACTTTTCTCCATCCGTTGCACATGCCTGCACTCTTTTCTTTACCTCCCTCTCACAACTACCACTTTCTTGCACCGTTGATCCCAAATACTTAATTTCCTTTACTCTTGGTACTTTTGTATCTTCCATCTTCAGTGTTTCGTCGTCATTTACTCCATTTATGCACAGATATTTGGTCTTTAACCTACGTACTTTCATCCCTCTTCTTTCCAATGCATACCTCTAGGGTTCTAGTCTCCTTTCTACTTCTTTCCTGGTCTCTTCGCAAATCACAATATTACCAGCAAACAGCATCGTCCATGGTGGTTCTCTCCTTACTTCATCCATTAGCCTGTTCATTATCATTGCAAACAGGAAAGGACTTAACGCTTATTTCTGGTGCAGTCCAACATTGACCTGGAAAATTCTGTAGTTCCTACTGCACACCTCACCACTGTTTCGCTTCTCTCGTATATATCCTGTACAAATTGCACATACTTTTTCACTATTCCTGATTTTTTCATGCAGTACCACAGCTTTTCCCGCGGGAACCTGTCGTAAGCTTTTTCTAGGTCTACAAATACACGATGCAGCTCTCTTTGACCTTCTCTGTACTTTTCCATCAACATTCTTAAAGCAAATATGGCATCAGTGGTTCCCTTTCCTGGCATAAACCCATATTGTTGTTTACTAATCTCTACTCTATCCCTTAGTCTGGGTTCAATAATTCTTTCCCATACCTTCATTGTGTGGCTGATTAGCTTTATTTTTCTGTAGTTTCCACAGCACTGTGCGTCCCCTTTGTTTTTATAGATTAAGATAAGCACACTCCTTCTTCATTTTTCTGGCATATATTCACCCATTAATAGTCTGTTGAACAGTTTGGTCAAAACCTTTATCCCCATCTTTTCCATGCACTTCCAAACTTCTACTGGCAACTCGTCTGGCCCAACCGCTTTACCTTTTTTTATCCTTCTCAGTGCATTTTTTACTTCTTCTCTACTGATGCAATTTACCTCTTCGTTAACCACTTCTGCTTCCTCTGTACTAGGGTCTCTGTTATTTTCCTCGTTCATCAGTTTCTCAAAGTCTTCCTTCCATCTCTTTAACACTGCCTCCGAATTTACCATAACATTACCGTTTTCATCTTTTCTTACCTTCACGTGGTGTCCATATTTCCTGCTCTGTCTCTCTGCCTAACCAATCTGTACAACTCCTTTTCACCTTCTTTTGTTTCCAATCTAGCATACAAATTGTCATATGCACGTCCCTTTGCCATCGCAACTGCCTTCTTGTCCTTACTCTTCTTTTCTTTGTATATCTTTTTACTATTTTCATCTCTTATTTTGTCCCATGCTTTCTTTGCCTCTTTCTTTTCTTTTATGCTCTCTTGAACTTCCTCATTCCATCACCATGTCTCCCTGTCTTCTTTTTGTTTCCCAAATGTCACTTCCATTACAATTTCAGTTGTTTTTCTTAGTATTTCTGCTGTTTTGTCCCACTCATCAGGTAACCCATTCTTGCCTCCCAGAATCCTGGTCACCCACCTCATGTCTAAACGCTTCTTGATAGCTTGTCTCCTTCAGTTTCCACCATCGTATCTTTGGCTGTACTTTCTTTGCCTTTTTCTTTCATCATAAGGGCCATTTTGCATACCACCATACGATGCTGCTTTGCCACACATTCATGCACTATTACCTTACAATTTCACATTTTCTTCAAGTTCCTCCTTCTGCACATCACATAATCTACTTGGGTAATTTTTCAGCCACTATTATACGTCACCCTGTGTTCATCTTTCTTCATGAAATAAGCATTGATAATCGCCATATCCATCCTTTTCCCAAAATCCACAATTATTGATTCTTCCTTATTTTTTGTTCCAGCACCTATCTCCCCATTATTTCCTTATTCCCTATGTTTCCTTCGCCATATGTCCATTAAGGTCTGCACCAAGAATTATTTTCTACTCTTTTGATACATTTTCTGTTAAGCAATCCAGATCTTCCCAAAAACCATTTTTCTCCTCCATGCTGTTGTTAACCTGTGGAGCATACGCGCTTACTATATTTAGGATGGACCTTTTACCTCCAGCTTCATGGCCATTAGTCTGTCTGACACCCTATTCAGTTCAAGGACACTTTCAACTAACTCCTCCCTCAGCACTATGCCTATCCCATTTTTTCTTACACCAGCTCCGTTGTAAAATATTTTCCATCCACCTCCAATGTTCCTTGCTTTATTCCCTTTCTGCTTTGTTTCCTGTAGGCACAATATGTCTACATTCCTTCGCTCCATCATATCTGCCAGCTCTCTTAAGGACCATAAAAAAATTAGTAGGACTTTTGACTCAAAAACAAAATAATTTTATTTTATACGTGTGATTAAATGCAATCCAAGAAAAATTTTCAATTTTTTTGTTTACTTGTAAAAATACAACATGTAACATATATGTTACATTGATCCTTAAAGGTCAATAATTTATAAACTTATGATAAATAAGACAATACATGCAACCTGTAATCATGGTGAATTAAAAAGTTATCGATAAAAATCTGGCAAAATAAATTTTCAAGTTTTTGTGTAAGTTGTACTGCAACACCTTCATCTAATCCATATTAGTTTCATTTATTTTTTTTTCAAATACAAATTAAATTCAAATAAGTATCCAGTTTTTGAGTCACATCTACACCATATTTTAGATCCCCATTTTATTGGCTTTCTTTTAATGTACTGAGTAAGAATTTTAAGGCCCTTAAATTTTATCATATGCTCATTAATTGATTGGCATTTTGTTGAAGCCATGGCAGCCAAAAAAAGCAGAATAAAATGATCCAAAACAGGTCGAATTTCAAACGCTCTATCATAGAAAGATTTGAAAGCGGCAACATTAATTTATTGTTATTAAAATGCAAGAAAGATAGAATTTCTTCAAAACGATTTCGAATCATTATATTTGCTATGTATAGCACTCCAAGGTCAGGTTCAATTCACCAATAATCTCTAAGAGAAGGCAAAACATGGTATCCCATAACCACAGTCATACCAAAAAAATGCTTCTAATTCATCTAAACCAATGTCAAAAACATCGCTTTTTTGCTGACTATAAAGCAGAGTTTGAGAAATTACTATTTCTTTCAAAAATCTTTCAAAACAACTGACTTCTTCAAATATTTCATAGGGTGTTGTAACTGTTTTAGGTGATAACAAAATTTTTCCATATTGAAAATCAATAATGGAATCATTGACATTACTTTTAGAGGTAGGTTTAGTTATTTTCTGTATATAATAAAAATCTTTTTTTAATATTGATTTTTCAACTATAACAGAATTCTTTGCAAAAGTCTGCATATGAGATATATTATCAACAACACTAGTAAACTTTTCAAGAGGTGGTTTAATTACAACTTCCATCGAATCACAATTAATACTAGAATTCAAATTTTTTTCCACATACTCTACATTTATTTCCAAAAAACCTAAGTCTTCTTTATTTAATTCTAATGCATCTTCAGCAGCACTATTTTCACAAAAAATATTTGATGAATTTCATTTTCATGTAATTGAAACAATTTTTGTCTTGACTTAGGTGCCATTACAACTTGAAAATATTTAATTGTTCCAAAATTACGTACAATATCTACTATATATATAAAAAGCACCAATAATCTAAATAATATTGAATAAGCCTTCAAGTAAACCACAAACATATTAGAAGACAATATAACAAACTTTTTTCAATTTCAAGAATTTTTTTATTTTTATTCTTTATTTAGGGCTTTGCTAACAATTTTTCAAACATAAATAAATATCAAAAAGCATTTTTAATATTCAATATTAAAAAATGTGAGTTGGCTTTCTGCATATTTAACAATAACGAACAGTTTTTCTTATATACCTTTAAAATATTTTATTATAAAACTAACTACTCTACTGGAGGTTCTATACGAAACTCTTTACCCTAAAGGACCAATGTAACACATATGTTACGTGAAAGAAAATTTAAGATATTCAGCCAAATCATAAAATATTTTAAAAAATTTTTTGCTCTAATATGTCTACTTAAGCATGTGCTAAAAATCTATCAATCATGAAATTAAAATATTTAACAATTTTCATAAATAATTATTGGCTAAATCGAACTTCTTTAAGCAGCCAAAATCAGCAAATTTTAATAGTTTTAAAAAAACACAACATGAAGTAATGTTGCCATGTAATTTTATATTTTGATATTAGAATAACTAATTGATTCAAATACATATTGGATTTTCAAAAAAGTTTATCAAAAAACAAAAAATTATAAAAAGTTTATGTAACGTATATGCAACATTGGGCCTTAAAGGGTTAAAGTTAAAAGAACCAAATATGGTTGAAAAAGATGTCAAAATAAGTTACTACAGCAAACGCAATAGAGACTTTTCTTTGTTGAAAACCCACTTTGTTATTGCCGTAATATTAAAAAACTATTTTAAACTCTAACTGTGTTTAACTCATTGTAAATGAATGGAGGATTTTTATTAATTCTTTAAAAGAAAAATTTAAAGTTGTTTTTTTACATGTTGGAAATAAAAGACCATCCATTCCTGTTGCACATTCTGCCCAGTTAAAAGAATTTCATGACAATATTAAAATCTTTTTGAATGTGGTCCACTATTCTCACAACCTGTGGGGGTTATGTGGGGGCCTTAAGATCATTGGAATTTTAATGAGATTGCAAAGAGAGTTCACTAAACAATATAGTTTTTTATGTTTGAGGAACCGTCGTGCCACTGTACTGCACTATGAAACAAAAGAAAGAGTTTGTGCGAGCGTATGTACCTGGAATAAAAAATATTCAACACAATCCTTTAGTAAATCCCGATAAAGTTTTAATGCTGCCGTTGCATATCAAGTTAGAATTAATGAAAAACTTTGTGAAAGCTATGGCCAAACACCGTTTAAATAGGTTTCTATTTCCCTCCAAAATTTTTCCAAACTAAGCCAAGGCAAATTGAGAGAAGGAATATTTGTTGATCCACAGCTTTGAAAAGGTTTTAAAGTCAGAGAGTTTAAAAAAGCTTTAAATAGATTGGAACTACAAGCTTGGCAAGCAGCCTTTGTTAAGGCTACTTATATATATAGGACAAATAGTTTTTTCAAGATCATCCAAGAACAAGTTATTTCAAGGTTTTCAATAAATAGTCTTTTTCAAGACTACAATAGACAACATAGAGTTGTTCCATTGACCAACTTTCAGTCTATCGGTAAAAACCCACATTTGTAGCCTACGTTAAACTTGCTTGTTTAATCTTTTATTAACCATAACAACGTTCTAATCTATTTAGTATATCAAAACCTAAACAACTGCTTTGGTAGTGGCAAAGATATTGCCAATTATAGGGTATAAAATGCCCGCATTACTTGATATCTTTAAAACCTGATGTACTAGAAAAAACTAATGCCAGATTCAGAATAAGTGCCCCGCTTTTATCCAAAAATAAGTGCTTTTGTTCTGGTTTAGAAAAAAAGCTGTTTTTTCTTGACCAGTGTTATCTTTAGCTTTTATTCTATTTGAGCAAATTATGTTCAGATTTTTAAAAATAAACTAGAAATAAATTTGAAGAACGTTGCTCTTTTTTAACGCTTAACGTGAGGATATTTAAAAAGTTGAGCGAAAACATAGAAAAATTAAACAATTGCGTTTCCAAAGAGAAAAGTAAAAAGTTGATTTTGGCCAAAACTACATAAATGTTTTCACTTTCTTGTGAAGAGTAACATGTTAATACCTTATAAAAAAATTTTTTTAAATTAAACAAAATAAGATAATTTTTAGAAAAACGGTGATTAGTTTAGTATTACTAAATATTTTTGCAATAGTTTTTTGAAATGGCTTTCAGTAAAGCTATTCCAGAAGCTTTTCGTGTCACATTTTTCAAAGGCCAGAGTAGTTGTGCAACGCTTACTCTGCATATAAATACGCGTGGCTCTTAACTTTATCATTGCCACGACTGCTATTGAAAAGTGTGACACGAAAAGCTTGTGGCATGGCTTTACTGAAAGCCATTTTGGAATTTTGTAACTAACAAATTATTTATATATATTTTTGAACTAACTTACCTGTAATATGGGCAATTATCCCTTTTTTTGTGTTTTGCTCTTTTTTTAAGTTTTGCTGAAGAATTTTATTTTCTTCAGATAAATTGAAGTCCTATAGTAATAATATTAAATCAAATTCTTTTAATCAGTTGAAATGTCTGACAGTTAAATAAAAACTGAATCGTATAGATTTAAGAGCCCTGCCAGAGCAATCAGTGTTTGCATAAAACCGATTCTTATCGTTAAATTTTTTTAAATAATCAAATGTAAAGTCTTAAGAGTCCTTTAAACAAAATCAAAACAACTAAAAATATTTTTAAACTTTTACTGTATATTCAACATTAAAAAATTTTTTTCAGCCATGAAACATATCTTCCATTGTAGCAATATAAAAGACATTCCATATAACCAGCAAAAAATTCAAAATTAAAAAAATTAAACTCAAAATCAAATATAGCAAGAATTACGCTGCTGCTGCAGTCAGTCACTGCGGGAGTAGTTCTACCAAAGCATTGTGCATTCCTGGAGAAGCCATTCTAACTTTTTTACCTTCTAATACGTTTATTTTGCAAAGCTTACGAATGCTTTCAACAAAACTAGCTAAAAAATTTTTGAACATTTTTTAGAAAAAAATTAAATTTCCACATTTCGTACTAGGTTACTTTTTCTACTTTACCTTATCGTAATTAAGGTATCTATACATTTTTGGATGTGTCAAAAATAATAGCTATATCTCTAAAAATCAAAAAAAATTAAAAAAACTAGCGGACCGCAGTATCTTGCTATCTTCTAAAGCAGGTTTGACGAATTACTTTCTTACAGCACCTTTTACGCCTTCCTGTGAGTCAAATGTATAAATACAGAGATAAAATAAAATGAACATGAAAATAACAATGATAAAGTAATAATGATAATAATGAGTCCGAATAATAATGCATCTTTGTTTCCCTCTGTCCGATGTAATTTGAGCGATATATCTCAACAAAATTATTTGTTTGTTATTAATAATGATTTTTTTGGTTATTTTTGTTAATTGTCGTTCTCGACTAGCAAACTAAAGCATATCAATTATAAACTACATAAACTTGACAACTATCTAATTCGCAATGCGTAATTAGAATTAGAGTAATATAACTGCTACTCTAAAGTATATCAAAAACGTTGTCAGAATGCAAAACAAATTAAATAATTTCTCCTGTAGCTAAAGAGCCAGATGATAAAAAAATTGTAAGCCAAAATTGATTTAACAAAGATTGATTGATCTAAACAAATGATTTTAAGTAATTTAAAGGTTTTCAAATATTGAATCCATCATGTTTGGATTTTGTGGTTTACAAAAAGCAAAAAATTATCTATCTTTTATATTTCCACTAAATACATTCAATAAAGCTTTGAAAGCGTTCCTCACAAAATTTAACATGCTTGCTAAAACTACTGTAGATATAATAAAATCATTAAAATGAAACAAACAAACAAAATTTTTATATTCGAAAGCCAAAGCATGGTTTTAATTACCGTACGTGCAAATAAAAATGTCTTTTTGTCTTAGTTTTATCTCGTTATTTCAAGCCTGCAATTTTATCAAAAACTTACTTGGACAAACAAAAGAATAATACCAACTAAAAAGACCAGACAAATTAGCACTGCAGCTGTTGAAAATATACAAAATTTTGCAAATTGAAATTTATTCCGTATTTCTTCTGAAAAAATCAAACAAACAATAAAATAAAAAATTGAATTAATTACAGAAACAAGTAAAAATTTCGAATAAAACTTTTGTTATTGTATAATATTGCTAAGGGGTCTACTCTCTTTGACCGTAAAGCATTTTGACTTATCAAAAACATAAGCAAAAGTAAATAAAAAACACTGCAATAGAATTTCACTGTTTCAATCTTCGCTCAAAATTCCGTTTAATTTTTATCATCAAAACCTTCACGCAGTTGAACGCCTCTGATCTATGGTTTGCGAGGCCAGATTACTTTGACAAAAATTTATAAACTTGTAAGGTAATAGAATAAAGTTTTTGGTTTAATGATTTTTTGTTACTTTATAAATGCAAAGTTAATTTAAATTTAATGGTTTTGGTTTACTTTATATTTAAACAAAAACTATTGTTAATTTTTTTAAATATTACTTCTAATATTATTGGGTTGCATTTTCTTACACCCTGTAGTTATTTTCATCAACAATTTTTTATTTAAAAAAATTTTTACGTACCCATCACTACGGTAGTGTTCTTCAACTCTTTTTTGGGGGAATCCGTTGTTGTTTTTTCCATTTTTTTCCAGTTTATAAAGACTATTTGTTACAAATTACCAACATGCAAAATATGCTGGGCAAAACGCACAGCCTTTCTTATCTAACAATATAAAGTCAAAAACAAAGTGTGCAAGTTCTTTAGATTAAATTTAATATCAAAATCAATGGCTAAAATTATTACATCTCTTCCAAACTTTTTACGGTCTTGACGAAAAACTACTTCAAATGCCAAATGAAATATTTCTCTCTGACTACTGACTAAATTTTAATTTAATACTAATTAAACAAGTTTATTCTTTATAAAAATGAAACAATCTGAAGCATGAGTAATAATTCACAAAAGTAGAGTTTTGCTTTAACACTATGTTTTGCAATAAACAAGTAAAAAACAAAATTTTTTTCAATTGCATACAACAGAATAACAGATGTGTAAACTTATTTTTCTTTACAATGCATGTTTCACAAAGTTGCAAAAAGTATTGCACAATAGACCCAAAAGTTATATTTAATCCAGGAATCACAATGCTGACGCTAACCCTACATTACAAAACAATTCCAAAAAAAGCGTTATAAATTCCTTTAAAAAATCTGTTTGTAAACATAAAAAAGTTATCAATATTTAATGTTACGTGAAAAAAAGCAGTGCAGATTAATCAAAATACAGTGATATCAATAATTTTTACAAAATCAACTTAAGCAATATATAAAAGTGCTAAAGCTTGAACGTCAAAATTTTTTTGCCGGAAACTATTTCGACTTGAAAAAATATTCGCGGGCTTGCAAATAAAATCGCCGGATTTTACAAGTCAAAAACTTTTTAGTTATTAAATGACGTAAATAAATTTTTCGTGTTTCAAAGTCAATCAAAGCTTTTTTGAACTTTATATAGCATAACATAAAACCCATTCTTGACTAATTTAAAAAAAAATAAAGCAAAACAAGGTTACTCTACTTAGTTAACGTTATTTGGGATAAAAAGTGCGTCGACAAAAAGCCTTTTGTTGCACCCAGGTCAGAGGCAAGTAGAAGAAAATGTGTTTTTTTGGTAACGTTTGTGACATCATCAGAGAAGCTGCGCAAGGCGCGCCTCGTTCTAACCCTAACACTAAGGTAAAAAACTTAAACATAAAAACTTAAAAATTAGAAACAGTCTGTCTCACCAAAAAACGGCTCATCTGGCAAATATCTTATTCAATATATTGTAAACAATATATACAGACTGTTGTAATTTTTGAAACATTGATTAAATAAATGTTGTATGTAAATATTGCTCTGATATTTTTATTCAGCATTTTGCGAGTAAAATCAATTTACTCTTGCAATATACAGTATATACTGTATTTTTTAATTTACAACAGCTAATAGTAAACACAGCTATTAGTAAAACAGCTAATAAAAGACAAATTCGGGGAAAAGCAGTGTACATCAATTATCCCACTCATTAAAAAGATGCTTTGAAAAGAAATAACAATTTGTTTATTTTAGAAGTTTTTTCAAAATTTTTTTGTTGGTTTTTATTAGAAAGTGCTCAATGAGACCAAGTCAGAATGATTACAACTGTATATTGTTCGAAAAAACAATGCCTCTTTTTGCAAATACTGTATGTGCATGCACAATTATAGTGAGATATATAAAAAAAAGCAAGTATATGAATAAATTGGGAATCGTTTTTAAGAACAGATGTTCTCATTAAAAATTTTTCAATTCTGATGCCGAATCCGATTTCTAAAAATTTATCGATTTTTTTAATTTTCCATTTCGATTCCGATTAATCGTCCCATCATTACTATTAACTACTTGCAGGTTTAGAAAATTGCGATGACCATTGCTATTTGTACAAGTATGACTGTTCGATAAAGTTTTGGGCTTCAAAAAAATATGTTTATAGTTTTAAATCTGAACTTCAAGTAAAATTGTTGGCTGAAAAATAGTAACTATTTATAGTGATTATCTCGATAGACTTTCGTATTTTATCTAGCCTACAAAAGTAATGTTCTAACGTTCAAATTATCTGTTTTACTTAAAATGTATCGAAATTTTTAGTTTAAAATCTTATAAAAATTTAGTCAAATAAATAAGATCGTGATTGATTTTAGAATATTTGAATTGGCAACCCTGACTCAAACAACAGTTGGAAACTACTAGGGAACCGCGGGTAAATAAAATTACAAAAATTCAATGACAAAGTGATACCAGAGGTGGGCTTCAGACATTTCTTACCGGTTTGAACTAGCCTGTTCTTAATTTTTTATAGACTAATTAAAGACCAAGAAAAGAAAAAAACGGCCCAACGTCAGAAATTAAAACATCCAAAAGTTAATTACACTGCAGGAAGCATGCACAACACATTATTAAGGTAAAATTTAAAAAATTAGAGAAAAAGAAAGAAAATGAATACCGTAAAACCTCTAATTGAGCGCCACCCTGTTTTTTCAAAAGTCACCGTAAGCGATTTTTGTTTGTGCAACTAACCCGGATTCCTCTGCGGTTACTATCGCTTCTTCAGAGATCCATTTTCTCTTGTTTTTTTTTTTTATTCCATGCTAATGCTGATGCTGAAAGAGGGATTTCGGGTTAGTTTCACCGCAAAAAGAAATCGCTTACGGTGACTTCTTGAAGAGACAGGGTGGCGCTAAATTAGAGGTTTTATGGTAAATAAAATATTTTAGGCAAAAAATAAAACAGGTTAGAGATAAACCAGTGCATTGCTAGTCTAACTATTTATGGGCGGTACAGATAATTGTAGATAGAAATATTGCTCTTAATACACAAATCAAAGTTATTATATGTAAAATTAAATCTAAATTCAAAAAATCTTCAATCTATCTTGTAATACAGGTGTTGCAAATCTGCGATCTGTAAGATTTTTCAATGCGGCCCGCATATATTTGGGAAGAAGCAAAGCCAATTTTAGCAATTCGCGACAAAAATTGAGAAATCAGAGACAGATTCTATATGAAGTTCTTTTTTAAAAAGATTACTATGTCTTTGGGACAAATCAAACATTTATAATTCTGGACAAAACCATATTGCTTCCCAAACTTTCATATGGCCCGCACCAATTTTTTTATTTTTCGATTGCAGCCCCAGAGTGCAATAAGTTTCCCCACAACTATCTTAATAGAACCAACCTGTTTTTAACTTTTTAAAATCCTTTTATTGGTGTTCTCAATGACTCACCACTGCCATACGACGGAACTACGTAATCTTTGCATTGAATTGAGTTGCTTAAAGGTTCACTGTCATCTTTGCACAAGATACTAGGAGTAAAGGTACTAAAACTAATTGTCGTCGTCGTCGTCGTCGTTTGAAAGGGTATCCACTCTAGATCAGACACTAACAGGACTGGGGCCGAGGTTTTTTCCTTTTACTACCCCCAGAATGCTGTACTGCACAGATCAGATGCTGGCAGTGATGCTGTTCAGCAATTATTGAGTTTTTTGTCATGCAAAGCGGTCAGACCTTGTGCTCCATGTAGTGCCCGATTTTTATAGCGTGCCTATTAGAATGTGGTCTTCGGTTAGTTCAGAGGGCCGCACTTTCAATTCGGTGAAGGAGCGAGACCCCATTGTGCATGGAGGAGTAAAATCCCCAAACACCAGTACGGTTGAGCTTAAACAAATCTGTTGGTCTAACTTAATCCAATTGGTGGGAAGCATAAAGATTACCCTCAGCAACTCAATCCTATGCAAAGATTACTTTTAGTGTTTTGGCGCCATTCACTAAAAGGATCAATTTTTTAAATTTTTAACAGATTTTTGTAATAAAAAATCCACAAGCATTTTTATTTGCTTTTTTTCAAACCCTATTGGAAACAATAGGTTTTATGTTGCATCAACTATGTAGAAATATTTTAAGTCGAATCAGTAGTTTGATCACCTGAAATAGAAACTAATTTCTTTGTTTTTTAAAAAAGCTTTTATTTGTGTTCAGCAAAGCAATAAATGGTGGTAATATTTTTTCTATTCTTCAATTACTAATTTCATTTTTTTTACATTTATTCGATGCTAAAACTTTCAAACCAAAATTATTATTAACACCGGAAATACAAAGCGCGTCAATTGACGGTTTTTTAATTTTAAATACTTGTTTCTTAAAAAATGAATTGCATTTTTATTAAAACTTTTTGAGTTTTTTTTCAAACTCATACAATCTGTTAAAGTTGTAGAAAAGTTTTGTGTTTCGTCCAAAAAATAAACTCATACTTAAATATTGTACGATTGTTAAGTGAGTGAATTGACGAAGCAGGTAAATTAATGCTGATAAATGCCAAAAAACGCTCTTATTTTTGGATTATTTTGGCAAATTATTCTAGATACTCTTTTGTTTTATTTATAAATGTATTCTGTTTTATTAAGAACAATGATACGAGTATTGACAAACTATAGCTCTTTTTCCGGTTATAGAAACTATGTAGTTTTACACATCTAATGGAACTTCATATTGGTTTATATTTTGTTGAATTTAAGTAGATATAGTTTATCAGAAGCATTTACAATATAGTTCTTTGATAGGTTATCATGTTTTTCAAAAAGCTGTGGTTGTGGTGGGCTTACCCGACACAATCTTAGAGATGAAAGCGCGGATCAACTCCGTAGAGTCCAAATAAGAGGGCAAATCTCAGGACAAAACTAGAGGTCTAAAAAAGTGTGAAAGTGGCCAAAAATGGCTAAACGTAGGAAGTCAAGGGCAGGGCAATCTAGCATGACATGAAAAATGTCCTGTGATTCAGAACCTCAGTTGCTGTTTCTTAGAGTTGTTGCAAATTATTTTGAAAAATTGTTGTTGAGGAAAACAGTCTGATGATAAGTTGAATGATATAAAAAATAGAGATAATGCAAAAAGAAATCTTCTAATTTCAATAAATACGATGCATTACATTTTCCAGATATTGCTTTTCTAATTATTTGAACACTTATGATAAAGAAGATATGAACAGATTTTTGTGGCAAAGATGGAGCATATTGCCAGATTTTACACAAATCTAAAGCTTTTATTAAGCGCTTTTAGCAAAATATGTTAAGGATTTGACTGTAGTCTTTTTGCGTATGCTGCTTTTCGTAGCTGTTATCTCACTGTTATCTTGCTGTTACTATGTATAATCTTAAAACAGTCTTCTTTTATTGCTCCGAATTCTTTTGTTTTAAAAAACCTGCGCTAAGAAACATCCAAAATGGAATGTTGCAAAAGCTTAGTGAGTTACCAGTGATCAAAACTAGAGGATATCTTTGAAAGTGCTAAAGAATTTCTTGGTCTAATATTTTCCGAGTTGTTAATGGTGGTCAAACAGCACCTATTTTCAGTATATAAAATAGGTTGTAGAAATGTGTCACGTTTTGCAAAAATATGCCTTGTTACATATTTTTTGTAATTACAAAATGCCTACAAATATTTAAATTTTTAAGACGAATTCCAGGAAACAATTAATTTTGTGGAAGTTTTTTTAAAATCTATTTATTAAAAATTGTCAGAAGCATTTAGGCCTAATTTAGTATTACCGTTGATAAACTGCTATTCCGGTATAAAGAAAGGTGCGAGTTTATACAATGCGCGGAGATCAAACCACATATAATGGGATAAAACTCTAGCTGACAGTTGATGTTGAAACTAAATATTTATTCAATGGTTTACAATTATGATAAAGGTGAGAGCAGAAACTATGATATGCGCGTGACATTTAGCTTAGCTGGTCATGAAAATTCTAGGATATGTTTGTCTATAAAGCGCGAAAACGTAGCTGGTGACAATTACTTCACATTTGTCAGTACAAATGAATATTATCAAAGGAAAAAAAAAAACGATTTGATAAAAACCTGCCAGCTGTTGCCACACTTAAGTAAACTATAACGAAGTATCAGTAAAAAAAGCAAAACCTTTGCAAGTAATAATTTCGTATAACTTATTTTAAAAATGACTTCGAAAAAGATATTTGCGTGACTTGCAAAAAAAATTTGTGTGATATAGCTTAGAGTAAATAATAGAAAACTAGCACCACACTAAAATGTGAAAAAGTAAGAGAAAAAAAAGAAAAGATCTTTTTATTTTTATCAAATCTTTTCAAGATATACGATAGCGGTCAAAACAAGCCTAAAACTTTTGCATATTGAAATTAAACAAATTGATTAAAATTGAAAAAAATTTATATTAAACCAAATTCACAAAAAGATGTGATGCTGAGGTAAGTAAGTGGTTTACATTTGTTGTTACGTACCACAACTTACTGTCGTAGTATTATCGAAATATGAGATGTATTGCCGAATATCGAAACAATTCAGTTACTTTTAACATGTAGCCTATTTTCCTTGTTTGCCTGTCATTTTTGCTTTGTATACTATTGTTGATTTATAGCAATATGACACCAGAGGCACAGTTCGTGTTTATCAACTCAATAAAAATGTTGAGTTTAATGTTGTACCTTACTGTATATTTATAAAACAGCGCCTTCGTCAACTAACATCCTCAGTAATTTTTATAGTTGCAAATCTTATTAATGCAATTGTTAATAAATTTTTAAATTCATTAATATATTCTCTAAAAGAGGCACTTTGTGTAATTTTTATCTGCTTAACTAGTCGAGAAAAATTATTACTTCTGATTCATTGTTAAATAATTCCTTTATAAATTGAAAACAACGAAAAAACAATAGAAAACCGCGATGAAACCACAAAGTTGCCTCGACGTATAATCTGTTGCCATCAAAGCGATGTCAAAAACAGTCTTTATGATGAGGAAGTTGATGTTAAGATTTGTTTTAATGCTGGTGATTCATAGTTTCATCTCAGCAACTAACAATATACAATAACAATATTACGTATAAGTGGGCGGTAACAGATTCGGAAGCTTGTTGGTGCAGAGGTTATTAAGAGTCCAACGTGAATCAAACGAATTTCAGAGATGACAAATTAACAATAAATATTTAGCTTGGTACTGTTAGAAATATAGTCCGCTGAATATGGTTAAAATATATATTGGATTAAATAAAATCAATTAAACCTGTTTGGTTTATTAAGCTTTAGTTGAACTTGCTGCTAAGTATCCGACAAAAAATGAAGAAAACATAATGACTTTTACTTTAATTTTTTTGTAATAGTTATTTTCATTAGGATAATTAAAATTTTAAAACAAGTACAAATAATAAGGGTTAATTAGCAATTAATAAGTAAAGTCCTACAGTTTTTATTTTAAATCTAAGAGTGGTTATTCGAAGTCTAGTTTAAGTAGTTGGCCTTAAAAAAAAGAAATTGCTTTTAGCACCAAGTGACCAACCTGGGTAACCAAAAGCTTTGTGCCGACGCACAGTGTAACTCAAAATGACGTAAACTAAATAGAGTAACATTGTTTTTTTTTTTTTTTTTTTTTTTTTGAAAAATTAGTCAAGAATGGGTTTATCATATGCTATGTGAAGTCCAAAAAAACTTTAATTGAGTTTGCAGATGATTTGCAAATTTGTTGTCTTGAGTTTGATTTCAATCCAAGACAATTGACAACAAACATATGAATGCTAATCCTAGCCGTAATCCCAACCTAAGAAAGTCAGTAGTCCTTAGTTTGATTCCCACCCACGTCAGGTGCAAAATTTCAATCCTAATCCGAAGAAATCTAGTGATCCTGAGTTTGATTCCTACTCAAGACAGTAAAGCGGTAAACCAAAAAACCTAGACTGTGATTATGTTTAATCTTAATGAAAACTAGTGTTCCTAGATCTAACCCTAAGAAACAAAACAGGGTTAGAGTTAGTCTTGTTAAAATAGTGTTAGTCTTGAGTTTGATTCTAACCAAAAACAAATGCAAGATTTCAACTCTAATTCTAACACTTAGAAATACAATTTTCAATTCAATTTCCACCAAGACAGGTGCCAAAATTTGAAACATTAAAATTAATCAGTTTTCTGCTTTTAGCCGTACACAAAAGCAGCCTGTCAACTCATTTCCTTTTTTAGGCGCATACTAAAAAAATATTTCAACCAGTTTTCTGTTTTTAAGTACACAATAGAAAAATCCTGTAAAAATATTTCCTGAGAAGGTCTGGTTTTTAAACGTTAGGTTTGTTGTGCAATAACTTTTCTACACCTAAACTTGTTTTTTTTTTTGGAATGCTTACACTCAATCTTTAAGAAAAATGTTTTATAACATTTAAAATTTTTGCTAAACAAGCTTGAATTTTATGTATAAATTTTTAAAAAGATTTTTCTGCGTCAATCTTGATTTTTATTAACAATATATTTAGGAAAGCTTTTTATTCATAAGATACCTATACTGAAATTGAAAAAGTTTTCCGGGAACACTTGATTTTTATTATATTTATGTTTAGTTTTCAAAAAGTTTTTCTAAACAAGCTTGATTTGTTATTTTGTCATTCAAGGGAAACCTGTATTTTAATTTTTCAAAAAATTTCTAGACAACCATGATTTTTATTCACAGAATAGTAATCTTAATTTTATAAAATTTTCTAGCTAAATTTGATTTTTGTTTATAGGATACTTATAATTAATTGTATTAGTTTTTTCCTAGATAAGTTTGATTTTTTGTTCTACGAGTGTTCATATTATAAAACTTTTCCTGAGCAAACTTAATTTTTGTTACACCTACATTTCATTTAAGAAAATTTTCTGGACAACCTTGATTTTTATTCATAAAATACCTATAGATAATTTCAAACAGTTTTTCCGAGACAAACTTGATTGTTTGTTTCGTTGTTTATAAAACATCTATGTTTAATTAAAACTTTTTTCTAAGACAAACTCGAATTTTTTTTATGAGTTATCTATGTTGAGCTTTTAGAACAGGTGTTTCATAACATTTTTAAACTTTTTTTTTATTGACATTTTTTTATTTTGTAAACCACCCAAATTCAATTTTAATCATATTTTAAGTATTTTTACACTTATTTTATGTTGTATAAATATTTATTCACTTATTATCGTCAAAATTTTAAAAGTGATTTATTCAAAAATTAATTCAGTTGCAGTTATAACTTCTAGTCATTTCCATTTTTTAATAACTTTTTTCACTTTTAAAATCATCTGTAAAAATTTTTAATTGAAATTTTTGTTATTTTGAAAGTGCTTATTTTAACAAAAGCGAGAGATACCTCTACCGATTCTTGCTGGAATGACATTTTACGAAAATCAATATTTGTTTGGTAGACAAACTGGGAGAATACCAACGGTTTTTCCAAAACAAATTTCCTTGGCTTTTATAGCGATTATTTCTACAGACCTGCTTGTAAGTAAATTGCAAAACTCTGATGCCAAAAAAACGTTGTATGACAAACACTACTGAAACTAGCAAAGACATGCATGGACACGATTTTAAAATGTTGTTGCGCAACATTTTTATATTGATATTTGTAAAACTCAGCTGCTTTTGAGATTTGATTATTCTATTTTAAAGTCACTTAAATTATTCAAGATGTTCAATTGTGATGTTTGCGATAAAATTCTTGCTAAAGGCGTGACATGCATTGTCATAAAAAATGTGTACTAAAGTAACTGCAATATTTCTGTGTAATAAATGCAACAAAGATTCAACAGATCAGACAATCTAAAAAGACAACGGAAAAACAACAAAAAGTGTATTTACTTTCTAAACAATTGGATTTTGAAATAAATTTTTAATAGTTGTTGGAGAAGAACGCCTTATGAAAAAAACAAAACCTAACTCTGCTGAGACTACAAATGTTATGTTCAGTTACTTAATTTTATTTCATTTTATTTACTCCTTTGAAAACAATTACAGACTCTTTAAAAATACCACAAGCTAGGAAATCTAAAATTACATATGCTGAAAATACGAGTGGTATGTTTTTTATAAAAATAGTTTGATCTTAAATTAATTTTTGGTTTTTCTCAAAACAGTTACAAACCGATGTCTTCCCACAAATATTTTTAGAAATTTTGGTTGAAAATATCAATTTGGTCAAAGTCGCAAATACAAATGGTTAGTCAATTTATTTCAACAATGTAATTCTTCAGCTGAACATCAAAGGCCTCACTGCAAGCAAGATGAATGTTCTTCATCACCTTGCTATGCAGTCTGAGGCACTCGTCATCCTACTGCAGGAGACCCACTGCACTGATGCAGAGAAGTTGGTACTTCCAAATTACCAACTAGCGGGGTCTTCTTTAAGCAGGAAGCTTGGCCTTGCCACGTTTGTCCACGAGCGACTGAGATACACGCTTTTGGACCAATCTCCACAGACATCGGAGATCGAGTGGCTGTGTGTGGACGTTAATGGCTATAAAATAGTCAACGTCTACAAACCACCGCCAATGCGATTGCGAACCCTGGATCTCCCAGTGTTTCCTCACCCCTGTCTTTACGCTGGCAATTTTAACTGTCGTCATGCTGACTGGGGCTACGATGACAACAGTCCAGACGGTGAGTGCTTGACTGGCTGGGCAAGTATTAATTGTCTTGCCCTCTTATACAATGCCAAGGACGCTGCCAGTTTTTATTCCGGCCGCTGGAACACTGGCACCAATCCAGATCTAGCTTTCGCTAGTGTAGGTCCAAACAGTCGCTAACCGGATAGACGTGTCCTTGAAAAAATCCCAAGGTCACAACATCCACCTTCGCTTATTACACCACCAAGGTTTGCTATGGCAGTGCCAAGCATGCCTGTTAAGCGATGAAACTTCCGCAAGGCCAAATGGAGTCATTACATTGTTTTGACGAATAAATTTGCAAACACTTTGTTGCCGCCTGATTCACTTGATGTGGATGCGGCTTATCAGGACATCTGTAACACCGTTAAGAAAGCAGCCAAATAGGCTATTCCACGCGGGTATCGAAAAAACTATATTCTATGTTGGGATACAGAGTATTAATATATCTCTATAAAACCTTTCTGCAGTCTCCTCAGGGAGACAACTCAAATTTGGCTGCTACAGCTCTGCTTGCCAAGCTTGACAGAAAGCGGAGGGATCGATGGTCCGAAGCAGTTCGGAGCATTGACTTTTCACACTCTATTTGAAAAGCGTGGAGTATTTTGAACAACCTTACTGGTAGGTCACGACACTCTCCTCGTCAATGTCCTGTTTCAACCGATGCTATTGCAAATCAGCTTGTTAGAAATGAGATATACGAGGCTGTTGACCGCAAGTCATCTCGACTTGGCTATCAAGAAGTGTCTGACCTTTGGAGGGCCACAACACCAGACGAGGTAAATATCTCTGACAATTTTTCACAAAGAGAATTTGCTGCTACCCTCCAACATTTAAAACCAGGTAAAGCTCCGGGACCTGATTCCATCTGGTCAGAGCTTATACTCCACGCTGGAGCTGCATTAAATCCTGGTTACGTGACTTCATTTCTTCCTGTTTGCGCCGACTCAAAATTCCCAAGATCTGGAGAAGAGCGCTTGTAGTTGCGATCCCCAAACCAACAAAGCCCGTGGGAGACCCAAAGAATTATCGACCAATATCTCTTCTCAGTGTCTCCTACAACAGTGTTTTTCAAACTTTTTTCATCGAGACCCATTTTGCAATGCCAAATTTTTTTCGCGACCCCTAAAAAAAGGTCTTCATTTAATATCGATTTCTGATTCTGCTATTTTTTCCCCGACATCAAGGTGTTCTCTAAAAAAAGAAAAAGAAGGTCTCCACCTAATATCGATCTCTCATTCCGCTATTTTTGCCCAAAAATCAAGGTGTTCTCTAAACCAGCGGTTCCCAAACTGTGCGCCGCGAAAGTATGCGAAAGTTGTTGTACTTACTGCTTTTCTCATAATAATTGCAGTGTGAAGGTTATTAGCAGCAACTTCCCTTCAGAGAACGATTCCGATTGAGGACCTTTTTCAAACAGCCTGATTTTGGGAGGGAAATAGAGAAAAATAAAGAAATCGGATATAAATCGAAGTGAAGACCTTTTTTTTTTTTTTTTAGAGGACACCTTGATTTTCAGAGAAAAATAAGGAAATCGGATATAAAATCGAAGTGAAGGCCTTTTTTTTCTTTTTTAAAGAACACCCTGATTTTCGGAGAAAAAAAGATTGTTCAAAGAAGTAATGGAACTGAATACCTTTTTTCATTACGGCGCCGCGAGTATTTTTAAGTCTTTAAAGGGCGCCGTGAAAAAAAAAAGTTTGGAAACCGCTGCTCTAAACAAAAAAAAAAAGAAAAAAGGTTTTTACTTCAAATTAATCTTGTATTTCGCTACTTTTCTTCCAAAATCATTGTAATCTCTAAAAATCTAAAATTTAAAATCTCGCGACCCCCATTGCACCACTTTGCGACCCACCAGGGAGTCGCGACCCCCAGTTTGAAGAGCCCTGTTCTACAAGATCCTCGAGAAGCATATCTACGCCCGCGTTGAACCATTAATCAATTTACTGCTGCCTAAAGAGCAGGCTGGGTTCCGACACGGGAAGTCAACCGTAGATCAAGTTGTTCTGCTAACCCAGAACATCGAAGATTCTTTCGAGGCTAAAAAGAAGGCCGGTGCCGTATTTATCAATCTGACAGCTGCTTATGACACTGTCTGGCATCGCGGTCTTACCTGCAAGCTACTGAGACTACTTCCGGACAAGCACATGGTCAGAATGATTATGGAGCTTCTCCGAAATCGAAGTTTCACTCTTAGCACCTGTGACAGCAAGCAAAGCAGGCTACGTCATCTTAAAAACGGCGTTCCTCAGAGATCAGTCTTGGCTCCCCTCCTATTTAACATTTATACGTTCGATCTTCCTTCCATGATTTCCAGAAAGTTTGCTTATGCTGATGATTTAGTATTGTTGCATTCTTCTGGAAACTGGAAGGACTTGGAAGGGACTGTAAACCAAGACTATCAGAGTATCTCCAGACTTGGAGATTGAAGCTCAGTCACACTAAGACGGTGACAGCAGCCTTTTACTTAAATAACCGAGAGGCCAAACGTGAGCTAAAGGTCTACAACAACGGTAGACTTTTACTGTTCTGTCCAACCCTTACTTATCTCGGGTTAAAACTGTACAGATTGCTTACGTTTTGTCACCATTTAGTGGCATTGCGATAAAAACTATCCTCGCGCGTCACACTGCTGAGGCGACTCGTGGGCTCGGGATGGGGTGCTGGTGCTAAAACACTACGCATAGCCACCTTATTTCTACTCTACTCAATAACTGAGTACTGTGCGCCAGTCTGGTGTCGCAGTGCTCACACTCGCCTCATTGACAGTGTCTTGAACGACGCCTCGCGCATAGTTACTGGATGCCTGCATCCCACTCCAACAGACCACCTATCTGTACTCTCAGGCATTCAGCCAACTGAGCTTCGCCGACTGGCAGCAACCCTCTCCTTGGTTTACCGTGGATCTCTGGACCCCGATCATATTTTGTATCATCATTTAAGTGGGTCCTCAGATACTCGCCAAGTGAGATTAAGATCCAAATGCTCGTTTATACCAGCTGCGCCGAATCTTTTGAAAAACCTTGCCAGACTTGGCATCCGCGCTTCTAAACAAACAAATCACAAATGGAAAACGGAGTATTGTAAAAACGCTTCCAGGCTCCGTGCTTTTGTTCCCGGGACCGGTGCCAGGCCTGTTGGGATGGACTTACCTCAAGCAGCTTGGGTTAAGCTGAACCGCCTGCGGACTGGTATTGGGTAATTCCATTCGTCCATGCACAAATGGGGTCTCGCTCTTTCACCGAATTGCGAGTGTGCTCCTCTGAGCAAACCCCAGACCATGTACAGCGTGACCTATACATTGGGCATCACATGGAGCACGAGGTCTGACGGTTTGGATGACAAAACTCGATGCTGGCCTTATAACACCACTGCCAGCATCTGATTCATGCAGTACAGCAGTCTGGGGTAGTAAAAGGATAAACCCTCGGCCCCAGCCCTGTTTGTGTCTGACCTGGAGTGGATACCCTTCAAACGACGACGTCGAAAACAACAATGTAATTTTGAGTTAATGTAATTCCTTTTTGTAGATACTACCGAAAATACAAATTTTAACCCTAATTTTATTAAGATTGCAAATAATAAATCTATTTACGCTAATTCTAAAACAATTTGATTTGTGAGAAATATTAATGTTCTTTACAGATATCAAACCCACAAACAAAAAATCAAAAACCAAACCGGCTGAAATTATAAATGATAAGAATTTGATTAATATAAAAATAATACATATAAAAAAAATTTGATTTTAGTTCATACAAAAAAGATTTGATTTGAGTTAATATAAAAGAATTTATATAAAAAGATTATGAAAAGGATTTGGTTTGAAAATAAATTCGGTTTTTTTCAGGAGTACAAACCTTCCTGAAAGACCATAATGAAAACCACACCAAATTTCCTGACATCAGTGAACAATTAAACCAACCAGACTTTCAAGTAATTGATGAAGAAAAAGTAATAGAACCCGATGTGGAGATCAGTGGTTTGATCCGAAAACACTGGTCTAGTATTGACAATTTTTTCAAAAGAGGTAATATACCATCAATTTTTAAGTTTTTATACAGGCAAGATTTAAAACTACTAATTTCAAAATTTGTTCGTCGTATTTTGCAACTACAAAAAACACGCTTTAAATTAAATCAAAATAAATTTTGGCTATATTTTGAAATAATTTGATGATGCTTACTGCTCGTTTGATAAGCAATCGCCAGGAGTTAAAGAGTTTTTTAATTTGCTCGCTGAAGAATTGTTTTTTGATAAAGTAAACAGGCCAGACACAAAATGGAGAGTTGTAAACATTTTCATTATAATGTTTTATGTGAGTCATCTAAAATAGGGGTGTCAATCTCGCGAGCTTTTGGGGGCCACATTGCATGTCGGGAATTGTACCGAGGGCCGCATGCAATTTTCGATCTATTTTTATAGCATATTTTTTAGTTAGGTGTAGTTCGCGACATATATTGCGACGTAAATTGCTTTTTCTTTTATTTTTTTCATCTCTTATCTGTTTTAATGAGTTGTGAGTGGCATTAAATGACTTATAAGCAAAAGAAATTAACATTTTAAACATCAAAGCTTGACAATTTATAATTAATTTAATTACTTTTTGTTAAAACAGATTTTAATTGTTGTTGTTTTTAATGAAAACATAAGTATATAACACTAAAAAGACTGTGTTTTTACTAAAAAATAAAAAAATTTATGCAACGTTTTTTGTAAGTTAATCACCTTTTTAGCTGGGTTAATAAAATTTTTGATCACGTGTTTGTGCTGCTTAAAAAAGTATATTATTTTTAGACAAAATTATTACAAAATATAACAATTATTGATTAATGCTCGAGGGCCGCATTGGAGGGCTCCAAGGATTGCGAGTTTGACATCCCTGATCTAAAAGACGTGCCTCTTGATACCAAAGTTCATTGCTAACTTTCAAAAAATACTTAAATCTTTTGGAAACTAACAATCCTCTACAGGTTAAACACTGCGACTTTTAAAGTAAACAGCACCGAATTTCTAGCTATATTCAAAAGTGATTTTTAATCAAAAAGAAAAATTTTGAACAACGATGTTTACACAGACCCATTAAATTTATAAAGTTTCTTAAGTTTAGTTAGGTTTCCAATTTTGTCAAGATTGTATTTTTAGTTCACCAAGTGTACATTTTTCCGATCTTTAGTTTACTAAAAATTATCCACTTTTCTCATGCACGTGGTGTTCACAAATTATATTTACTTTTCGTTGGATTTTTTGTGAATTGTTTTTTTCCGTGGCTTTTTTAACAAAGGAATTTTTTTCTATCAATTTTGTATTTTTTCACTACTTTAGCATTTTTTTAGCCAGCAAATTTTATGTTATCCATTGCATTTTGCATTTTTTTTCCAGCTATTGAAGTTTGTTATTTTCCATGAATTTTGTATTTTTCTGCAATTTTTTTAGTGAGTTTCATTACGAAAGTTGTATGTTATGACTTTTGTTTTTATTTCGTTACACGACCTGCTAGCACAGGGCTCTTCAAACTGGGGGTCGCGACTCCCTGGTGGGTCGCAAAGTGGTGCAATGGGGGTCGCGAGATTTTAAATTTTAGATTTTTAGAGATTACGATGATTTTGGAAGAAAAGTAGCGAAATACAAGATTAATTTGAAGTAAAAACCTTTTTTCTTTTTTTTTTTGTTTAGAGCAGCGGTTTCCAAACTTTTTTTTTCACGGCGCCCTTTAAAGACTTAAAAATACTCGCGGCGCCGTAATGAAAAAAGGTATTCAGTTCCATTACTTCTTTGAACAATCTTTTTTTCTCCGAAAATCAGGGTGTTCTTTAAAAAAGAAAAAAAAGGCCTTCACTTCGATTTTATATCCGATTTCCTTATTTTTCTCTGAAAATCAAGGTGTCCTCTAAAAAAAAAAAAAAAAGGTCTTCACTTCGATTTATATCCGATTTCTTTATTTTTCTCTATTTCCCTCCCAAAATCAGGCTGTTTGAAAAAGGTCCTCAATCGGAATCGTTCTCTGAAGGGAAGTTGCTGCTAATAACCTTCACACTGCAATTATTATGAGAAAAGCAGTAAGTACAACAACTTTCGCATACTTTCGCGGCGCACAGTTTGGGAACCGCTGGTTTAGAGAACACCTTGATTTTTGGGCAAAAATAGCGGAATGAGAGATCGATATTAGGTGGAGACCTTCTTTTTCTTTTTTTAGAGAACACCTTGATGTCGGGGAAAAAATAGCAGAATCAGAAATCGATATTAGGTGAAGACCTTTTTTTAGGGGTCGCGAAAAAAATTTGGCATTGCAAAATGGGTCTCGATGAAAAAAGTTTGAAGAACACTGTGCTAGCATAATGTCTTTGCGATTTTAAAACCCAACTAGCTTTGTGTTAATCGGACCTTCGGGAATTAGAAATCTTATTGGGTTCTACATTTATAGACAGTTTAAAACAACTTTGTCTCAAAATAAAACAATTTGTTTATCATTACGAAGTATGGCAAAAGAATATTTGATCGTTAAACCGATAGAGTGAACTTTAAACAAGGCATGCCATGTCTTAAAGACCTTAAAGAAAGTCAAGACGCATTTTTGGTACTGGACAATTTGATGTTTAGCAATTCCGAGTTTTTATCAAAGATCTATAATCTCTACTCCAATTACTTTTATTTAGTGTGCTCATGACTATGCACTCATGACTTTCTTCCTGCTTGCGCCGATTCAAAGTTTTCAAGATCTGGAGAAGAGCACTTGTACTCGCTATACCAAAGCCAATAAAGCCCTCGGGGGAACCAAAGAGTTATCGGCCAATGTCTCTGCCCTGTGTTGCCTAAATGATTCTCGAGAGGCTTATCTACACCCGTGTTGAGCCATTAATCAATCCACTGTTGCCTAAAGATCAGGGTGGGTTCCGACGCGGGAAGTCAACCGTAGATCAAAGTGTTTTGCTGACCCAGAACATCGAGGATTCTTATGAGACTAAGAAAAAAGGCTGGTGCAATATTTATCAATCTGACAGCTGCTTATGACACTGCCTGGCACTGTGGTCTTACCTGCAAGTTTTGGAGGCTTTTGTGAGATAAGCATATGGTCAAAATGATTACGGAGCTTGTCCAAAACCAAAGTTTCACCCTTAACCCTTAAAAGCACGATTGACTACATTCTGTAGTCATCGCATCTTTGCAGTCTGGCCGCTCTTGCTGTGGGGGAGCTATGCTGGTGTACTTCAACTATGATGAAGGGTTTTATGAGTTGTTTCCTGTGTGTAAAAAAAAGTTTGATTGTATTTTTATTTTTTGAGTAATTCAAAAAAGTTACATTAAGGAGCGTTTGACTACAAAATGTAGTCATTCTATTTTGCTAAAAATAAGACAATATGAAAGTTTATTTCAAAGCAAAATGAAGCATACTGATACAACAAAACACTTCAGTGAGAAAGCAATTAAGATTGATTGATCTTTTGTGAAAAAAGCTCTAGCGACTGGAGATTTTTGGACTTACAGTAGATACCATTGTCAGCAAGAAAGCGAAAACAATCTGGTAAATCAGGTCATTGCGATTCAGCCATTGTTTGTATGCAACTTTTGACAGGATTAGGTTCAGAATGACTTTTTTGTCTGCGAATAAGATCATTGTAGATCAGATAGTTGAACTGAACTTCTAAAATAAGCAAGCAAACACATCTAGCAAGCCATATACTTTTAGGTAAAGTAATAGTCTGCTGCTGTAGTGTTTTGCATGTCTAGCAAATGGCTGCTAAGACGGTAGGAAGATGTAGAAATTTAGATAATAAGAGCACAAACTTATAAACTGTTTCGCAATAATGTCTTTAACATATTTGAGTAATAAGTTATTAACAAGTCTTTGGCACCATGCTGCTTTTTACATAAAAGATTCTGATATTAGTTGCATGCTGGCAGTTTATTTGTATTTAGGAGTTCATGTGTAAAATAAGTAATGAAATGAACTTAAAATAAGTCAAAAAACTTAAAGTAGATATAGCAGGCAAGCAAATAATACGCAATAGTCACAAAAAAATATAGCTATAGCGATAAAAGAAACGTTTTTAA
This sequence comes from Diplosoma virens, assembly GCA_963680785.1. Taxonomy (NCBI): domain Eukaryota; kingdom Metazoa; phylum Chordata; class Ascidiacea; order Aplousobranchia; family Didemnidae; genus Diplosoma; species Diplosoma virens. The sequence goes on from OY796882.1 coordinate 9,910,634, forward strand.
ACAGTGACTACAAAATGTAGTCAATCGCTCCTTTACGTATGTAAATTTTAGCGTGCTGATAAGGGTTAATACCGGTGACAGCAAGCAAAGTAGGCTACGCCGTCTTAAAAACGGCGTTCTTCAGGAATCAGTCTTGCCTCCCCTCCTATTTAACATATACACATACAATCTTCCTTCCATGATTTCCAGAAAGTTTGCTTATGCTGATGATTTAGCATTGTTGCATTCTTCTGAAAACTGGAAGGACTTGGAAGGGACTTTAAACCAAAACATGTCTACACTTTTAGCATACTCCAGATTTGGAGGTTAAAGCTCAGTCACAATAACACGGTGACGGAGCCTTTCACTAAATAACCGAGAGGCCAAGCGTTAGCTAAAAGTTTACAATAATGATAGATTTTTTCCGTTCTGTCCGACTCCAACTTATCTTGGGGTAAAATATGACAGATCGCTCACGTTTCTTTACCATCTAGTGGCATTGTAAAAAAACTATCGTCGTGTGTCACACTGCTGAGGCGACTTGTAGGTCTGGATGTGGTGCTGGTGTCAAAATACTACGCATAGCCGTCTTATCTTTGGTCTACTCAACAGCTGAGTATTGCGCACCAGTCTGGTGTCGCAGCGCTCACACTTGTCGCATAGACAGTGCCTTGAATGATACTTTGCTCATAGTCACTGGATGCCTGCGTTCCATTCCAACGGACCACTTACGCATACTTTCAGGCATCCAGCCAGCTGAGCTTCGCCGACTGGGAGCGACACTCTCCTTGGCTCACCGTGGATCTCTGGACCCTGATCATATCTTGTATGGTCTTTTAAGTGGGTCCTCAGATGCTTTCTAAGACAGACTATAATCCAAACGTCCGTTTGTACCAGCTGCACGGACCATTTTAAACAACCTTGCCGGACTTGGCATCCGCGCTTCTGAGTGAACAAACCATAAATAAAATGCGAAGTATTGTAAAAATGCTTCCAGGCGCCGGGTCTTTATACCCAGAAACAGTACCAAATCTTTTGAGATGAGCTTGCCCCAAACAATTTGGGTTAAGCTCAACCATCTGCGGACTGGTATTGGGCGATTCCATTCGTCCATGCACAAATGGGCTCTCGCTTCTTCACCGAATTGCGTGTGCGTCGCCTCTGAATAAACCGCAGACCACGTTCTAATAACATCCCCCATATATTGGGCACCACATGGAGCAGGAGGTCTGACTGTTTTGGATGACGATACACAATGCTGGCTTACCAAAATCACTGCCAGCATCTGATCCGTGGCAATACAGCATCCTGGGGTAGTAAAAGGATAAACCCTCAACCCTCAGCCCCAGTCCTGGAATGTCTAACGATAACGACAACAAAGACAACAATGACTATGAAAAATTTGTTTCATAAAGGTTTGTGCAAAATAAGTCTCAATGCACAAATTATGATGCACTTTAAAAAATTTCTAAAAATAAATTTTAATATACGGTTTCGTAAAGAACAACTTCATACGGGTGAACCAGTTCTCCCTAAAAATTCTCTTTTAAGACACGCTTTGCTCTGAATGACAAACACAAACAGAATTAGAAAACAACTTTTTATCGTGTTAAAAGTAATTCTTACCAAGTCAAAATAGTGATATAGTTCCTTTTTTTCTTCAAAAAAAATTTTTTTGACAACTACTTTTTAAAATAAAATAGCTAGGAATCTTGGAAATTGATTCAAGAATATAAAACATCAACATTTTGTTTTCCCGGAATTTTCGTGGTCAAGTTCTTAAAATTACTGTGTAAAGCTTCCAATTTAATTGCAACTATATAAAAAAACTTTTCAAGAATCTCAACTTTTTACAATTTTTAATATAGAAACATTTAATTGCTTCCGCATCAAAAAATTAAAAATTAAAAACTGTTTGTCCTAAAAATTCTGCATTTCTTCCAGGTGTTTCACATTATAAAGTTCTAGTATAGAAACACTAAATTGCTTAAAACATTCAAAAAAATTTTATCTAAAAAGCTTATATTTCTTCCGAGTGTTGCTAAAACTTTCAAACAAAACAATCAAAAACTTAAAATAAAGATTCATTCTGGATATTTGCTGTTCTTGATTATTTTTTCCACTGCCTAGTAACAATATGGATTCAATATCGAAAATTTTTTTTGTCACAATTTACCTTAAAAAATTTTTTCCGACAAAGTCTTAATTTTGTTTAAATTTGTAATTTTGTAAAACATTCAAACATAGGGCGTTTAAAGTACAAACTATAGCGATGTAACAAAAGCGATATAATTGTTACACAGAGGCAAATATTCTACTTTTTACACAATTTTTTTACCAAATTCTTCTTTTAAAGTAAAAGAGATATACCACAGGTTTAGAAAAACACAGTTAAACTAAACCTTTGTTTATTGATTTCTAAAGTATTAACACCAAATAATCTTTATGAAATAACTTTTATGAAAAAATTTTTGCATAGTCATGAGCACACTGAATAAAAGTGATGGGAGTAGAGATTATAGGCATTATCAAATTATTATTGTAAGATGCGTGAAAGTAACGCAATTGCTCATTATCGATGTTTTTCAAAATATAGCCAAAATTTATTTTGGTATAATTTAAAGGAGGTTATTTGTAGTTGTAAAACACAATGAACAAGTTCTAAAATTAGTAGTTTAAATCGTGTTTGTATAAAAACTTAAAAACTGATAGTACTTTACCTCTTTTGGAAAAAGTATTAACTCTTTGAAGACGGGGCTTTTGTCCACTAGCTGCGCTAATTTTGGAGTTTTTCAAGAATTAAGCAATATTAAATTATAATTTCCCCATTGATTATAAAAAAAATTGTTTGAATTTTATACCATTAAAAAGATAATTTTTTCCTGAGTAAAATGATATAAAATGTTTAAAAATTTGTTTAAAAACAAGTTTGCAATAAACAAAATAAAAAACCCCACTTTTCCTTTCAAAAAATCCCTTTTTCCCCAATAATTACGACTAGCGACAAGGTAATTCAAATTTTCAAGTCGCTACGTGTCGCTAGAGTTCTACTCTATCTGGCGGAAAAATTTCGTCTGAATATTTTGCAAAGCCAGCGCTCTATATTCGATTATATTCCCAAGAGAATATGACGAACGGTACATTACTAATTAGAACAATCAAATTTTGAACTTGATCGTAGTGTGTGTGCTTGCGTGCCATTGTTTGAATCTTTGCGCGGCTTTGCCTTTGATCTAGAAAAAAAGTTTCTGCTTTTTTCGTGACAATTTATAAAGAAGAAAAGGCAAGCTCATAGGTTATATTAGCTTGTCCAGCAAAGTAAGGTAGTTTCTTGTAACTCAATAAATTCTTATGTAACAAATTTTGATCGACTGATGTATTTTTGCTGATGCATAAAACTACACTGGTAATATGTTTTAGCAAAAATATTTTCAATTGGCTGATATACAATTTGCAACTTTAGCAAATAAAAATTTGTAAACGAATTTTTTAATGCAAATACTGAAATGTTCTTTGTGATAAGCAATAAACCATTTTTACAAACAGAAGTTCACCGTGGATATGGCACACTAATCCTTTGTAATTTTTCAATTTTAATTTCCATATTTGTCCTCCTAACACACAAAAAAGCTTTGCAAACACTATAAATAGAGCAGCTGTCAAGCGTATTACGACCTGCTTTCGGAGACTCCAAGATATTGCAGTCCGATTCCGAGCTATTGAAGCATATAATTTACAATTTAGAAAAAAGAGGGACCCGCAATTTAGACGAAACATTTGGTGTTCAAAAATTTGTTTTTGAAATAACATATAGAACCAAAATCCAGTTTTTTAAAAATATATTATTTCTAAAATTTACTTGATTGATAGTGTTCGTATATATTCTTTACTTCATAAAGGTTTATTAATCTTAGTCTCATACAAAAAAACTTTTTTATAATTATGACCTGATTAGTAAATTATAATTTATTAAATTGAACAACTTATCTCTAAACGGTTCGTAACAAAGCTTTCAGAAGTTTTTTTGCTGATTAGAAATTCTAACTTCGGATCAAAGCGCAGCCGTATATAAAGGGACGTGCGCATTTGCTTGGGTATTGTGAGGTAACAGAGGGTTTTTTAGAAAATTTAGCCAAAAAAATTAGCCGTGTTTCTTTTTTTGCTCACTTTGAGTCACGTGACATGAGCCCAATTTGGGCTCACCTTCAAAGCGTTAATACTAAACGGGTGTTTTCCGATCAAACCACTGATCTCCACATCAAGTCATATAACTTCTTCTTGATCAATTACTTGTACGTTTGGTTAGTTTGATTGTTCATTGATGTCAGGAAATTTGATGTGATTTTCATGATGGTCTTCTAAGAAGGTTTGTGCTCCTAATAAAAACCAAATTTAATTTCAAACCAAATTCTTTTTATATGTATTATTTTTATATTAATCCAATTCGTATCATTTATAATTTCAGCAGGTTTCGTTTTTAACTTTTTGTTTTGTGGGTTCAATATCTGTTAAGAACAATAATATTTATCACAAATCAAATTGTTTTAAAAGTAGAGTAAATATATTTACCATTTGCAATTTTAATAAAATTAGAGTTTAAATTAGTAATTTCGGTAGCATGTATGAAAAAGAATTACATTAACTCAAGATTACATAGTTAAAATAAATTGACTAACCGTTTATATTTGCAACCTTGACCAAATTGATATTTTCAACCAAAATTTCTAAAAATATTTGTGGGAAGACATCGGTTTGTAACTGTTTTGAGAAAAACCAAAAATTAATTTAAGATCAAATTATTTTTATAAAAAATATGCCACTCGTATTTTCAGCATATGTAAATTTAGATTTCCTAGCTTGTGGTATTTTTAAAGAGTCTGTAATTGTTTTCAAAGAAGTAAATAAAATGAAATAAAAATAAATAACTGAAGTCTGTAGTCTCAGCAGAGTTAGGTTTTGTTTTTTTCATAAGGCGTTCTTCTCCAACAACTATTAAAAATTTATTTCAAAATCCAATTGTTTAGAAAGTAAATACACTTTTTGTTGTTTTTCCGTTGTCTTTTTAGATTGTCTGATCTGTTGAATTTTTGTTGCATTTATTACACAAAAATATTGCAGTTACTTTAGCACATATTTTTTATGACGATGCATGTCACGCTCTTTAGCAAGAATTTTATCGCAAACATAGCACTTGTTCAGTTATACCTCTGTTAAATTACAAGCAGACATCAATATCTTAGCATCTACGGAAGCAGGTTGGGGTAATTGCTTACCCCATATATTAGCGCCTCTGCCGCTTTTCTGCGAGTCGGGAAGATAAATACAACAAAAAATAAATAAAAATAATAAAATAACTAAATCTTAAAAGCAGCTGCTTTTATAACTGTAAAAATTGTTGCGCAACAACATTTTGAAAGCGTGTCAATGCATGTCTTGGCTATTTTTAGTAGTGTTTGTAATATAACGTTATTTTTTACATCAAATTTTTGCAATTTACTCACAAGCAGGTCTGTAGAAATAATCGCTATAAAAACCAAGAAAATTTTTTTGGAAAAACCGTTGGTGCTCTCCGAGTATGTCTACCAAACAAATATTGTTTTTTTTGTAAAATGTCATTCCAGCAAAAACTTGGTAGAGGTATTTATTGTTTGTGTTAAAACAGGTAATTTCAAAACAACAAAACGTCAATCAAAAATTTTTACAGATGATTTTAAAAGTAAAAAAACTTATTAAAAAATGGAAATGATTAGATGTTGGAACTGCAACTGAATTAAGTTTTGAATAAATCACTTTTAAAATTTTAACGATAATAAGTGAATAAATATTCATACAACATAAAATAAGTGTAAAGATAATAAAGATATGATAATAATTGAATTTGGGTGGTTTACAAAATAAAAAAAATGTCGACAAAAAAAAAAATTTTAAAAATGTTATGAAACACCTGTTTTAAAAGCTCAACATAGATAACGCATAAATAAAAATTGAATTTGTCTAAGAAAAAAATGTTTTTAATTAAACGTAAGTGTTTTATAAACAACGAAACAAACAATCAAGTTTGTCTCGGAAAATTTTTTAAAAATTAACTATAGGTATTTTATAAATAAAATCAAAGTTGTCCAAAAAAGGTTCTAAAGTGAAATGTAAGTGTAACAAAAATCAAGGTTGCTCAGGAAAAGTTTTATAAAATGAACATTTTTATTCTCGTATACCAAAAAATCAAGCTTATCTAGAAAAAAACTAATACAATTAATTATAAGTATCCTATAAACAACAATCAAGTTTAGTTATAAAATTTTATAAAATTGAACATCACTATTCTATGAATAAAGATCATGGTTGTCTAGGAATTTTTTGAAAAATTAAAATAAAGGTTTCCCTTGAATGACAAAATAAAAAAATCGAGCTTGTTCAGAAAAAACTTTTTAAAAATTTATACATGAAAATCAAGCTTTTTCAGTAAAAATTTTTTAAAAACTAAACATAACCAAAAAAACAAAAATTAAGTTTACCTTGAAAACCTTTGTAAATTCAGTATACGTAGGTATTTTTTGAATAAGGACAAAATTGCCCAGAAAACTTTTTAAATTCTGATAATGAAAAACAAGATTGACTAGAAGAATCTTTTTAAAAACTTAAACATAAAAATCAAGCTTGTTTAGAAAAGCTATAAATGTTATGAAACATTTTTTTTTAAGATTGAGCGTAAGTATTCTATAAAAAACAAGTTTAGGTGTAGAAAAGTTATTGCACAACAAACCTAAAATGTCAAAACCAGGCTTTCTCAGGAAATATTTTGACAGGGTTTTTCTATTGTGTACTTAAAAACAGGAAATTCGTTAAAAGATTTTTTTATTGTGTCCCTAAAAATCAAGAAATATTTTTACAGGATTTTTCTATCGTGAGCTTAAAAACAGGAAATGGATTGACAGGTTCGTTTCGTGTACGGCTAAAAGCAGAAAACTGATTAATTTTAATGTTTCAAATTTTGGCACCTGTCTTGGTGGAAATTGAATTGAAAATTGTATTTCTAAGTGTTAGAATTAGAGTTGAAATCTTGCATTTGTTTTTGGTTAGAATCAAACTCAAGACTAACACTATTTTAACAAGACTAACTCTAACCCTGTTTTGTTTCTTAGGTTTAGATCTAGGAACACTAGTTTTCATTAAGATTAAACATAATCACAGTCTAGGTTTTTTGGTTTACCGCTTTACTGTCTTGAGTAGGAATCAAACTCAGGATCACTAGATTTCTTCGGATTAGGATTGAAATTTTGCACCTGACGTGGGTGGGAATCAAACTAAGGACTACTGACTTTCTTAGGTTGGGATTACGGCTAGGATTAGCATTCATATGTTTGTTGTCAATTGTCTTGGATTGAAATCAAACTCAAGACAACAAATTTGCAAATCATCTGCAAACTCAATTAAAGTTTTTTTGGACTTTAAATAGCATATCATAAACCCATTCTTGACTAAGTTTTCAAAAAAAAAAAAAAAAAAAAAAAAAACAATGTTACTCTATTTAGTTTACGTCATTTTGAGTTACACTGTGCGTCGGCACAAAGCTTTTGGTTACCCAAGTTGGTCACTTGGTGCTAAAAGCAATTTCTTTTTTTAAGGCCAACTACTTAAACTAGACTTCGAATAACCACTCTTAGATTTAAAATAAAAACTGTAGGACTTTACTTATTAATTGCTAATTAACCCTTATTATTTGTACTTGTTTTAAAATTTTAATTATCCTAATGAAAATAACTATTACAAAAAAATTAAAGTAAAAGTCATTATGTTTTCTTCATTTTTTGTCGGATACTTAGAAGCAAGTTCAACTAAAGCTTAATAAACCAAACAGGTTTAATTGATTTTATTTAATCCAATATATATTTTAACCATATTCAGCGGACTATATTTCTAACAGTACCAAGCTAAATATTTATTGTTAATTTGTCATCTCTGAAATTCGTTTGATTCACGTTGGACTCTTAATAACCTCTGCACCAACAAGCTTCCGAATCTGTTACCGCCCACTTATACGTAATATTGTTATTGTATATTGTTAGTTGCTGAGATGAAAATATGAATCACCTGCATTAAGATAAATCTTAACATCAACTTCCTCATCATAAAGACTGTTTTTGACATCGCTTTGACTACAACAAGTTATATGTCAGGGCAACTTTGTGGTCCGATTGCAATTTTCTATTGTTTTTTTTTATTTTTTTTATTTGTATAGAAATTATTTAATAATGAATCAGAAGTAATTTTTCTCGACTAGTTAAGCAGATAAAAATTACACAAAGTGCCTCATTTAAGGTAATTCTATTGCTAATAAATTAAAAAATTTATCAACAACAGTATTATCAAGATTTGCAACTACCTAGCACTAAAAAGATGGAAATTTCTCCCTACCTACTGTAGAAAGACGGCTGCGGTCAAATTTGACCGCATTAGTGTTTGGTGCTAAAAGTTATCTATTAATGACCAAAATTGTTTTAATTACCTGTCGGAAATGAATTTATAACTACATCGAATAACTTTAATCAATATTTTTGGTAAATGCAACAAATTAAATCAAAGTATTATTTTCTTATGAGCTTTCTATTGCGCAAGAAAAGCAAATTGCAACAGTAATTATAAATGATATATGTCTACCACAACAAGATTTCAAACATTTAGTCCTATGGTAGCTGACGCTGGACTTGTTTCTACATACTTGCAATTGGCATTGCCTCCTTTTTTGTAAAATTTGACTAAAGCTTTCTACCACAACCATAAGGAAAGGAGGCAAATTGCTTTTTGTAAAAGGATCGCGACATGTTTATTTTATTAGATAAAGTAAAAATTCATTTTTGTCAAGCTCTGCCTGTTACTTCAAGGTAAATTACAGTATATATGCATTGATGTATGCACAGTCTATAATGTTAAAAAATACACCCACAGGCCACCTTCTTGAGACACTTTTGCAGGTGTGATAACAGGCCATTCGGTCCGAAACTTCTGCATCTACTTTTGATGCGTTGTAACTTTTGACTGTTTCTGATAAATTTTTTGGGTGTAATTGGTCAGCAGAAATTGTTTGGTGCATTGAACTTAGCATAAGCACAGCAACTTTGCTTTTTCGATTTATATGTAGTCAAAGTGGCTTTAGAAGGAGATTGGTATATTTTTGATGAATATAAAGGCTAGCCTTTCATTGTTTCCTCAACTTTTGGTACCTCTTTTCTTTGCTTTCTCATTGTTCCAAGAAGAGTAGTTCTTTCTGCTTTTAGTTTCTCAGATAAATTTGTACTTGAAAAATAGTTATTTATTATCACGTTGCATCGTTTTTAAGAATGGTTGCATCAACTATAAGCAGACATCTTTCGGTAAATCGTTTTTCCGGTTTCTTGCGGGGTCTTTGTAAAAGATAAAGCTTACCATTCCAGAGATGTTTCAAACAAACATAAACAAAGAGCCAAAACTTTATGCCAAATTTTTCTGGCTTGTTTGGCATGTATTGGATGAGAGGGCACCGAATTTTGCAAGGAAACAGTTGTTTTTTAATGGTGACATCAAAACTTGGCACATAAGATATTTTACAATTTTCAATAAAATTGTTCCAAATTTCAAAATAAAGCAAAATTTTTTTTGTCTTCTTTCGCTGCGTGTTGAACAGATGTCAAATCTCTGCATTTGAGATTTGTTCTTTGTAGCGACCTCCATTGATTGTTTTACTAAAGATTGATTGTTCCCACTTCTTACTTCAAAGTTGATGGATTGGAGTGATTTTTCCCGTCAATACGTTAAGACCTCAAGCTATGAAGACCAATAAATTTTTCCAATTCGCAAAGTTTCAAAAAAAATTTTTGTCATCAGCTTGTGCATGCTTGATAGTATATTTTTTAATTGATTGAAGCATGGACTCATCAATAAAGAAACGAAATGCGCTGAGTGAACTTGTTGAGTGGACACCTCTTTGAAAATATAATGTTGGCCCAATCTTCAAGAAAAAATATTTTCAGTTGCATCTCTTTCTCTTTTTACTCTGCCGCTGATTCGTTTCTACAAAACGCCCGCTCCACTTGAAAGAGTGTTCCTTCAATTGATTGAAGATTGTGCTTCATTAAAATTTTCCAGAATTAGTTGATCGGTGAGTTCATTGCCGTCATAATCCGAAAAAACAGAATTTTCAAGAGTAGCCTGAATTTTCGATCGCATTGTTATATCCTGATTTTCATCAAAGTGAATTAATATATTCATCTACTTGTAAAAACCTGATTGCTTCTGCCGCTGTCGGTTGTTTTGAGTTAACCATGAAAAAAATTGTTATTAAAAAAGTATTTTTTTCAGCAAACAGCAATCTACTGATAAAAATAAATATTATCCTGTTGTAAAACACACTAAACCTCAAAACAGCATAATTTCAAAATAATAAATAGCTGAATTATTATTAAATGAAATTTATTATACTAATCATTAATTAAATTTTCTTTTTATAAAATGAAATAAAGATTTTTTTATCAACTTTTTTGCTTATAAATAAGATAAATTCTATAAAATTTTGAGCTGCGCCTGCAGATATGAACAAATAAAGCTTTCATCAAACAGATCTGATTCTGACCTAATAAGAAAAAAGAAATGAAAATCAACAATCAGATTTATAGAAATTGTTCACTTTCAGTCTAGCTGATCTAAACTGTCTAACAAACGGTTTTGATACTGCCTAGCATAACTATCGCTATGATAAAATGGTTAGCGGTCAGATTTGACCGCTCGTCTTTCTAGGTATACTTCTTCATTGCACTCGTTTGAAAAGTAAAATTAAAAAATTCTTTTGGTTTCCAGATAACTTTAAAAAAAGAAAAAACTTATGGAGTATCTAAAGTCGAAGTTTAAAAACAAACGCAGTAAAAAGAAAAACAAAATTTAAAAGCGGTCAAAATTGACCGCTCGTCTTTCTAGTGCTAAAATTACTGAGGGCGTTAATTAACGATATATTACTGAGGGTTTATTATTAATTACTGAGGGCGTTAATTGACGATACAAAGAACACAAAAGTTTTGAATCAAAAACACAAAAACACAAAACTCAAACGCATTTTTGATTTAACTTAATTTTCAGTCTTTTTCGGGTCTGAACTAGTCGGCCAGTTTACAGCTCTGACCTGCCATATAATATAAAAACCGAAAAAAAAATTACTCATTTAATGTACCCCTGCATCATATCTTTTTAGTGAATTTGGTTTAATATAAATTTTTTTCATTATTAATCAATTTGTTTTATTTCAATATGCAACAGTCTTGGGTTTGTTTTGATTGCTATACGTATATCTTGAAAAGATTTGATAAAAATAAAAAAATCTTTTCTTTTTTTCTCTTACTTTTTCACGTTTTAGTGTGGTGCTAGTTTTCTATTGTTTACTCTAAGCTATACCAGACACATTCTTTTTTGCAAGTCACGCAAATATCTTTTTCCAAATTATTTTAAAATAAGTTGTACAAAATTATTACTTGTAAAAGTTTTGCGTTTTTCACTGATACTTTGTTATAATTTAACTAACTGTAGTAATAGCTGGCAGTTTTTTATCATATCGTTGTTTTTTTTCCTTTGGTAATATCCATTTGAACTGACAAATGTGAAGTAATTGTCATTAGCTACTTTTTCGCACTTTATAGACAAACATGTCCTAGAATTTTCATGACCAGCTAAGCTAAATGTCACGCGCATATCATAGTTTCTGCTCTCAACTTTATTATAATTGTAAACCATTAAATAAAAATTTAATTTCAACATCAACTGTCAAATAGAGTTTTATCCCATTATATGTGGTTTGATCTCCATGGATTGTATAAACTCGCACCTTGTTTACACCTGAATAGCAAGTTCATTAACGGTAATATTAAAATTAGGCTTAAATGCTTTTGATAATTTTCAATAAATGAATTTAGAAAAGAGTTCCACAAAATTAATTGTTTCTTGTAATTTGTCTTAAAAATTTAAATAGTTGTAGGCATTTTGTAATTTCAAAAAATATGTAAGGTAATGGTGTGAACCAGCACCGTATGGTGATATGTAAAATGGCTCTAATAGTGAAAAAGAAAAAGGCAGAGAATGTAAAACAAAAGATAAGACGGTGGAAATTGAAGGAGACAAGCTATCAAGAAGCGTTTAGTGAGGAGGTGGCCAGGATTTTAAAAGGCAAAAATGGGTTACTTGATGAGTGGGACGAAACAGCGGAAATTCTAAGAAAAACAGCTGAAACTGTGCTGGGAGTGACATTTGGGAAAAAAAGGAGATAGGGAGACATGGTGTGGAATGAGGAAGTACAGGACAGCATAAAAGAAAAAAAAGAGGTAAAAAAAGTATGGGACAAAATAAGAGATGAAAATAATAAAAAAATGTACAAAGAAGAGTAAGGCAAAAAAAAGTTGCGATGGCGAAAGAACATGTATATGAAGGTTTGTATTCTAAATTGGAACAACAGAAGGTGAGAAGGAGTTGTACAGATCGGCTAGGCAGAGAAGCAGAGTTGGAAAAGATGTACAGAACGTCGTGAGAATAATAAAGGACGAATACGGTAATGTGATGGTAAGTTCGGAGGCAGTGTTAAATTTTTTCCTTGGCAAGCTTGAGTTTTTATTCATAGGATATCTATGTTTAATTTTTAAAATAGATGTTTTATAATATTTTCAAAAGTTGGCTTCTTTTCCATTTTTTATTTAGTAGACCACACAAATTTAAAAATAATTATCAATTTATGCTTGCTTTATTTTTGGTTGAAAAATATTAATACACGTTTTACTGTTAACTTTATTAAAGTTATTTGTTTCAAAAATTAATTCAGTTTCAAATATATCTTTTGATTTTAGACTACTATTTCCAATCTTTTGTACTTTTTTCTATTCTTTAAATCACCCGTAAAAACATTTGATTGACGTTTTCCATTCTTTAAATTTCCTGTTCTAGTGCTGACAATAAATAGGTCTCTCCGACTTTCTTTCGAAATAACGTTTTGCAAAAAATCAATCTTCTGATTTTGTCGGACATGCTTGGAGAAAACCAACGGTTCTTTTGGTGTTTTACAGGGATTGTTTGTTCATGCAAACCCACTTCTGAATAATTGCAAAAATTTGATACAATCCATAACGCTGTACTAAAAATAACATAGACATGTCTGGATGCGTCTTAAAGACCTTGTTGCACAACACGTTTTGCGGCTACAAAACCAGCTGTTTTTTCAAGATTTGCTTATGCTATTTTGAAGTTACTTAAGAGAAAGCAATTATTAAAGAGGTTCAAGAGTAAAGTTTGTGAAAAAGTTTTTATTAGAAAGCGTGATATTTGTCGCCATAAAATAGGTGTCACGATAAAACAGCATGATTTCTGTGTAATAAATGCAACAAAATATTCAGCAGATTAGACAATCTAAAAAGACATCAAAAAGTGTGTGATAAATAATTATTTTCTGAAGAATCTGATCTTAAAATAAAATATTTTTTCATAGTTGCTAAAATAGAACCCCAACAAAAAATTAAAATCTAACTCTGCTGAGACTAGAAATCATAGGTATATTTATTAGTTTATTCATTTAAAAACAATTACATACTCTTTAAAAGCATCATAAATTAGAAATTCTAAAGTTAATTTTGCTGAAAATGCAAACTGCATTGTTTTTATAAAGAAAATTTGATTTAGAATTAATCTTGTTTTTTTGGTTGCAATTTTTCGGAAAAACATCGATTTGGAAACGTTCAAAATTTTATATTATTAACAAATTACTTCGATTTTATTTTGATTGCTTTTGTTTACCATTTAACATTGTGAATAAAGCAAGAAATCTGATTTTGTTCAGACAAAGCTAAGTTTTTTTTTGAGTAGAGCAGGGGACCATGGGCGTTTAATTGTTTCCGAAAGTGAGCCACAAACTACAAATAGTTAAGAAACACCAATTTTAAGATTGTCTTATTTTAGTTAAAATTAAAAAAATTAAAAAATATTTTTAAAAAAACAGAAATTTAAAAACTCGAATTGGGTTTTTGGTGAAAAACTAAAACTTATTGCTAATTTATGAAGACTATTTTTGGTTTGGTTAATTCATAGAGATCCTGTTAGTTTCATATTGCACTTGACGAAGTAATTGCGTATTATTTCAGTTTTTATTGCAGAATTTATTTTTTAGCTTAGTTTATTGATGTAGGATTTCATATATTTAAGAAAAAATTTTTTAAAACAATTTAAAAGAAAATAACTAGGCACCAACCAAAGTCGATAAGCATTTTTTGCAATATTTTCACAAGTTTTTTAATGAATAGAAAATTGGAAAATTTATAAACTTTGATGATAATTTTCCAGGTAGTTTTAGAGGACCATCAAATTTTTTTAAAGCGCTGGTATCTTTTGCCCTCCACCCCAATCTTAATAACGTTAACTGTCACCTATGTGAAATGTAAATATCTATCCACGGTATTGGTCTTATCCAGTATAGGATTTAGGGGATTTTATATTTTATTTTAGGAATACGTTATATTTGAAAAACAAAAAATAGAAATGAAATTAAAAAGTTAAGATTACATTCTATTGCATAGTAATTTAGTATATCACTCAACATACAACTTATAGATGAATAATATTTTATTAAAGAATATAATACAATGACATTATTTTACAAGTGCGAAACCGCTGCAGACTTATAATAAAAACCACAAGACTGTTGAATTGCTAGTTAATTGCCAATTAATTATAATTAATTTGTTTAAAAAATCGGTTCTTGCATATACAAACAAATATTACACAAAATAAAAGTTATGATTTTTATGCATCTATAGTCGGATATTTGATGGCAAAAATACTACTGACCAATAATTTTAATTGATGATATTCGGTCTGATTTTCATTTGAACTGTTTTCAAAGAGTAAAAGTCTTCTTTCCAATTAAGCCAAACTACACCTGTGTTATTTATTTGTCCACCTTCAAAATACTTTGCATTCAAGTTGGAGCGATAGTAACTCTTGTACCACTAAGCTCCGGTAAAATAAACAGCGCAATTAAATTTTAACTGATCGTTATCACAATCCTTTGTGGTAAACGGTTAGCTGTTGTGAAGACGAATTAAAGAATCACCTGCAATACAATAAAATCATAGCATGATAATGGTAACCAACGTCATATAGACTGTTTATTTTTGTAAATAATGATAAAATAAAAGTAGTTTACACTTAGAGCAAACTTCAAGGATTCAGCCATCTGTTTTGGAATGTTGCTAATGGTTTAATCTTAAATAAAAATTTTAACATCAAATATAGAAAGCAACAGAAAGTCAATTATTTATCAAAATAATCTTTAAAACATCCTCAATAATAGTTATCACTTTTTTTTGTACTCAATTATAAAATTGCGTGAAAAAAACCAGCTTCTATTTCACGTGTAGTAAAACTACGCCCGTAATTATTTATTTTCATTTGTTAGTACATGAAGAACATTGTAAGCACATGAGTTTCAAAATAAACAAATAAAAGAATGGGTTGTAAGTCTCTTATTCCTTTGGCATTTTAAAAAGATTTAATAAACCTAAGCAAACAAATTCGTCCTGTTGGGCCCATGAAATGAAAAAAAATGACTTCTTTTTTTAATTTATGATAAAATATTTATAGGTAATATTTAACACTAGAATTATCGCTGCGGTCATTTTGACCGTTTTCAATTTTTAATTGCTCATATCTCTGCTAAGGTAAGTCTTAGAATATTGAAACTTTCTGACTTTTCCTAAATCTCTGTCAAATTTTATCATGTTAATTTTTGTTGCATTTCAATAAACACAGCGGATATTGGATGGCAATTTACCTTAAATTACCGCCAAGGGTTATTTTGACCGGAAAACAACTTGTGATTTCTCTACGAATAAAATTACCTTGTAACACTTTTTTGTATTATTGTTTCAAAAGAATCATGCAACAATTACAGCAATATCTGGCAACAATTAGTTACTAGCTAGTTCATAATGTTGAGTCATTTGCGGAATGCCGAGACCAGAACGTGTTAGTAATATTCAAGCTCTAGCTTGGCTAAACGCGATTGCAGAAGATTATCCGGGGGATGAAAGCAAAAGTGAAAATATTTGTGAAAGCTTAGATCCGGGGTCGGCAAATTCAGACCAAGTTCGACTGACACGGGAAGTGATTTCTTCAGATGAATTGGATTCAAATACTGATATTGATGACCTGGAGCAAACTGATTCTGCGTCATGTCAACTTTCAGCTCTGGCAATGGCAGCAATCATACAAGTACTGCAGCACTAGCGCAGGGTGATGAGCTTACTCCAAACACCTTAAAAATTGGATTGGTTGCTAAGGACAGAACAAAATGGGAGCACATCAAATTTTCTTCAGGATCGTGGGGCAGGCTACAAGCTTAGAACGTGCTAACACAAAGCGAAGCCTAACGCGATATGAAAATTGTATGTTAGATGGTCCGCTTAGTGCGTTTGAGCTACTTGTTGATAATTCAATGCTTACCCATGTTCAATAATGTACAAAAGCTGAAGCCCATAGAGTAAAAAACAATGACGAGTAGAAACTACGACCAATTAAAATAAAAGCTTATATTCCTTTCTGTATGTACGAGAAGCATAAAATGGAAAGAACCGACCGATTCTTGAGTTTTGGAATAAAAACTGGGGAGTGCCTTTTTTTTCTGAAACTATGGGTAAAAATAACTTTTGCGAAACCATGAGGTTTCTTCGATTTAATATGCGGAGCACAAGACTATCTTGATTTCAAAAGAATAAATTTGTTTTGATTTCTCCCATCTGGATTAGGTTTATTGAAAAGTGTATTGTTTGCTACAAACCAGAACAAAATATTGCTGTGAACAAATAATTATTCCCAACTAAAGCCTGCTGCAGATTTATACAATATATGGCCAATAAACCAAACAATTTTTTTTTTTTTTTAATTTTATTTGAGAATTACGAGTACACATTAACAATAAGAAAAAACAGTCAGACAATAATGTTGTAGGATAATGTACTATTTGGCTACAGATAATCACCTTTTTTGTCATTGCGAATTATGGTATTATATTTATATAGAGTGGAAGAGGGGGGAAAATTATGGTAAATAGAAATATTTGTTTAAGGAGATTGAGGTTTTTGGGAGTTTGAGAAAAAAGGTATTGCTCGAAGAAGATAGGTTAGAAGGAGTCACTCGATTTTGTCGTCTGGGTTAATTTTTTGGAGGAAAATTTTAAATTTTGTTTTAATTTTATAGAGTTCTTCATTTAAAAGAGAGAGGGAATGGAGAAGCTGTAATGTGGAATATTATTTCTTATTTGGAAGAAAGAGAGACAAATTAGGGAGGCTAATATGGATATTAATATGTGAGGAGTTCCTGTTGTATTAGTGTAATTGTGAAGGAGTATATCTTTTGTGAACGTGAAGGGTGTTTTTAGAGTTTCCAAGAGAAGGGGTTCTAAACCAGTAGTCAGTTTTACGGTGTGGGGGCAATCAAAAAATAAATGATGGGGGTCATCAAGAGACGAGGAGCAAAGTTTACATAAGAGGTCGTTGGGGTTGCGAGGCTTAATTTTGTGTTTGTGAAAGAAAGATCCCCCATGTGAATCCTTTATATGATGTTTTGAAGGCAATTTCTTTTTCTAGACTAGAAAAGAGAGAAGAGCAGGGTTTGAAAAGTGTTAGACGGGGCCAGGTGTGTGAAATATTAATATTTGTTATGGGCAGAGGATTTGAATCGGGATTGAGGAGGGTTTAATATAGGGATTTAAAGGTAAGATTATTTAGATGTTCTAATGGGATTGGGTTTTTCTGAAACAGGTTAAGAGTTTTTTTCCATAGTTGATTTGGTTTAGGACGGTGGGGTTGAGAATTAGAAAATAGTTCAGGTTTTATGGGTAAAATTGTAGTTCCAAGGTTATAGATCCCATATTTCATCCAAAAGTGTTTTTGGGAGGAAGGGGATTGCAAAATGATGATAAGTTTCCATAGGTAGGCAGTTGAGATTTTGATTCCAATGGGGGGTAGGGCAATGCCACCATTAGGTTTAGGTAGGTAAAGGGTTGATCTTTTGATAGGTTCAAAGGGGGAATAGTTCAATAGGAACTTAAAAAGTAGAGAGGTTAGGAATTCGAGTTGTTTAGGGGTGGGTAGAATAATTCTTGATAGGAATAATATTTTGGGGAGGAAATGTTGATTGATGGAAGCAACTTTGGAAAAGAGTGAGTCTTTAGGATTAAGGGTAGAAAGAGTAGAATAAGGAAGGAAACGAATGAGTTCATCCCAGTTTTTGGATAGGTCTTGGTTTTGAAATGAGAAATTAATTCCGAGTATTTTAGAAGATGTAAGGACTTTTCCTTGTGGAAAAGTAAAACAATAGGTTGATAGTAGTTCAGGGGAATTAAAAATATTGTGGTTTTTGATTGATTGATTTTCAGCCCCGAGTAATGAGATATTTCTTCGATAATCTTGCGGATTGGAGTAAAGGAGTCAGGGGAAGAGATAAAAAAGGTGAGGTCGTCAGCATAGTGGCTGACTTTGAGAGAGGTGGAGCCAAGGAATATTCCTTGGATTTTAGTAGAAGAAAGTATTTTTTGGGTGAGAAGTTCTATGCCAATTAAAAATAGAAGCATGCTAAGTCGATATCTTTGGCGTATGCCACACTTAACTGGAATAGGAGCAGAAAGAGTGCCGTTAAGACTAATTTTAGCGGAGAGGTTGGTGAGAAATATTTTGATCCAATTTATAATTGTGGTTGGTATTTGCAGTTTGAAGGCAGTAGAGAGGATGAAGTCATGAGATATGGAATCAAAAGCTTTATAGAAGTCAATTTGTAGGATTGCTTGGGGTTGAGGAAAGTCATTGGTGCAGTTAATGGCTGAAAGGATATTTAGGTGGTTATTGAAGATCTGTCTGTTTGGAAGTCTGCATTGTTGTTCTTGGGAGATAATTGAGTTTAGAATGGGTTTAAGTCTAGTGGCAATTATTGAAGCTAGAATTTTATAGTCGGTATTTAGGAGGGCGATAGGTCTCCAGTCTTTGACTGTTTTAGGGTTGGGTATTTTGGGGATTAGTTTAATAAGGGAAAGAGATTGGGAGAGAGTGAGTTTTTTTTAATGTAAGAGTTGTTGAAGGTTTGGCAGAGTATTGGTATGAGCGATGGGATGGAAGTGTATAGAATTGGGGTAAAGTCATCAAGCCCTGGGCAAGAGTTTTTATTTAAGAGATTGATAGCGAATGTCATTATGGGAGATTAGGGGAAAAGAGGGAAGTGTTTGGATTATTTCATCGGTAATATTTGAGGTTATTTCATTTAAATATTTAGAAGAGTCAGGTGGTGTAAATGGAGGATTCCATAAGTTTTTGAAGAAGGACAAAAAAGGGGAGAAGCTATTTGTGTTTTTTTGATTAGGGTAGGTGGGAGATGTGGTATGAGTATCAGCTGGTATAAGGGATTTGGTTTGGGTTAGATTTTCTGTAATAGGGGCTAGGGGTGAGGGGTTGTCAATGCTTGTAAGCAGGGGTATTCTGTATCTGATTTGTGAGCCTGTTTGTTTGTTTAGGCGGATTTGTTGTAGTTGATATGTGATGTGGGCAATGTGTTTATGTTGTTGAAGTTGTTGTGCATGATGTAATTTATTGTTTAATGTGTTTTGAAAGTTTTTTGTGTTATTTTGCTGTATTTTGGAGTAATAGATAATTCGGTTTTTAATTTTTGTTTTCAGGAGATCCCACCATTGTAGGGGCTGTTGGATGGGGTTAGGAGGGTTGTGAAAGGTTTTGATGTAAGATTGAATATGTTGGTGAATGATTGGGATAGAGAGGATGGATTCATTAAGTTTCCAATGGGTTGATTTAAAGGTTGTTTTGGAGGGAAGTTTTAAAGCAATAATCGGTGCTTTGTTATGATCGGAGAAGGTGATGTTATGGTAAGAAGTTTGGGTAATTTTGATTGTTAGGGAAGAGGAAATGTAAATGCGATCAAGTTTGGATGTAGGTTTGGAGCGGGAGAAGGAGTAGGTTTTTGTGTTAGGGTAGAGAAAACGGTAAAAGTCGATAAGATCAAAATTTGATAACAGTTTTGGAATAGTATTTTGTCGTTTGTGTTTAGTGTAAAGTGTCCTGTTCTGTCAATTTGGTTAAAAACTAAATTAAAGTCTCCTGCTGTTATTAATTTTCTATTTTTATAGTTTAAGTTTTGGAGATAAGATGTAAGTTTTTGAATGGTTTTAATCCGTCGCGATGTTTGTGTGGATGTTTTTTCCTGAAGGAAAGTAGCAGTTTATTAAGGTATAGTTCGTGTTGTAGAGAGTAAAAGATAGAGATTGGATGTAGTTTTGGAGGATTGTATAAATTGTGATCATTTGTGAGGTAAGTTCTAGGCGTTGAGTGTTAATAAGTGTTAGGGTACCTTGGCGATGAGTAATTTGTGGGGATAAAGATTGATCGACATTCGGGTATGATAGGAATTTGTGAGATTGAGAGAAGTGAGATAGTTATTGTAGTTGTATTGTGTATGTTTCTTATATGCAGATCAGGTGGATATTGTGGCGAGTAATGTAACGGATAAGTTGTTGAGTGGATTTGTTGAATCCGTTAATGTTTAGAGATGTGATTTTTAAATGCATTTATTAATCGGTGGAAGCAAGGGTGCGAGAAGGAGAGTTTATGGTTTGTAGTTAAGGAAATGTGGTTAAATATTTTTACGAAGATAAAAGTCCATTTATGTACATTAGTCACTAAAATTACTATGTGTAAGGGATTAGTATGATACATAATTAAATAGATAGATATAACACTGAAAAAAAAAATTTAAATAATATAGCAGTGGTAGTTATACGATACAAAAGTTATCAAGTAGAGTTACGATTTGCTCTTTCTTTCTTGTGAGGAGACTTTCTTCTTTCTTAATTTGAGAATGATGGAAGTGGCGATAGAAGAAGGAGGGGATGGGTCGGTGTTTTGGAGGTTTACAAGTTCCTTTGAGTCTTTGATTTTGGAATGTAAAGTTTCGTCTTTTGGAATATCATCGAAAGATTTTAAAACTTCTTCATTAATGTCTATTGGGGCATTTGTAGTTTTAGTTTTTTAATTTTTGGTTTCTATTAAGTTTTTTAATTTTTGGTTTCTATTAATATATGCAAAAAAGTTATAAAGATTTAAAAAATACTAAACGTGTTATTTTAATTAATAAATTAATACAATCATATTTCCAAATAGTAAATTAAAAATGTTATTAAACAAAATTTTATAAAACTTATATGCAAAATGGTTTTCTACGCAAAAAAATACTACAATCTACTCAATAAAAATAAATGAAAAGCTTATTTTTTGAAAAAGTTGTGTAAATTTTAAATGTGTGAACTGCCTCGTTGCAAAGATAAACTAGAATATTTTTGCATCATTTGGTTATAACTATCGCCAATTTACAACTTGCGCATTGTCACTGAATGCCGACGTCCCTCTCAATTGGACTACTTATGCATACTTTTAGGCATCAGGCCAGCTGAGTTTCGCCGACTAAAAGCGACAATGGTCTTACTTCACCTTGGCACTTTGTGTGCTGACCATATACTACATTGTTTTTAAGTGGGTCTTCAAATGGCTGCCAATTGAGACTAAGACTTAAATGCTGGTTTGTGACAGCTGCACGGCAATAACAAAATACCTTGCAAATAATATCCGCGATGGCCAGTGGATAAAAAATAGAAGAGACACTATTGTATCCTAAATTGTAATCTATCTATCGTAGTAAATCTATTGTACTTATGCAAATGCAATTGTATTTTTATATTAAAATACATACTTTTTATGGTTTTTCCTGATTATCATCATTTTTAAATTTTCAGTTTGCAGATTTCGAAAAACGAATTCGTCCTCTTAAAAAACTTATCTATGAAATATATATATTTTTTAAATTAAGGCTCCTTGTCATACTTTGATAATATTTACAGTAAATGAAAAACGGTCAAAATATTTTTTTACCGTTTAAAATTAATTCAGGTCTTTAAGAGTTAATAGTTATCGAGAAACAAAAGAAATCAAATAAAATAAAATTAAAAAAAAAAACGCGCTCTAAGCGTAAAAAATTAAATGAATACAGACGCTTGAATGCAACGTTAATATTTTTGCCTTAATTACTCAGTTAGTGCATTGATGCAATTACATGTTTCTGTCGTATAACAGTAGCAAGTAGTTAAAAAAATACTTCACTGTATTATTGTATTTATGGTATTTACTTGCGTTTCCACTGTAGTTTCCAATTGTTAGTTTGTAGTTCGATTCAGAGTCGCCAATTTCAAATAATCTAAAATCAAACATTTTATTAGGCCAAATTATGTAGTTCAACGTTTGAGAAGCTTATACATCAACAGTTCTCATGAAATTTGCTTGAAATATAAGAAAACTTAAAGTTTACAAGTGTTAGCCTGGTACACTAAATAAAATATCCAGAAGTTTTTTGAGTTAATCAGCCATTGCTACACTCTTACAGCAATTTTACTTTTAGCGCTCAAACTTAAAACATTAAAAATAATTTTTTTGACGCTGGAAACAAAATTGAACAGTCATACTTGTGCACAGCATATGCAATGTTGTTATCCCAATATTCTAAATCTACCCGTAGTTGATAAGACTGAGATTTAGTTATGGCGTGCAAACGTTGCAACCCTAAAATCAGCATCGGAATATTTAATTAAATTAAAAAAGAATTTATATAACTATTTTAGAAATAAAATAGTTTTGTTGAGGGTTAAGAGTAAAAGAGTTTTTAAACTTGATTTATTTGCTCAAAAATTTTAAAATGAACCAACTTTAAAAACTATATGCCTAAAGACTTCCTTTATAAGTACATCTTTTATTTTAAATATTTGATTGCTTTTTAAACGTAAGAATTATATAAACTAAAATCGGAAAAACATTTTCCAATCATAACACTTTAGTAAAATTGTCATTTGAACAAAAATTAAGCAAAATTATAATTTAATATTGTGCTTTTCAAATTTGAAAACTGTGATTTTTCCTACCCAGCCAAAATTCTCCACTTTTGTTTCCAAATCCGCGTTGATAACCATTCCAGTTGCGATAGAAATTTTCATTTCCGTCTATTCGTCTTTGAAACACCTTATAGTTTGAAATATAGGTTAGAAATAAAATCAACTTAAATTTTCGATTAAATCAAAAAAAGTTGATCGTCACCAGCCATTTATTTCCTTGTTCAGGTTCAACCTCGCAGTAAACTCCAATTAGGTTTCTATAAAGTTCCATGAGAAAAACTCCGCTGTTATCAGCAGATTGACATGAGTTGATGATTAATAAGCCTAGAAATTAAAAAAAATTTTTTCAATTTTTTTAAGTGTTTAATTTTATCAAATCTATATTTAAAAAAAAATTCGTTGCAGAAAGAGTGAAACTTCTTAAGGTTTAGTCTTTAAAAAAGGTTTTGTTCGATTAAAAGTACAATTAAAATTAGAAAAATTAAATTAAAATTAAAGATATTAGTATAAATCAGTAAAGGCTTTTTAAAATATCCAGCGATACCTTATTTATATAAAAAAAATTTCTTAAAGAAGTTACATTTTTCGCGATTATTTTCACATGTCTAAATAATTTAAAAATATAATATACACTTTTAACAACCAAAATATTAAAATTATTAAACAGAAATTATTCACTCTAATAAACGCATATCGGCGGGCAAAAAATCAAAAATTTTTTAAAATGTTTTTGACCTTAGATATATGATTCACGGTTTTACTATATGAAAGATGTTTTAGACATGAAAAATTAATTAAGAATGAATTTCTTTAGAAGCAAATAGCTATATGTTTAAGCTATATTCATGATAAACAAAGCGCGTATGATAGCTTTTGCGTAATCAGCCCGCATTACAATCAGTTGAGTAATTTTTAAAAATCAATTGCTGAAACTGTAAACTTTATTTTAAGATTGTTCAGACATGTATAAATCTTCATTAAAGAGTCTTTAAAAAGTAAATAACTTTTTATCAAATCTATAAGACTTATGGTAGCTTGTGTGCAATCGGCCTCCGAAAATATATATTCACTTATTTAAACCAATGGTCACTCAGTATTAACGATTTCGCGTATGACAGCACGTGCAAAAAATCTTCCATGTACTGTTAATATGCTTTAACAAAATTAGTTGATTTAGACCTAAGCATTGGGCATATGAAAAAATTTTTAAAAAGCATTTTAATAAGCAAATGCTTATTTAATCATCCTATATTTATTATAAACAAACTTGCAAATGATACTTTGTGCGCAATCGGCTGCCGGAATATATTTTATTTTGTTAAGTATTTCTAAACAAAATTAATTATTTTAAGGTTGTTTATATTTCGAATTATTTAGCCATGTGTAAATAATTACTAAAAAGTTTTTTTAGGAAACAAATATTTGCCGTACATTAAAAAAAAATACCGTAGTTAATGGCTATAAAAAGTATTACGGTACAGAATTTTTTGCATATCGTAATAATTGTTCAAACAGTAATATTTCCGTACCGAAATACAGCTACTGTTAAGTTAAAAAATTCTCAACAAAAAATCCCAGCTAAATACTGCCAAATTTATAAGCTTTTGTTCATTAAAACTTTATCAGATGTTATAAATAAAAAAGAAAGAAATGATGTTTGAAAGTAAAAAAATATATTGTTTTAAAAAATAATAAAATTTTCTTCTGGGACAAAACTTTAAAATGGCTCTTAAAACCAATTGTTTATTGGAAACTCTTTTGTTAATTGCGCAGCCTTAAAAAAGGCTGTTTTGATAAACTCAAACATTTTCATTTAACTTTTGTCGGCAGCGTGGTCGAGTGGTTAAAGCACCGGACTGATGATCAACATGGTCTCGGTTCAAAACCCACTTGCGCCATTCTGTTGTGTCCTTGGGAAAAACACTTTATGGCACTTTCCCCTGCTTGGTGGTCTTGACAAGCAGTTATAAATTATAGTAATATCTCTACTAAATTACTAGCGGACAGCAATATCTTGGCATCTCCGGAAGCAGGTCGGGGTAATTGCTTACTCTATGTATAGCGCCTCCGTCACTTCCCTGCGAGTCAGGAGGATAAATATAGAGATAAAAATAAATAAAATAAAAATAAAAAACTCTCGAAGAGAGGTTTTGCTCGAACGTATTAAAAAACTGAAGGTAGTATTTGAAAAAATTTAAGACTGATTCTGATTGGCTAAATATTAAGGTTAGTAACAGTTATCACAATACTTTAAAATATTTGATAAAGTAAAGCCACATTTCGTCAGTGTAAAAAATTTTGGGTCTCGTTCACTGTACGCCGTGACGACATTTCAGACGGTAAAATCCCCAAAGGGGATTTCCCTGTTTCCTCTCGCGACGACTCTTTATCCTTTGTTTCTTTTTTTTTCTTAAAAACTTTTTGCTCTCACCACGATCTTACCACTCCCGATCTGTTTCTTCTTTTTACGCTTTACCCGATTCTTTAAACTAGATTTAATCGTTTTATTTCGCCACGGTGTCTCAAAAAAAAGCTCGGATTATAACTTTTAAGTCTTCTTATTATAACTTAGATAAATTATAACCACAATAGAACTGTTTATTATAACAATCTTGCATACAAACTTGATTTTTTAAGCTTACATTAATCATTTTATTTCGCCACGATGAATAGTGAACGAGATGGTGAAATGGAAGTTTGCGTTAAAACTTTTAAATCGTATAGTACACTTTAAACATAATAAAACTGTTTATTATAACAATCCTGCATACAAGCTTGATTTTTTAAGCTTACATTAATCATTTTATTTCACCACAATGAATAGTGGACGAGATGATTAAATGCCATGGTGAATCGTGAACGAGATATTTCGCTAAAGTTTACAGTGAATCTCCTTGTATATTTTAAACATAATAGAATTGTTTATTATAACAATTCTGCATACAAACTTGATTTTTTAAGCTTACATTAATCATTTTGATTCGCCACGGTGAATAGTGAACGAGATGGTGAATTGGAAGTTTATCATACCCTTTAAACATAATAAAACTGTTTATTATAACAATCCTGCATACAAGATTGATTTTTTAAAGCTTACATTAATCATTTGATTTCGTCAAAGTAAATAGTGAACAAGATATTTTGCCACGGTTTACAGTGAACGAGATTCTCAAAAGAAAGCTCGCATTATAACTTTTTATTCTTCTTATACATTATAACCACAATAGAACTGTTTATTATAACAATCTTGCATACAAACTTGATTTTTTAAGCTTACATTAATCATTTTATTTCGCCACGATGAATAGTGAACGAGATGGTGAAATGGAAGTTTGCGTTAAAACTTTTAAATCGTATAGTACACTTTAAACATAATAAAACTGTTTATTATAACAATCCTGCATACAAGCTTGATTTTTTAAGCTTACTTTAATCATTTTATTTCGCCACAATGAATAGTGGACGAGATGATTAAATGCCACGGTGAATCGTGAACGAGATATTTCGCTAAAGTTTACAATGAATCTCCTTGTATATTTTAAACATAATAGAATTGTTTATTATAACAATTCTACATACAAACTTGATTTTTTAAGCTTACATTAATCATTTTGATTCGCCACGGTGAATAGTGAACGAGATGGTGAATTGGAAGTTTATCATACCCTTTAAACATAATAAAACTATTTATTGTAACAATCCTGCATACAAGCTTGAATTTTTAAGCTTACATTAATCATTTGATTTCGTCAAAGTGAATAGTGAACAAGATATTTTGCCACGGTTTACAGTGAACGAGATTCTCAAAAGAAAGCTCGCATTATAACTTTTATGTCTCTTTATACATTATAACCACAATAGAACTGTTTGTTATAACAATCCTGCATACAAGCTTGATTTTTTAAGCTTACATTAATCATTTTATTTCGCCACGGTGAATAGTGAACGAGATGGTGAAATGGAAGTTTGCGCTAAAACTTTTAAATCGTATAGTACATTTTAAACATAATAAAACTGTTTATTATAACAATCCTGCATACAAGCTTGATTTTTTAAGCTTCATTAATCATTTTATTTCATCACAATGAATAGTGAACGATATGATTAAATGCCAGGGTGAATCGTGAACGAGATATTTCGCCACGGTTTACAGTGAACGAGAGTCTTAAAAGAAAGTTCGCATTATAACTTTTAAGTCTCTTTATACATTTTAAACACAATAGAACTGTTATTATAACAATCCTACATACAATCTTGATTTTTTAAGCTTACATTAATCATTTTGATTCGCCACGATGAATAGTGAACGAGATGGTGAAATGGAAGTTTGCGTTAAAACTCTCAAATCGTATAGTACACTTTAAACATAATAAAATTGTTTATTATAACAATCCTGCATACAAACTTGATTTTTTAAGCTTACATTAATCATTTTGATTCGCCACGGTGAATAGTGAACGAGATGGTGAAATGGAAGTTTGCGTTAAAACTTTTAAATCGTATAGTACACTTTAAACATAATAAAACTGTTTATTATAACAATCCTGCATACAAGCTTGATTTTTTACGCTTACATTAATCATTTTATTTCACCACGATGAATAGCGAACAAGATGATTAAATGCCATGGTGAATCGTGAACGAGATATTTCGCTAAAGTTTACAGTGAATCTCCTTGTATATTTTAAACATAATAGAATTGTTTATTATAACAATTCTGCATACAAACTTGATTTTTTAAGCTTACATTAATCATTTTGATTAGCCACGGTGAATAGTGAACGAGATGGTGAATTGGAAGTTTATCATACCCTTTAAACATAATAAAACTGTTTATTATAACAATCCTGCATACAAGCTTGAATTTTTAAGCTTACATTAATCATTTGATTTCGTCAAAGTGAATAGTGAACAAAATATTTCGTCATGGTTTACAGTGAACGAGATTCTCAAAAGAAAGCTCGCATTATAACTTTTAAGTCTTTTTATACATTTCAAACAAAATAGTTTGTTATAACAATCATGCATACAAGCTTGATTTTTTAAGCTGACATTAATTATTTTATTTCGCCACGGTGAATAGTGGACGAGATGACTAAATGCCACGGTGAATCGTGAACGAGATCTTTTGCCACGGTTTACAGTGAACAAGATTCTCAAAAGAAATGTCGCATTATAATTTTTAAGTCTTCTTATACATTTTAAACAAAATAGCACTATTTATTATAACAATCCTGCATACAAACTTGATTTTTTAAGCTTATGATTTATAAAACCCTAATCTTTTAAGCTTTATTTGATCACTTTATTTAATTGTGGTAGCCTACTTTCTTTATAGTATATAAATAAGGGGTAGAAAGAAAACAATGTGAAAAGTTTATTTAGATGTACCGTAAAAATACAAATTGGATGCTAAGATATTTGGTTTCAATATCAATTGCAATTAGCAGTGATCTCGGATGATGTTGTACGTAGTTACTATAATTTAAATTTTTATTACATATTTTTTACAGAAAAGATTGTGATTTTTATCACAGGTTGTTTGCTTTTATTTCAGTTATTTAGTTCGCTAATTGGTTTAATTTAAAGTTTTTTAATATCTTCGTATTATAAAAAAAGAAAAATGTTATTGAAAATGGATAGAAATTTAAGAAGAATTAATAAAAATAAGGATCGAGGAAAGAAAAAACAAAAGAAAATGGTCGACAAACTTTATGATTTTAATTAATGGCAATGCTTAAAAAATTGTTGAATTTCTGTTTTATATAAATATATACCTGTTTTTACTTCTTTGCGTAAATGTGTTTGTTTTACGTATAATTCAAATAACTCGCCTATTATTTTGTAAAACTTTGCTTATGGTGCTGGTGACATCGGTGACCTTCAAGATGGTCTTTCAACCTTTTCAACCAACAAAAGTTTATGTAAACGCTGGATGAAATAAACTTGACTGAAGTTCTTGATTTATGTTTTTTTTTGGACCACTTATATGAGTTGTAATATTAATATTTGCTGTGTACTGGACGAAAAAAATATAACCGTGATTGATTAATTGATCGATTGATTGAAATGTTAATATCCCATCAAGTACTTGATAAAGCAACGTTGAAAACATTTTTTGGTCGATAAATTGTAAAAAAAAAACTTAAATAAAATGTCATTTGAACTTATTTAATTAACGTTGAAATAACCATGAAATAACGTTGAAATAAATTATTTAATTAACGTTTTATTCATTTAAACCAAAATAAATGTTACTTTTTTAATAATACATAACAAGAGTTTAACGTCACTTGAAATAGTTAAAATGACGTCGAAATAGTTACTTTAATCGGAAATATATAGTTTATTATTGGTAAATAGTTATCAAAAATTAACTTATATGCTGTAAAATACTACATTATCGAAGTATGACTCAGAGATCGCAACCTTAGCTATTCAAAATCCATTAGGACTCATGTCCCTCAAAAAAGAAACACCGAGAGCCAGAAAGAAACCTTTTCGTTAGAATTTTTTATCCTTACCATATCATCATCGTTTTTGAGGAAAGCGTTAAATTAGTTTCCTTTACCCACTTGTCCTTTCGGGGCTGTGGGGGCGGCAGCTGCAGATAAAATGTACAAACATCCTGATCTTTAACAACTATCGATAATTTAGCCCGTGAAATTGCAAGACGATATCAGGCCAGATCTTTAGCACAATCCCGCCAGGGAGTTCTGCTCTCCGCCAGAGACTCCACGCTTCACACGATCTTTCTTTTGTTTAAAAAGTATACATCTTTATCCTTGTAATTTTAATAAACTTTTTCCAAGTCAAGTTTCAGTTTTGATGGCATTAATGTATGAAGAACAAGAACTTATAACATAAAACACATTGTCCTATTTCTTCTTTGTTGTCAAAAGTTGATGTAAATCCTTACTGATTGTAATTTTCCTTAAATTTTCGTTTTTTAGCTAAGTCTAAAAGAATACTAAAAAACGCATCTATAGCAGTTCAAAATAACTCAATGCGAAAAAAATTTATAAAACAATACTTTTCCTTTTTCTAATCAAGCGCTTTCACTTATGGCCAAGTACCGCTTGGACAATGGATATGGTATTATCTGGCTTGATTGTAATCACAACGTTTTCCTTGGGGAGTCAATAGATTAATTTTAAGTCAATAGATTTAATTTTCATTTACATTCCTTCGCAATTCGTCCCTAACCGATTCTTCCTCCGATCAAGCTACAAATTCCTCTTTAGAGAGCCAAAGGCTCACTTTGAGAATCACACTGTTGTACTAACTTAAAATCAACGTCCATATGATGCAATACAAGGCATTGATTGCATTACGCCGCCAAAACAAAGACAGATAAATCAGTGAAGTGAGGAAACTTTTTGAACAGGGAAGCAGGATTGATTGCAAACGTATCTCTTATCTTTTTCTCAGCTAGTAACTCCAGCTTTATTCTGTGTGCTCTTCGCGCTCTCAATCGTTTCCTTGTTCTCAATGATTCAGGTCTTTCAGAATGCAGACTTGTAGGTGATGGTCGGTTGACAGTTCAGTTCCTTTTTTAATAGAAACATTGACCACAAAAGAACCAACGACAAGCCACCTCAACGTGGTGGTACAGTCCCCTTCCCTGCAATGGGGAAGGTCGAAATGGCTTGTCAATTCCCCAAGGGTCTCATCCTCGGATGATTTTCCCTTGGACAACTCTTCTCGTTTTTTATCCCTGCTGTCCAATGCGCGGTCACATATGGACAGCATTATTAAACCCAAATGACCCAAACAAAAAATCTCCCTGGGACACTCTTGGACTTGCCCAATGTACCCATCCTCTTCTCAACCCCTCTCCTCCCTCTCACACCTTAATCCTGTATTTTCATTCATTCACACTCCAAATCCCCCATCCTGACTCACAAACACCCACAAAATCTTATCTTCAAAAATGAACCCCCTCCTCAAAACAACCACAAATAACCCCACTGATCCTCCTAATCACCCCCAACTAATTTTTACTTATCCTCCCTCAGCATCATCTATACCTCCTCCTCAAACCCAACATACCATCTCTCCTCTACACAATCCTCTTTCCATCCTTTCTCTCCCTCTCGAAACAATCTCCGAATTCTACAATGGAATGCTAATGGGATTTGCCCTCGTCGTACTGAACTCATACAATTTCTTTCTCATATTCAGTACGATCTCATCTTTGTACAAGAGTCACACCTCTCCTCTGACTCGACTTCCCACATACCCGGCTACAAAACCCTCCAAAAGAACCGTTCTATGAGAGGGAGAGGAACCACCAACTCTACGGGAAACCTAGGAGGTGGTGTACTCATACTTGTCAAAAAGGGTCTAACCTACACTTCACTCTCCACACAATCGCTCTCCTCCATCGGTCCTAGCTCCGATTATTTAGCCATCACAGTTAAAACAAAAGGAGCCTCGCCTATACATTTTTTCAACGTCTACGTATGTCCCTCCTATCCACTCTTCTTCTTCCCACTCTCGCCCAAAATTCTTCTCACCCTTTCTCTTACCTTCATCCCCCACCACTTACATCTTTAGCGATTTTAACAGTCATCATTCATATTGGGACTCCCACTCACCACAAGACCAATCAGGGAAAGATCTGTTTAATTGGCTCCTCTCTTCTGATATATTACCTCTTAACAACCCAGAACATCACACCTTACTACACCGTGGCACCGGAAACCGCTCTTCCCCTGATCTCTCGGTAGTTTCTGCTCGAATAGCCTCTAAATGCACATGGCAGACCCTTCCGGACCTCGGCTCAGATCATCTTCCTATCTCTATCACTATTCCCACTTCCCCCTTAATTAACTCTATCCACCACCCCCTCATTTAACCATGATAATGCTCGCTGGGACGAATACCTTACTTATATTGATACTTACTGCCCTCCTCCCTCTGAATTTATAAAACTCTCTCTTTCTGAAGCCACCCACACTTTTACCAAACTCCTCAATGATGCTGCCACTTCTGCCATTCCTTTTGGCAGCATCAACCGCCCTACTAAAGCCTGGTGGTCTTCTGAAGTTGCAGATGCCGTCGCGAAACGCCGATAGGCATTCGCAAAGGCACACTGTTCCGAAGAAGACCGCCAGCACTATATTGCCACTTCTAGATATACCTCCACTGTGATAACTAAGGCTAAAGCTAAGTCATGGCAGAAAACTTGCTCTAGCCTTTCTCCTAAAACCCGTCCCAGCGAAGTCTTTTCTCAACTTTGCTCCATCTCTGGCTCCCCCTCCCCAACTTCTTCTGAGCTCCCCAACTTCCCAAATTGTCATGAAAAGTTTTACAGCCGATTCCGTGCCTTCCGCTCCATCGTCTCTGCCTCCTGGGGTCCATCAAAAGAATTGTTATGTACCTTATATAAAGCCTTCATTTGGCCCATCCTTACCTACGCTTCCCCAGGATGATTTCCCTTCTCATCTCCTACTCACATCACCTCCGTGGAGAGGATGCATAGATCTTCCTGTAGAGTAATTACAAGCTGTCTATCGTCCACCCCCATCCCTCTACTTCATATAGAAGCACTTCTTCCTCCACTACGTGTCACCCTCACCCACCAATCCCTCTCCTTCTTTGAACAAGCCCTCCGTCTACCTTCAACCTTTCCCATAGCCTCTCTTGAGAATTCTAACCCCCGTACACGCCTCAAGAAGAGCTCATGGAGATCCTCCTCCAGATCACATATCCTTACCCCTAACCTACATCTTTCCCGTGAACCTCTAATCCTCTGCCTTCCTAAACCCCCTGGTTTACCCCATCTACTTACACAACTTCACTCCATCTCTCATCCCCATGCTCTCGCAAAGACCCCCCCCTCCCTTTGTAGCACCACAGCTACTTCTCACAGCGATATCTCTGCCTGGACTGACGGTTCGGTGCCTGGCTGGCTGGGGCAGGGTGGTGGAGGGATACACATCAAGTGTACAAAATGTGTCACTGCTACCTCGCTCTCCTTCTCGACTGGTCTCTGGGCTACCAGTTACAATGCCGAAATCTTCGCTATCCTACATGCTTCGCTATCCTTTGCACCAAAATACCAAATAGTTCATTTAAAACAGCATCTTACTTGCAAAAATTAGGATAGCCACGTGTCAGAGTGTAACTTTGGCAAAATGCAAATTTTTATGTAGTACAGATAAAAAGAAATTTTTTACCTGATGGATGTGACGCACAATGTCGGGTTTTCGCTGCAATGACGAATACTTAAAATTCACAAACTTTAGGTTTTTGTATAGCAGTAGCTTTGCAAACAAACACAGTGATGAGCTCATCGCACAGGTTTACCATATGCTTTCCGGTTTAAACTATGTCTTTCTATAGTTTTTTAGCCTATGTTACAAGCAATTACATTAAATAAACAAGAAAAAAAAAGCGCGGTAGAAGTACTTGGTTTGTTTATTTTAATGTATGGAGTGTAAGTTAACTTGGTGATTAAGATTTCCTTGAAAATAACGTTATTAAAGTGTTATTTTAATCGTAATCTATTAAACGTTTAGTAAGGAATGTTGACATCAAGATTGTTTTAATATAAATATTATAAGAAAAGTGTTTGTAAAGTTGAAATAATTTTGTACAGATTCGTAGCATTTTTTTCCACTATTTTTCGACCGTAAATATATGCAATTTTATTGGCCATAAACACTATGACAAGCATGTTTTAACAATGCCATCTGCATGGCAGTGAAATTTGTTAAAGTTATTTTTCTGTTTTAATAGAATTGTAGAACAACCACCACCATAAGGAAAAATTCATTCTTTCAACGCAGCAATTTGGCTCTTCGCCAAATTCTTATAATAATATATATGTGGGCGAAGGACGCACCTTTATTTAGAATAGAAAAAGAGGCGGAAGTAAGCCACAGAATAGCAGTGGATTGGTGCCAGTTTTTACGAAAGGTAAACTTGATATTTTTGCATCAAACACTATATTCTAGACTGTCACTAAAAAAATTGTTTGCAAAACTGCACAATATTTCTAGTCGTTTTGGACAAATCTCTACGTAAAACTGTATATTTTTTTTTTTTCACATAGCACCGAGAATAGTTTTTTTTATATTGCGACTAATCATGCTATAGGTCCCCCAAAAATGGTCCAATGTTAAATGGTTAACGGCGATAAAAAGATTAGGTAACACTGCTCTAAAGAATTTCATTTAATTGGATATGTTCTGCTAAACTGTGTGACATTTTTTCTTCAAAATACGTTGCATTTTTTGAGCTTTTTTTATTTAATCGCCCTAATAATATGTGTGCCTGATTGATTGTGTAATGGTGCTAACTACTTTTATAGTTGGATACAAAGTTAATGGGTTTGAATTGGTAGAGACACAGAATTCTGTTCTCAGTGTTTGTAATTAAGAGTCAATAAAAGTTTTGCTAGATATCTACTCGCTCGTAGGACAGCACGTAAAAAATTCAAGTTTGTGATAAACTGTTTTCGTTTTATATTCAATGTCAATTGAAGGTCAATGTTTTTATCTGGTATAATATTATACGAGAAAATTAACCGATTAATATTAAAAAAAGAAAGAACTTAGTTTTTAGGAATCGCAATATTTTATTTTTGTTTAAAGGTTTGCAGCTCGGAATTATTGGCGAACAGAACTCCCATCGGCGGTGTTGGCCATACGGTTTCCATTGATGAAACTTGTGTAGCCAAACGGCCGAAAGGAAATCCGCAAGGTCGGCCAGTGCGTCAGCAGTGGATTTTCGGCGGCATTGACCACGAGACCAAGTGAGAAAACTTTGTTCCTGTTATTGTGATTATTCGTTATAGTGATATTCTGTTGTAGTGATAAACGAAAACTAAAATCCGACTCCACAACAAGAACAACAACATTATGCAGAATAGGGTTTGCTTGAAATTTAAAAATTTTTGTTCTACTTCCGAAAGTTATACGGTATTTTTCTGTTTTCCATAGTTTCTATAGCAAAGCTACATTAACCTTTTAAATGTTGTTTCTTTATAGACAGTGCTTTCTTCGGTTGGTAGATAAAAGGGATCGAGCTACTTTGGTGCCTATAATACAAGAATGTATTGCACCAGGTAGTGAGATCTGGTCTGACGAGTGGGCCGCGTATCGCAGAATTTCAGGTATCTTACAAATTAAATTAAAATTTTCGAAAGTTTTTCTGACTTCTTGCAAATTTTCAAACTAGAAATTGATTTAAGTACGTTTCGAAGTAAAAAAATTGATAGAGGTTCATCTTAGCGTGAAAGCTCACATTTTGTTCAAACTGTACAAGTTCAAGAAACATAACCGGATATCTAGTTGTCTGTCTGTAGTGTTTTACGTATTGGGTGTATTGTATCAAAAAAGCAGCAAATTGTTTAATTTTCAGCTTTGAGATACGTTCACCGGACAGTTAACCATACTGTTGAATATATAACAGCGGAAGGAGTACATAAAAATAAAATTGAAAGTCTGTGGTCTCAGCTAAAAATTAAACTTAAACGAATGAGGGGGATGCAACGTTCTATGATCCCAACTTATATTAATGAATTTATGTGGCGGAAGGCACGTGCAAAGCAGCGGGTGCTGCCTGATATTTTTGAAACAATTAAGAGGCAGTACCCGCTTTAGTATAATGTAAGTATTCAATTACGTTACTACTTGCTTGAGAATTATGTTGACCTTACAAAAAAAAAGTACAGCAACCAGTAAAGAAAAACAGGTTTATAAATTTGTAGAGTGTCAAGTTCTTTTTTTTATTATGATAATGCTCCAAACACTAAACGATTCTAAAAAACTTTTTATATACGTTTTCTTTGTTATTTGTTTAACTCTTAGCGCACTTTTGTATTTTTTATTTAAAGTAATAATTATGACATCTGTACAGTATATTATATTTTCTTGACGCATTTCATACATAACTTAAAACTTAGATGGCACGCACCTTTTTATTGTCTTATTTCTACCAGACATCGTCTAATGTTGATAGCTTAAATGTGTTAAAATACAGTATTAAGTTCCCACAAAATCTCAATTTATGAATTCATTGTTGCCGCCAAAATGTCTCTACTCGTTTCATCTTTATTCGGCCTTTTCTTTAAACAAATTTTTCCTTTTTTTACCTTCTTTATAACGTGTTAAAATTTGCAAATACCATTGGAATTTATTTAATTACTATTTTGTGATGATTTCCTCAGCCTGTTGAATTTGTTAACCTCTAAAAGTGTAAACATTGCTGATAAATCAAACACTTTAACTTTTATTTTTTATATAGAATTGTACATACTGAGAAATTTCATGGTTGTCACTGTTCTGGCTGTCTTCCCGTACCTTAATGTGTTGTTTGTGTCAACTTTAACCTTTATGCATTATTGTTACAATAAAAATCATTGTTGTGACCAATGTGATTAAGCAAAGTGATCTAATCAAGCTTAAAAAATCAAGGTTTTATAAATACGAGTAATAAGCTTAAGAAATTAAGATTGTATGCTGGATTGTTACAATAAAAACCTCTATTGTGATCATTGTGATTATGTAACATGATCAAATCAAGCTTAAAAAATCAAGCTTGTATGCAGGATTGTTATAATAAACAATTTTATTATGTTATGTTTAAAGTGTACTATTAGATTTAAAAGTTTTAACGCAAACTTCCATTTCACCATCTCAATCACTATTTACCATGGGGAAATAAAATGATTAATGCAAACTTAAAAAATCAAGTTTGTATGTAGGATTGTTATAATAA
Source organism: Diplosoma virens (assembly GCA_963680785.1). Classification (NCBI taxonomy): domain Eukaryota; kingdom Metazoa; phylum Chordata; class Ascidiacea; order Aplousobranchia; family Didemnidae; genus Diplosoma; species Diplosoma virens. Next base: position 9,947,328 of record OY796882.1, read on the forward strand.
ACAGTTCCATTGTGTTTAAAATGTATAAAGAGACTTAAAAATTATAATATGAACTTTCTTTTGAGACTCTCGTTCACTGTAAACCGTGGCGAAATATCTCGTTCACTATTCACCGTGGCATTTAATCATCTCGTCCACTATTCATCGTGGCGAAATAAAATGATTAATGTCAGCTTAAAAAATCAAGCTTGTATGCAGGATTGTTATAATAAACAGTTTTATTATGTTTAAAGTGTACTATACGATTTAAAAGTTTTAACGCAAACTTCCATTTCACCATCTCGTTCACTATTCACCGTGGCGAAATAAAATGATTAATGTAAGCTTAAAAAATCAAGTTTGTATGCAGGATTGTTATAATAAACAGTTCTATTGTGGTTATAATGTATAAGAAGAATAAAAAGTTATAATGCGAGCTTTCTTTTGAGACTCTCGTTCACTGTAAACCGTGGCGAAATATCTCGTTCACTATTCACCGTGGCGAATCAAAATGATTAATGTAAGCTTAAAAAATTAAGTTTGTGTGCAGGATTGTTATAATAAACAGTTCTATTGTGTTTAAAATGTATAAAGAGACTTAAAAGTTATAATACGAACTTTCTTTTGAGACGCTCGTTCACTGCAAACCGTGGCAAAATATCTCGTTCACGATTCACCGTGGCATTTAATCATATCGTTCACTATTCATTGTGGTGAAATAAAATGATTAATGTAAGCGTAAAAAATCAAGTTTGTAAGCAGGATTGTTATAATAAACAGTTTTATTATGTTTAAAGTGTACTATACGATTTAAGAGTTTTAGCGCAAACTTCCATTTCACCATCTCATTCAATATTCACCGTGGCAAAATAAAATGATTAATGTAAGCTTAAAAAATCAAGCTTGTATGCAGGATTGTTATAATAAACAGTTTTATTATGTTTAAAGTGTACTATACGATTTAAAAGTTTTAACGCAAACTTCCATTTCACCATCTCGTTCACTATTCACCGTGGCGAAATAAAATGATTAATGTAAGCTTAAAAAATCAAGTTTGTAAGCAGGATTGTTATAATAAACAGTTCTATTGTGTTTACAATGTATAAGAAGAATTAAAAGTTATAATGCGAGCTTTCTTTTGAGACTCTCGTTCACTGTAAACCGTGGCGAAATATCTCGTTCACTATTCACCGTGGCGAATCAAAATGATTAATGTAAGCTTAAAAAATTAAGTTTGTATGCAGGATTGTTATAATAAACAGTTCTATTGTGTTTAAAATGTATAAAGAGACTTAAAAGTTATAATACGAACTTTCTTTTGAGACTCTCGTTCACTGCAAACCGTGGAAAAATATCTCGTTCACGATTCACCATGGCATTTAATCATATCGTTCACTATTCATTGTGGTGAAATAAAATGATTAATGTAAGCGTAAAAAATCAAGTTTGTAAGCAGGATTGTTATAATAAACAGTTTTATTATGTTTAAAGCAGGGAATCGAACCGTTTAAAATAACGTTCCGGTTCAGGTTCAGGTTCGGCAAATTTTATTTTTAAAGGTTCAGATCCGGTTCAGGTTCAGCAAAAAATTTTTTTTCGGGTTCAGTTCCGGTTCGGGTTCAGCAAAAAATTTTTTTTCGGGTTTAGTTCCGGTTCAGGTTCAACAATTTCTTTTTTTAGGGGTTCAGTTCCGGTTCAGCTCCGGTTCGGGTTCGGAATATATATTTTTTATCTATTTCTTACAAGCGTTAGACTGTAAACAAATTTCTTACCTGATGTTATCATGGGCGTCCGCAGACGCACTTCCTGGAGGAGTGATGGCAAACAGTCGGAAACACAAAAAATATTCTTAAAAAGGGTTTTTAAAAAAATTCTGGTACAAGTTTTAAAAAATTAAATTAAACTAATTCACCGGCATGGGTCTTGGTTGTAAAAACCAAGTCTTACCAATAAATTTATAGTAATGATCTTGCGAGCGCCAAAAGCGGAAACGGAAGTTTTTTGTTCTTTTGCGATCTCAAAACTTTCTTATAGATTGCGTTTACATGAGTTTATATAGATCTTTCTTCGACTAGCCACTGATACACCTGTCTAAGAATTTTTTGATAATTTTTTAGTGGCGGCCCTCACGCAGAAGGTTTACTAGTTATGAAACGTCATTAAGGTTCATTTCTACTACGAGCGTAGATTGGAGTATTCTTTGTCTCTTTTAATGATTTTTTTGCTTCGTTTTTCCTTTAAGCGCGGAAAGAAGTAAAAAAAATTAATAAAACAAAAAATACTTCGTTTAACATTTAGTCATTCAAGTTTATAATAATAAAAAATTGACGCATAAAGGCTCTTTTCCAACTATGAGCGTGGAATGGAGTACAGTGGCGAGCAAAAAAGTAAGATATTTTATTTTATTAAATTTTTTAAAAATAAGTTAGTTGCAATTGAATTACTGTATATTTCTAAAAAAAAATAAATTAACATTGGATTTAATATAATTTTTTGTGCTCTTTTAATGATATATTACTTGATATATATTAATATAATTCAATTTTAACAATGATATTTTTAAAAAATCTTAAAAAATAAAAAAGTCTTACTTTTTTTGTTCGCCACTGTACTCTTTACTTGATTTATTGACTTTATTTGCTTCACTTAGATTTTAAGCGCGGAAAGATGATCAAAACAAACAAAGAATGCTCTATTCCACGCTCGTAGTGGAAACGAGCCTTAACTTTTAGAAGTTTTTAATGCATATTTATGTATTATTTTGTAAAATTTGAAATTTAAAAAAGCGTGTCCCCCTTTTGGTTCTCCTGGCGCACGTTCATATATCTAGTGAACATATTTTTTCTTCATTGCTCGGCTGATAAAGTCGTTTATGACGTTTCTTTATTGGCACACAAGTGCTCAAACAAATTGTGGCAACTTCAAACGGTAACATTTAATTTAATAATTACAACTAGAAATAAATTAAAAATTAAATCAGTTTGTTGTATAAGATTTTTTTTTTCTTAAAATAACTGAAATCAAGCTTTGCAATTTTGTATATTGATCACTGCTTGCTTACAACTGGTACTAAGAACTTGCTGCTTTTTATTTTAATAAGTGTATAGCGACGAAAGGGTAAAAATTAGGTATGGGTCCAATTGTTTAAAAAAAGTCTTAAATTCAAGCAAATTCAAATTTACGGGAGACAATCATTTCTCAATTCGTAAAACCAGCAAAATTGTTTCTCAACATTTGATTAAAGACTTTTTCGATAAACACTAGCTTGATATTGGCAGAAAAATACTCTGGCTCCTCCATAATGTTTTGTTTGCCAAGCTGTCTAACTATTGGCGACCAAAACTATTTAGTTTTAACTCAAAGTCAGATTGTGCTACTAAATTTTGTTTGCAGGGGTAACTTATACATATATGTAATTTGCTTATAGTTTCTCGGTTGCATTCTACATAAAGATAACTGACGCAAAACTTTTGTAATGAACCAGCAAATACGTGGTTCATGCATTAAAAGTTATTTGTCCTGTTGCTACAATTTTGGTAGGCCTGAAAGTTAACAAAAATTTAATTTTAACGTAATACTTGATAAATGAAAAAGCACGCTAGATAAACGTTGTTTACATACAGGTTCGAGTATTGGTTATTTTACCATACATTTCAACATTGAATCTGCAAATTAATAAATCCGACAATATCATGCATCAAATCAATTTAATTGCCCCCTAAAGAAATGCTGAAAACCATTTTTTGTTTAGTAAATAATTACCAACAATCAACGTGGATTTAACATTATTAAAACTAGTTAAAATATACGAGATTAACATTAAAAAATAGCAAACAAACTCAAAACAACCTTTCTGGTAGAACTTTTATTTTTTTTAAATGTTAAGATTTACGTTACTTCAGGTAAAATGCTTACCAAACTTAATTAATTTTTAATAACATTACAAATATTTAAACATTATTTTGTAGCATTAATTTAACGATACCTACTTAAAGTTTAGTTAAAACACATCTGTTAAATAAAGTAATGCTTTGACAAAGGTTAATCGAACTTGACAATTTTTCCTACTCCGTAAACAATTTAAAGTATAACAATAAATTTTCTTTACCATTAAACATTTTAAAAAAATGGACAATATGAACGAAAAATTTAACATTAAATTAAGGTTTATATTTCATCTGTGGAGTCTTGTTCCAACCTAAATAAGTAGTTGTTTCGTACAAGCAATACGTTTTCGAGCATATTCGAGTCCATTCTTGAGCGTTGTGGAGACAAAATAAATTTTAAGCTGGAGAACGCTCTTTCCACGCTAACTTGTGTGGCTGGCACTCCGAATAATAAGGAAGCAAGTATGTACAACTTTGGAAATTGGTTCTTTTGGCTTCTCCAATACTTCAAAATGTTTTGATCTTTCTTTATCCGTGGCTCTTGTTAAAAAGCCTTTAAGTCGTTGCTAATGTCTAAAGAGCACTTTGCAACCTGTAAAGTTTAAAACTTGCTTCAGGAAAATTAGTTCTTTTCATAATTTTATAAACCATAAATGAGATAATACAGTAGGTCTACAACAAATGTTCATTAAACCGAATTTTAGTCATTTTGCATAAAACCATACAGCAAAAGATCTTCCATTCTTTTTTATTTTATCTCCATATTTATCCTCCTGACTCGCAGGAAAGCGACGGAGGCGCTAATACATAGGATAGGCAATTTTCCCGACCTGCTTCTGGAGATGCCAAGATATTGCTGTCCGCTTGTAATTTAATAGAGACATGACTGTAATTTAGAACTGCTTGCCAAGACCACCAAGTAGGGGAAAGTGCCGTAAAGTGTTTTTCCCAAAGGCACAACAGAATGGCGCGAGTAGGTTTTGAACCGAGATCATGTTGATCATAAGTACGGCGCTTTAACCACTCGACCACACTGCCGTCATTCTACTTGGTCATAGCCGTACCTGGCGGGGGGGAAGAGGGCAATTGCCCCATCAACTTTCCAAGATTATTTTTCGGGCAGTGACAAGAAAATATTTGGGCAAAACCAGAATTTTTGGGCAACGAAAAAATACTACCAAATTTTGCTGAAGAGCTTTTTTTTTTGAAAACATTTTGATTTTGGGACAAAAAGTGAGAAAGATGAGACTGATTTCAAGTGAAGACCTTTTTTTTAGAGAACACCATGATTTTAGGACGAAATTTGGTCTTTGTCCGAGAATCTCAGACAATTTACTAGAAAATCAGGATTCGGGCAAATGTCACGAAATTCGGGCAAAACTTTATTGCCCTCCCCAATTTTTTGAGCTGGTACGAGTATGCGATTGGTCACAAAGTCGCCACAACGATAAAGAGGTCGTATGAGTAAACTAAGCGAAACCAAATTTAAGAAAATTTATTCAAAAAACGACTGTAGCACTATGTTGATCCTGCCAAAGAAATCAAAAATAATTCTTTGAAAATAAAAATGCTACTATTTAAATTACTAGTTGCGTGTATCAATAATGTCAGGCCAAATAATTTGAAGCAAGAACAAAAGATGAAGAACAAAGTTCGTAAAATTATGGAGTTTACTTTAGTTTAACAAAACAAAATTTTGGCCTAGGTAAATACAATAACAGCTAAAAAAATAAATACCTTTTGTTTTGTTGATTCCAATTCATGCGCCTTTAACATCACTTCTAAATCATCATCGTCGTTGCCGGAGTTGCGTAAATCGGGAGATAGCCGATTTTGATCGGTAAAATTTATACTTTGAGATTTTAAGTTTTGCAAGCTAATCCAGGTATTTTGAAGATGAGCTATAGCTGATGTTTTTTCTTCCTCGTTCAACAAAACTTTATATCTAGGATCCAGAAAAATGCATGCCACAAAGACATCATTTTCCAGTAACGCCAAGTCGCGTTTTTTTATAGAAGACAGCAATAACTGCGAAAACTCTGTTGGTGATGCCTTTGAAATTTCTAATTTGCACCTTAACCAAATTCCATAAAAGTCACCCAACGTAAGATGTTGTTGCTGTAAAGCCTTGGCGGCTTTTCGGGCTGGTTCAAGAGCTGTCACGATTTCGAAAAACAAATTCCATTGTGACTCCAATAGATGCAGTTCAGCATTGGAGACGGCCATTTCTTGGCAGAAATCTTTTAATGAAAGTAGTCGCTGGAGCATATCACAAGTAGAATGCCAACGAGTTACACAATCCAAAATAGGCTTTTTTCGTTTTAATTTTTTCAAAATCACCATAATAGATGGATTTCTTAAAATTTTACACACATGGCGGGCTTTACCAATGTCGCTTTTTAAAGAAGATTGTTTTAAAGCATCGTCTACAGCTAATTGTAGGGTATGCGCGGCGCAGCGAAGACCTCGAAGCATTGGGCGGCTAGTAGATTCAACAAAATCAAACGCTGCTAAACTTTCAAGCAATATTTCAATATTAAAGGCCGAAGAATCAGTCGCCTCGCATTCACTGTCCTCATCAGAGTAAACATCGTTTTCAACATCGCTATTGGATGAAGCAGCTTGGCTTGTCCCAGGAGAATCTTCATCAGCAAATGCGTTTTCTTTAAGTTGCTCATTTGATAGTAGTTTTACAGATTTTAGCATGTTAGCGCCATTGTCAGTCGTAACAGTATAAATCTGACTTATAGAAATTTCATATTGCTCTAAAACATCTGCCACGGCGTTTTTAATGTATTCAGCCGTGTGGCGATGGGTAAGTTCTTTCATCGCTATTGTCCTCAGAGTAAGCTTTCCATTTTTTATGAGCTGAATGTTGATACCTAAAATAGCCCTGTCCATTCGTGTCGCTATGTCTATTTTCAGTGAAATAAACTTTTCACGAATATCTTCTTTAATTTCTTTTTTTATTTTGCTCGCTAGCATGACAACTTCTTCGCGAATATTTTCTGCGTTGATGCAAATTTTATTTCCACTGTCGGAGAGCGCTTGCGAAATTAGATTTAAAAGTTTTCTAAACCCTGAATCTTCAACAATTTTAAACGGTCTTCCATTCACAGTGACCATTTCCAAGCAAGCAGTTCTTAATAAATGAGCATCGATTTTTACTCGAATTGTTTTAAAGAGTTTTTTATCCAAAGTTGTTTGACAACAAGATAAAGCATTTTCAGACAAAGATTCATTAGCATTTTTATGCATTTTCTTAGATTTTATTGATAGATTAATGAAATATTTTTCTTTGTATTTTTTAAAGCACTCCTGATGAAATCTTTTTACGTGTCTTTGTAAATTAGATGCGTGGTTTCCACGAAGAGCTGTGCCACAGTCATCAATTTGACACACAGATGAATCGGTCGATATTTTATAAATGAAAAACTTTCGAATATTACTCAATTGCGTGCGCGGCATCTTTTTTAATATTAACATAAATTACCAGATTTAATACAGAATATCAGTAAAAAAACTGAAAAAAATTATGCGTGGTATTATATTAAACATTTAGCATATGTCTACTATGAAATTATACCACAAAAAGTAAACCTGTTTTGTTATACGGAAATAAACCCAAATTAGAAGTTGAATTGGTAAGGTTGTTTCGCAAGTTCCGTAAGAGCTGATTTAAATATACAGTAGAATGCCGATTATCTAAACTAATTAAAACCAGGCGTGGTTCGGATAACTGTTTTTTTCGGATAATCGAACAATCACTTATTTAGTTTGGTTTTAAGTTTACCACTCTTTTCGTCGCTGCCAAGTTTCTCATCCTTTTTAGAAGCAGAAGCTGCGTTGAATGACACTCTGTCGTTCATACCATGCTATGGCGTTGTAACCACCTTAGCGTTCGGATAACCGGCGTTCAACTATGGCGCAGTATCGTGGCAATATTAAAGAAAAAGCTTTCACAACGAAAAAATTATTGCATCCCCTACATCAAATTTTATCAATAAAGTAAAAGGTTGGTGGTTTTGCAATTAAAAACAGCTATTATTAATGCAAAAATTCTAGTTAAATATCATCCAATTTTATAAACTTTTGTTTATTAAAACTTCTTTAGATACTATAAATAAAAAACAAAAACCGATGACAGTCAAACAAAAAAATGTTTGTTATTGAAGACGAATATTTTTTAATGGTAAAAAAATTTTTGCGCTTAATCATCATCTGTTTTTGGGTTTTATTTATGGTATCTGAAGAAGTTTTAATAAACGAAAGACTAAAAGAAATACAAATGAATTAAAATAAATTCTGGCGTTATCTAATCAATGCAAAGTTAAAAAGTAAAAATCGTAACTATTATGAATTGCAATCTCCATACTGACAAACAACTCAACCTTTATCTCTTCAGTAGAAAATTTTAGAAGCACATTTCAGACAAAAACTCCCAAGAGGTTTTTACGCACGAGTTACTTTATCAAAACGTTTATGACGAAATACATGTATTCAGGCAATAAAAAAGTTTGAGTCAGCCAAATCTTCACTAAACAATTTTAAGAGATAAATTTTTGACGTAAAGTTGAAGCAAACATTGATGCAAATGAAAAATTTATGTAATCCAATTTTCACTGCTATAGTATTTTTAAATAAGCCTAAAAACTATGAACAGCTCATCCCGAATCAACCTTACTGCAAAAGTGAAGGCCTTTTTAGATTTTAACATGCAAATTTGAGCCTAATAAGAAGCTGAGAAATAAGAGAAAAGCAGTTAGCTTACAAAATATTACTTAAACTTCACGCTACAAGGCGAAGGTTAATAGCTTCTCTTCCTAATCTCAACAAATTTTCTTTAAAAAATTTTGTTTTTTTGAAAAATCAAAAATTAATTAACTTTATTGCATTGCTTGCTCAACATTATTTTTTACTCAATCTCGACTGTTAGGTATACCATCATGCTAGTGAAAACCATTTGAGGCAACTATAAGTTACACTGAATTCGAATCATTCGATAAATTTACACTGCTTTTTTATTAAACTTCTCCACGCAACTAAATTTCAGTCGAGTGGCTCCCCAACAGCCTGCACTGTGCAGCTTTGATTTTTTAATGGCGTCAAATAATTTTGCTTCACCTACGATAGTTTCACTATGTTTGCTACGTCTCTATATTGATATGTATTTTTTAAAAGTATGGCACTGTAAAAAGCTTAAGAACAACTGCTTTAGCATATATTTAAAATTTCGCTTTCTTTATCTAGCAAGTGACATGTTTTTGCTTTAACTTCTCGCCTGAAAAAGTCGTTTATAACGTTTCTGTATTGCCACACAACAAGTATCGTGACCAAAAAAATTGCGGCAACTTCAAAAACAAAATGTGATTCTGATTCTTCTACAAATAACTTTAAAATTAAAATTTGAGCATGAAACGGTCGAACCGGATCCATTTAAAATAAAGTTCCGGTTCAGGTTCGGGTTCAGCAATTTTTTTTTCTACGGGTTCAGCTCCGGTTCAGGTTCAGCAAATTTTATTTTTAGGGGTTCAGTTCCAGTTCAGGTTCAGCAAATTTTATTTTTTCGGGTTCAGTTCCGGTTCGGGTTCAAAAAATAATAACGGTTAATACGGGTTTACGGATCCGGTTCGGGTCCGGTTCGACACCCTGGTTTAAAGTGTACTATACGATTTAAAAGTTTTAACGCAAACTTCCATTTCACCATCTCGTTCACTATTCACCGTGGCGAAATAAAATGATTAATGTAAGCTTAAAAAATCAAGTTTGTAAGCAGGATTGTTATAATAAACAGTTCTATTGTGGTTATAATTTATCTAAGTTATAATAAGAAGACCTAAAAGTTATAATCCGAGCTTTCTTTTGAGACACCATGGTGAAATAAAACGGTTAAATCTAGTTTAAAGAATCGGGTAAAGCGTAAAAAGAAGAAACAGATCGGGAGTGGTAAGATCGTGGTGGGAGCAAAAAGTTTTTAAGAAAAAAAAGAAACAAAGGATAAAAAGCCGTCGCGAGAGAAAACAGGGAAATCCCCTTTGGGGATTTTACCGTCTGAAATGTCACCACGGCGTATAGTGAACGAGACCCAAAATGTTTAGCTAAAATAAAAATCAAATCATGCTAGTTCTGTTTTAAAATTGAAAGTCAAAAAGTAAAATTTTTCACTAATATTTGAATAAGACTTAATAGAATTTCTATTTGAATAAGACTTAATAGAATCGTTAACTGATGATGATCTTTTGATCGAAATCGATTTTAAATTTAAAATAAATAAGTTTTTAATAAATTTGGACTGATTCTTGTCTCCCTTATTGAAAAAAATTTTAATTTTTTCACTAATACTAATAATTTATGTTTGTAAACAAACTCTTTCTGTCTACACAAATTAGGTTTACGAAAAGTGACAAAAATGGATTTTAAGACTTATAAATAGAATTCGGATCGTGCTTCAGAAAGAATAAAAAATTGATTATCCTTGTAGTGAGATGGACGTTTTTGGTTGTGTAGCAAATAATTTCCAATCACTGAGTTACAATGCGGTATAGAATTAATTGATTTACCTTGGCGTTCTAGTTTATTTTTGTTTTTAACTGGTTCTGTTCCAAATAGACTTCAGCACATACTGGTGGATTCTGTCCAACAAACGTTGGGACGTTCGACCCACGTACCGATTATCGCAGTGGCACATGTATTCATATACAATATTACTTTGTTGAAAAGTAGGAAAAACGGCCTCATGTGCCGGTTTTGCAGGTAAAATTCATCTGGTAGAAAAGACTACTGGTGGTTGGACCGCTCCAAATCAACTAGTAATAGACAAATCTATTTTTCTATTAAATTTTAGAGAATTTCTGCCAATCCAAGGTAATTTTAAATAAACAGAACGTTTTTTGGGCCTTCTTTAGCGTTTTGCTGGAAACTTAAGAGTTTTTTAAAAATTCTCGAATCCATAAGAAATACTGGATAACCATTTTTTTCAAGGATAGAGAAAATATTATTTAGTTTGCGTTTTAGGGTAGATTTAGAGCAAATTTTTAAGCTCGATGTGTTAAAGTATCAATAATATTTGTTTTACATTGCTTTGGTCCGAGCAAATTTCAATGAATATATTGACCTGTGAAAGTGGGCTTTCGATAGACTGAAATGATGAATTTATTATTAGATGTATTAACGAGTACATTCAAAAAAGGAAAAGAATTATTAGCTTCAGTTTCATTGGTACTGAAAAATGAAGGAAAAAATGAAAATTCAAGAAAAATGAAAGAAAGAGAAAATATAATTTTTTTCATATCATTCTTTTTTACTATTTTAGATTATAACTGTTATTATGTTGCCCTCAAGGTCGTCACTTTTATGTAATGGCGAGTGTTCTACAGGGGTGCCGGGAAGCCATTTTTTCAGATGGGAGGGCAAAATTTTTATAAAGGCACTTTTTTTTCGAAACAAGGTTTTTTCTGAGTTGTTTTCACAGAATTGCCATTTTTTATCGCGACCGTGTCAAGCGCAAAAATTTAGTGATAACTAAAAGAAATGTCATAATTTCCAATCAGTGTGTGAAATTTCCATTTTCATCTTAAATTTTAGATAAAGACTAAAAACAATCATCACTGTGAATCAGTATCTAAAATCCCCATTTTCATTTCAAATTTTAAGTGAAAACTAAAAAACTCATCACTTTCAATCGAGTCCATGATTTCTATTTGTGTTCTAAATTTAGGGTGTAGACATAACAAAAATAATAACATTCACCTTGAATCGATCTGATATTTTGGTTTGAGTTGTTATGATTGTAGGGACAACTCTGACCCGAAACTTCTTTAACCCATTAAGAGCCGCACCTATTTCTAGTTGTTCATTTTTTTAAATTTTTTAATACGTTATTCCAATCTATGCGATTTAGATAATTCTTAAAAAAAAATTCCAGTTTCTTGTTTGTTTATGCAAAATCTGAGGCGTTGGAGAAACGCAACGTCAGCGCTTAAGCGGTAAAAAATGGATAATTTGCTATGTAAATTGTATACTTGAAAAGTTTGAAAACATAGTTACTATTCACGATTGCAAACTGTTATTGAAAAAAATATTGTGTCCTCGATACGGACTCGATACGGAGCCACGTTGTAGATGAATTGAAAACGCCTGAAGATTAGTTTTGCAATCTAGCTGATTAAAACAGTGCGCGAGTCTGCTACAATGCGTATTGCGTAATAAAGTAGTGCTTTTGCGCTGACGTTGCATAAATGGTACACCAAAGTTTGCCTTTGAATGACTCTGGCGCTTCACACATTTAGAAGTTGAGTTTTTACAGTTATATTCTATCAGTACTATACTATAAATTAAAACTGTTATAGAAATAATTTTATTGCAGTAATGTATATTAAAATACGACTAAAAAATGTACTCAAAACTTGTAAAAAGTGCCGTTAAACAGTGAGTGTGAAAAAAATATTATCTTTTTAAAATAAAATTTCAAACAATATATTTAGAGTTGAAATTACCAGAATATTTAGTTTTTTAGATTGAAAGTCACTTTTAAAGTGCTCTTATGGAGGCTCAAACTATGCGTTGCAGCAACGCAACGTCAGCGCTTAATGGGTTAATCTGCGCACCAATATCCTTCTTGTTTGAAAAGGGCAGAAGGTAATTGAAAGGGGTCAAAAAACAGGAAGCAATTGCCCCTGCCTCCCTGCTTTCAGCGTCCCTGGTATTCAATACTTGTACAAAACAAAAATATTGCCAGTTAGATTATTTTTGCAACTTATCTCAGTTCTTGATTGGCTTCTTCCATAAAAGTCAAAGGGATAATTTTAATTTTAAATAAGAATGAGGACTTGGCTCGGATTTTGACTCTTTATTTTAGCCCAAACTCATACAGGCACTCTGATTCGCTCAACCGCCAAAACCTTTCCCGCTCTTGCAAGGCCAACATGCGCCCACAACAATTTCACGAAAACGCCATTGGTCAACATCTTCTTGACAACGCCCAATGCGCTCTTCACCACAACAACGAAACATTTTCTATTCTCGCTCGAAATCAGAGGCGCACCCAGGGGGCTGATTTGGAGGTCATGTCATCCCCCTTTTAAACATTTTTGTCAGCCTCCTTTTTACCTGGCGTCAGTCCCCTTTGAGCGCTGATACGCAAAAAAAGATAGAACTTTTGCGCTGATAAGTAAAGTTATGTTTCGTGCCAACTTAACTATGACAAATAGTTTTTGTTTTTCTTTTCTCAAAGGGTAGAGATGAGAGTGTTTTCGCACGTTTTCGCTTCAGTGTTTTTTTCGTAAAGTGTCCCAATTTTTAGCACAATTTTGATCTATAAATGCGTTTGCCATTTTTAGTATCTACAACGTTCAACAAAATTTTTACGTGATGCCTTAAGTATACACTAAACATCGTTCACTTCCTAACAGACGCTCCTATACGGTGGATGGGTTTTAATTGCCAAAACAATTGCGAAAACCGTTATTTACATTTAACGGCATTTAAAAAGAAACTCGAAACCTTGGATCTTTAGTCAAATTTGCTGCTTCCGCGCTGTATGTGGCACCCGATGGCCATTGTTTAAGACTGGGCAACAGTCATTTTATTTCAAGTTTTTTAGCTAAGAGTTTATCCAGTTTATCATAGCTTTTATTATGACATCACACTGATCTTTTGTAACACAGTTTGCTTTCAAAAGATTATGCTGCACAATGCAGGATATTGTAGTTTTGCTTAGCTGAAGTGAATCATTTGCTAAAGTAGGAAAGCGCTTATACAAGTTGAATTTTGCGATCGCAGATTATTAATTGTGATGTAACAGTTTACCTTACAACCTTTAAATAATACTGTAGTTTTTTTAATTGAAACGATTTCTATGACGTAATAATTTGGTTACTATATTCTAGTAAATTCTGATGGCCATACATATAAAATTGAGATTTTAAAATTCAGTCAATTACAGTAAAAAAAAAAAAATTTGGGTGTTTTTTGATATTGAGTTTTAATTTTATCACAAAAACCATTAAATCTCTAAAACATCTGCTAAAATTTATTGCTTATATGAAAACAAAATTTTTGAGCAACTTGAAATTCCTCTATTCTGTAAAATTTTAAGTAGCCTATAGTTCTTTAACGTGGTTCTGACTAGAACTCGGTTTTGCAAACTAACAAATAAGGCAAATGAAAAAACAAGACTTATAGGTTTTCAACAAGTACAATGTATGAAAATGGGAATTAATGAAGTGACTCTTTTGGAAATGGGAAGTCTTATTTCCATTTCCAAATCTTCCAAAAGAGTCACTTCATGGAATTCTCACCTTAACTTTTCCCGCTACCATTTCACCTTAGAGCTTGCGATAAATTATGCCTGATAAGGTCCAAAGACCAAAACGGGCCTGTCGCATAATAATCGTCCTCTTTGTAAATAATATAAACACTGTTACCAGGGATATTACTTATTTTAAAATTCATTGTTCTTCTGGTAAAATCAGAGGCAAGTAAAACTTCAACAAATACAAAAGGCGTAATATTTATTGAAGAAGAACTCAACGACGTTTCGTCCGTTGCATCGGGTGGATTTCATCAGGTAAAAGCAAAACACAACGCGCACCGTATTTAAAAACCAAGAAGTTAAAAACACAAACCAACAAACACAAGGTGAGAAGCGAACCTACATAACGATTTCATAATTACTTAGTGCAAAAAAAACAAATTTAACAGGTTGAAAACCCACATTAGTTGAGATTTTTTATATTGCTATATATTTTTGGAAAAACATTACGATCTTTATCATTTATTGAATTTTTTGTATTATTAATATATAATGATTCTAAAAATTTGCGTTTATCATAGTCAATGTTATAATCCAATATTTCAAATTTACCAAAATCAATCCTATGTTCACAATTAAAACAATGCTTAACCAATGCAGTTTTTTTATTCAAATCGTCTTCTTTTAGTTTAGCCAAATTAATCGGTTTCAAATCACGTTTATGTTCTGATAAGCGAGTATTAAAACATCTTCCCGTTTCACCAACACATACATTTGAACAATCTTTACACGGAATTTTATAAATTGCACCACGCTTATATATATCATCAAGAGAGTCTTTTATTTTTGGTAAAATATTTCCAATTGTTTTATAAGGGTAAGTATACACATTAATATTAAATTTTCTCAAAATTCTAGACAATTCATCACTCAAACCTTTAATATATGGTAAACCGACATAGTTAGATATTTTTTCACTCATGCAAACAATTTTATTAACTTTTTTATGTTTAATTTCTTTTTTCATTTTATTCAATAACCAATCTGGATAATCATTATCACGTAAAGCATTACAAACAAATTTAACTTCATTAATTTTATCTTGATAATTTGTAATTAATTTAGATTTAGCGCGAAACAATAATGTTTTAACCAAACCAACTTTTTAAGAAAAATTATGACATGAATTAAAATTTAAGTACCTAATTGTATGTGTAGGTTTTCTATAGGCTTTTGTAGTTAATTGACCATTGTTACGAATTATTAACACATCTAAAAACGGAATAGGATTATCAACTTCTTGTTCGACCGTAAATTTAATACTTTCTTCAATATTATTTATAAATTTATAGAAAGATACCACCTCGGTTTTCTTTAGCACAACAAAAGTATCATCAATGTAACGTAACCAAATGCGAGGTGGGGAAGCAAAATCTTTTAGCATTTTATTCTCAATAGATTCCATAACTAAATTAGTTACAATGACGGAGATAGGTGAACCCATCGCAACACCAAAAATTTGACGATAAAATTTCTTACGAAAACATAAATAAGTGTTGTTTAAACATAAATCTAAAGCATTCATAATTTCGTTGACATTTAATTTACATCTAAATTTTAATTCGCTATCACATTTCAAACGATCAAAAATAACTGATTTGGCTATATGTACAGGAATTTTAGTAAATAAAGACACAACATCGAAAGAAAGCATCAAATCGTTATCATTAATTTTAAAGTTAGATATTCTATCGATCAATTCGAATGAATTTTTTATTGATAAATTATTGGAATTTATTAAAGGTGCTAATATTTTCGCCATAAATTTAGAAAGATTATATAGAGGTGAATTAATAAAAGAAACAATCGGTCGAAGAGGCCAGTCTGGCTTATGAATCTTTGGTAATCCATAAATGCGTGGCGCAATAGCATCCGTACTTCGCAAATAAAAATATTCTTTTTGAGATAAACGATCAATTTTGTATAAGTCAAAAATAAATTTATTTAGTTTTCGTTAATACTTTTCGTTAAATCATTTTTTATTAAAACATACGTATTTTTATCATTTAACAATTTAAAACTTTTTTCTTCGTATTTATCTTTATCAATAATAACTGTACAATTACCTTTATCTGCTTTTGTAATCACAATATTTGTATCATTTCGTAAATTTTTTAATGCCTTTCTTTCTTTAATAGATAAATTTGGAATACTCTTGTTTTTCTTGTTTAATATATCCACAACTTTGCTTCTTATTATAGAAGATGTATTATCAGATAAGTTCTTTATACCTTTTTCAATATTAGCCAATATTTCAGTTTTTGGAATATAATCCTGTGAGACCGCAAAATTTAAACCTAATAATAACACTTTTCGTTCATCTTCTGATAAATTTTTATTAGAAAGGTTAACAACCCAATTATCTTTGTTTCTCTTGTTACCATTGATCATTTTTTTATTTGAAATTTTCATCTCGTCGTACTTTTGTTTAAAATTTTGCTTCAATTTTGCAATTTTCTCTTTATAATGCTTTATTAGTGTGTTATAGAGTTTATTAGCAGTAAACTCTACATGTTTTAAAATCGATTCAAAGTTAATTACGGAATTCTTTAGTAATTCTTCTCTAATGTTCTCCATAAACTGTAGACTTTTTCTTATCCAAAAGTGTGATTCATTAATGCGTAATTTAAGACAATTAAAACCAAATTTTTCCGCTAATTTTCTTCCTGCCCTAGTGTTTATAGGAGATTTTATCATTAAGCTTTTTGTTAAAATATTTTCTCTCAAACACGAATGATTAAAAAACAGATGCGTCCTATGCCTTGCAATTCTTTTTCCTTGGGATATTAAGCTTCTAATCAACTTCAATACACCAGAACCATGGCGGTCTTTGATGGCTTTGTAATTAATATAAACACTGTTACCAGGGATATTACTTATTTTAAAATTCATTATTCTTCTGGTAAAATCAGAGGCAAGTAAAACTTCAACAAATATAAAAGGCGTAATATTTATTGAAGAAGAACTCAACGACGTTTCGTCCGTTGCATTGGGCGGATTTCATCAGGTAAAAGCAAAACACAACGCGCACCGTATTTAAAAACCAAGAAGTTAAAAACACAAACCAACAAACACAAGGTGAG